>OX451735.1:974335367-974748819 GCA_948472305.1 Vicia faba | reverse complement strand
CTTGATTGGTTCTACCAGTTGGAGAGGGCAGATGTCCATAATTGGGAAGACTTGGCAGCAGCCTTCTATAAACAGTACCAATACAACGCCGACTTGGCTCCAACCCGTACTCAGCTACAGAGTATGGCTATGGCTTCCAATGAGGGCTCTAAAGACTACGCCCAAAAGTGGAGGGATCTAGCCGGAAGGGTGCAACCACCTTTATCTGAAAGAGAGTTAGTGGACATGTTCTTGGGAACTCTTTCAGGCCATTTCTTTAATCATCTGATTAGAAGTTCCTCTGTAGGGTTTATCAAATTGATTTTGACCGGCGAAAGAGTGGAGGCTGGTATAAGAAATGGGAAAATTCAGAAGGAAGCGTCTGTCTCAGTTGCTGTAAAAAATCCCTTCACAGGAAGAAAGGAAGTATCTGCTGTCTATTCACAGAGAAATCAGGGAAGAACCGAGCGCCGACCAACGGTGGGGGCCGTAATGATTCCGAAGCCTGCATCAGACCAGCCTAGAACTAATCAACAAAGGGTAGAAAGGCCAGTACGGCAATTTACCAAGATTAACATGACTCTAGCCCAAGTGCTACAACATCTCTTGAAGTTAAATCTGGCCACTTTGAAAGAGGCCCCAAAAATTCCTAATACTGTTTCTCCATATTACCATCCCAACGCCAGATGCGCGTACCATTCTGAAAGTCCAGGGCACGACACCAACAACTGTTGGGCTCTGAATAATAAGATTCAAGATCTAATTGACGCAAAGGAAGTTGAGTTTGAAGCGCCTGAGAAACCGAATGTTATTTCCGCTCCAATGTCGAGGCATGGTCACAATGCCAACGCTATTGAAGAAAATCTGTTTGTTGCTACTATGGATAAACTGTTAACTCCGCTCCCGACCATCAAGTTTAATTTGTTAAAAGCTGGCATCTTCCCAGGTTGTGACAAAGACTGCCATGTTTGCCTGTCCTCATCATTTGATTGTCCTCTATTGAAGAAAGGAATCCAACAATTGATTGATAACCAAGAAATTTTGTTTGAGAAAACTCCTGTTTCACCCGTTCCAGTGAAAGAAATTTCAATAATAACCATCTACGCCAATCCTTCCAGGGTTCCTAAAAAAACCCGTTAGGATTACATCTGCTCCAAAGACTGCTCTATTTAAGATAACAATGCCCGGGCCTGCCCCATACAAATCAGATAAATCAGTACCATGGTATTAAACAGGTTGAACTAACTGTCGAAGAAGAAAGCTTCGAAGAGGATAATCTCGACATCGGTAACATTGCCGGAACAAGCAAGGTTACCCGTAGTGGAAGAATCTTTTCTCCAGAGATTGCTCCTCCAACAGCAGTCTTTAGACCCGTGGCCATTCTGAAGATTTCCTCTACACCAGTAATTATACCTACAAGTGTACCTGTCAGCAAAGAAAATACAATTACTAACCCTACTTCCGCTGCTGAGAATAAAGGAAAGAACGTTCAAGAGGAGCTTGTCCAGACGAAGGCTCAATCACTAGCTATTCCTGAAACATCCAAGAAGGAGATGGAAGAGATCCTGAGGATAATTAAGAAAAGTGATTATGATGTGGTTGAACAATTGGGGCAGAGCCCTTCCAAGATCTCTTGCTAGCCCTGTTGTTGTGCTCTGAAGCACATGCCAAAGCACTGGTAAAATTTCTGAAGATAGCTCATGTGCCGCAAGAGACGTCTGCTAACCAGTTCCAGGACTGTGTGGCCAGTTTGACAGCTGATAATGGCCTGGGCTTCTCCGATGCTGACTTAACACCTCGAGAGAGAAAACGCAACGATGCACTACATGTCTTAGTGGAGTGCAGAGGAACAACCCTAGCTCATGTCTTGGTTGATACTGGATCATCTTTAAATGTCTTGCCAAAGAAAGCCCTTGATAGGTTGGATTGCGAGGGGATGATTCTAAAACCCAGTAATATAGTGGTCAAAGCTTTTGATGGTTCGAAGAGAATGGTCCACAGAGAGGTGGACATTCCAATCAAAGTGGGACCTCAGGTCTTCAACTCAACGTTCTACGTGATGGACATCCGTCCTTCTTATTCCTATTTGTTAGGACGCCCCTGGATCCACAATGTCGGAGTTGTCACCTCCACCTTGCACCAGATGCTCAAGTACCCCGTCCAAGGGAAGATCATAACTGTCCATGGGGAGGAGGAGTATATGATTAGTCATCTGAATTCCTTCCGTTATGTGGAGTTAGATGGCGAGTTCATAGAGACCCCTTTCCAA
Source organism: Vicia faba (assembly GCA_948472305.1). NCBI lineage: Eukaryota > Viridiplantae > Streptophyta > Magnoliopsida > Fabales > Fabaceae > Vicia > Vicia faba. The sequence goes on along the minus strand of OX451735.1, from coordinate 974,746,571 downwards.
CATTTTGAAGAAGTCTCTGAAGAAATAGCGGCAACCAAGGCGGTATCCTTGGTTCTTAAGATCACAAGACCTCCTCCTCGGATGTCATCTTTAAAGGATGCAAGGGCAGTAGTGGAAGAAGGGGGTGCACAATCTGGGGTCAGCTTCCAGACATTCCTTACAAATCAGACAAGTTTGGCTTGGGGTTTACTTCGACTGGTCAGAAGGTTGTGCGCCGTGCCCGTGCTGGGGGGCCACCTGTGAAGATTACAAACCAAAGCGTCAGTGCAGTGGAAGACAATGAAGAGGAGGGAAGCTTGGAAGATTGGATATTTCCTACTGTCAGCAGAGGACTATGCAACTGGGAAGCCAAAGACTTTGTTCCGATAACTTTCATACCGCAGTAATTTACCTTTTACATTTCTGTTGGACTCTAATAATTCACAAACAATTCGTACTTTAAAAACCTTGTGTATTACCCGAGGCACAATGGTCCATTTGTAAGGGTTTTTATTTCATCTACATATGTCATTCAATGAATCATGGACGCTTTTTCACATATAAACCTTTTATGCTCATTGTCTTTCTTTTACATTTTATTGTTTTAAGATGGCCATACCCTTACACACACCCACACTCACAAATGCAGGTACCCTTCCATTCCAGATCTCATGGGTAATCATACTGCTATAGCCTTCAGTGACTCTGAAGATCTGATCTACCAAGCCGAATACGAAGGTGAGGAAGATTGTGAGGTGCCAGGGGAATTGACCAGACTATTACAACAAGAGGAAAGAGAAATTCAGCCTCATGAGGAGCAGTTGGATACAATCAACTTGGGGTATTGAGGAAGATAAAAAGGAAATCAAAATAGGTGCCAATCTAGAGCCGAGTGTCAAGGAACGCCTAATTCAGCCGTTGTATGATTATGTTGAGATCTTTTCCTGGTCATACGAAGACATGTCGGGACTCGATACGGACATTATGGTAAACCGTCTACCCACAAGAGAAGACTGTCCACCAGTGAAACAAAAGGTCCGCCGCATGAGACCTGACATGTCAGAAAAGATCAAAGTAGAAGTTATGAAACAGTTCAATGCTGGATTTCTGGCTGTTACTTCCTATCCTCAATGGGTGGCCAACATTGTTCCCGTGCCTAAAAAGGACGGCAAAGTGAGAATGTGCGTAGATTATAGAGACTTAAACAGGGCCAGCCCTAAAGATGATTTTCCACTTCCACACATCGACATTCTGGTCGACAATATAGCCCAGCACAAAGTATTTTCGTTCATGGAAGGATTCTCAGGCTATAACCAGATCAAAATGGCCCCTGAGGACATAGAGAAAACTACTTTTGACAGAATAATCACTACTTGTGTATTTTATGTAGTGTGTGTGCCCATATATAAAGTGTGAATCAAGTGGAGTGCATTTTATAACTAAGTCCATGGCATTTTTTGGTGTAGGTACCTTACCTTGATATCCTATCCCTTTTCTTCCATTTCTGCTAACTCCATAGATCATTGAAGCCATCTTGCTTCTGTCTATGTTTTTAGCTAGAAACTTCTGAAAGCTGTGATCATACTCTTTGATGATCTCATCAGCATTGCTGGGAGTTTCAGGGATTGTTTCCTTCTGAGAGTTTTGCAACTGGTTTTCTAATTTTGAAATTTTTTCTTTTAACTCAGAATTCTCCAATCTGAGACTCTCAGTCTTATCAGAGTCAGAAGCAAGATTCCTTTTCAGGTTTCTGAATTTGACTCTGATCTGCTGATACCTTTCCAGAATTTCATTAAGGCTTTCAACAAGTTCAGCCTTAGTAAAGTTTATAGTAAAGTAAGGGAATACCTCTTCTGTGTCTGATTCTGAGTCTGAACCAGAAGCTTCACTGTCTTCAGATACGTTTGCCATGAGAGATATGTTTGCTCTTTCATCATCTGATTCTGAGTCAGCTTCAGATGTGTCAGAATCATCCCATGTAGCCATGAGACTTTTCTTCTTTTCCTTGATAAACTTCTTTTTGGGCTTCTCCTTCTGAAGCTTTGGGCAGTCACTTTTGTAGTGACCTTGCTTGTTACATTCATAGCAGATGATGTCTTTGTTGTTTGGATTTCTGTATCATGAAGAACCTTCAGATCTTCTGTGTCCAGAGGAGGATTCTGACCTTCTGTATCTGGAGGAAGATTCATTCTGATTTTCTGATCTTCTGGGATTCCTGAACTTCCTTTGCCTTTGCTTCCACAGTTGGTTCACCCTTCTGGAGAGGAGAGACAGTTTATCTTCTTCTGATGAGGATCCATCAGAGGTTTCTTCCACAGCCTGCAAAACTTTGGAGTCAGATTTTCTGTTAGATTTTAAAGCTAATGGCTTACCTTGCTTTTGAGGTTCATCTGCTTCTAGCTCTATCTCGTGACTTCTGAGGGAGCTGACAAGTTCCTCCAGAGAGATTTTGTTGAGATCTTTAGCTAGCTTAAGCGTTGTGACCATTGGCCTCCACTGTTTTGGCAAGCTTCTGATGATCTTCTTAACATGATCAGCAGTAGAATACCCTTTGTCAAGAACTTTTAGACCAGCAACAAGAATTTGAAATCTTAAAAACATAATTTCTATTGATTCACTATCTTCCATCTTGAATGCCTCATACTTCTGAATGAGCGCAAGGGCCTTGGTTTCTTTGACTTGAATATTGCCTTCATGCGTCATTCTCAGAGAATCAAACATATTCTTGGCAGTTTCTCTGTTTGATATTTTCTCATATTCTGAATATGAGATGGCGCTGAGAAGAATTGTTTTGGCCTTGTGGTGGTTTCTGAATTCACGCTTTTGCTGATCAGACATCATTTTCCTGTCTATCTTCTGACCACGTCCATCCACTGGGTGCGTGTGTCCATCAGTCACCATGTCCCACAGATCAACATCATGGGCCAGAAAGAAACTCTCAATTCTGTCTTTCCAGTAATCAAAGTTCTCTCCATCAAAGACTGGAGGTTTGCCACTGAATTTGTCCCTTTCTTCATTGTTGCCATTGCTGATGTTTTAACTTGGTCCTGCCATAGTGTTTTTCTGACGCTGGATCTTGTACTGACACGGTTAAGTGTTTAAGCTCAGAACCAGGTGCTCTGATACCAATTGAAGATGTGAAAAACACAAGAAGGGGGGTTGAATTGAAAACTTAGATCAAAACAGCTTAATGACACAGTATTTTTATCCTGGTTCGTTTGATCTCAAACTACTCCAGTCCATCCGTCAAGGTGATTTCGCCTCTCTCCAACGAGGTATTAATCCACTAATCTCAAAAGATTACAACAGCTAATTTAACAACTGTTAAAGTCTTCTTGAGTACAACCACAAACTTGTTAATCTCAAGGAAATCTTTTACAAATAATTGAACAAAATGTGTTGTTGTTTTCTAACAAAACAGTTTATCACAAATGTGATAATTACACAGGTTAAGCTTAGAATATAGAATAAATTTGCTAGAGCTTGAATATGCGTGGTTTTGGAATTCTCTGCAAATTGTTGTGTGCGTACGTACGTGCTTCTTTTTGCAAGCAGACTTGTTTATATAGGCAAGGCAAAGACGTTGTCCATAAAGCAAGTTTAATGATAATAACATACTTTCCTTTTGGAGAAGATCTTGTCTGAAGAAAGCCGTTGGCATTAATTCTGTCTTGAATGTACAATAACGCTTCAGAGTCTTCTATCTTTAACTGCTGATGACGCTTTAGAATATTGATGACTTGGTTGATATGTCTTTGATCAGAATCAGAGTTTATTGTAATTAAGTGCAGGTTCTGGTCATCAATCTTCAGCGTATAATCTGATAGCTTCAGCGTGAAATTCTTTATTGCTTATCTTATGATGATGATCCCATCAGAACTTCTGCATATACAAAACATAATTTTAAGGAGCATATTTGTTCTTTGTATATATTTCTTTGTATTTATTTATTCTTTGTATTTGTTATCATCAAAACTCTAACCAAGGGTTGTAGAATCAAACTATGTTCTAACAGATCAAAGCAGCAATCTCGTGAGGTTTTGGCTCACCCTCCAAACCAGTAAAAAGGACACGATCGGTAACAGGTAAATCCAATAGATAATAATACTCCTCCAGTGTAGGCATCAACTGATAATCAGGGAAAGTAAAGCAATGATACATCGAATCATAGAACTAGACCAAGGTCAGGAGAATACCCTCCTTCATCCTAAGCTTCATGAGAGGAATGATGGATCCATACTTCTTCCGAAAATATGCAGAACACTCAATATCAGGAATTAGACTATTCACCTAATTTATCTTAGGATCCTTGAAACTGTATTTTTCGGTCTTTCTTTTTCCAGAATCCATGGTCAAAAGGTACCTGAGATATTCACAAATGGTCGACTTTTAAGTCCCTTGAAATGAAATTCCTTTAAAAGATGCTTATGAGTGCATGGATACATGATGCAACAATCACACACAAGATTACATATATAGGGTTCATAGGTTCAACGTCACGAGCATGAGGTCGAAGGTACTACCCATAAGGTATGGTCTAAAAGTTATCACCCGCCGAACAAGGTTCTAGAGGTTCCCAGAGTCTACATCCTTCCTTCGGATATTACCAACTTCCCGATTAACTCGGTAATTAGTAATATTCTCAAGAAAAACTCATCCGAGCATAGTATTGCGTGACAACTATTTTTGGATTATTCCGTCATAGCTTCTGCACTACACCTAAAAGGCCAAGACGGGTTAGGTATTCTATGGTCCTCAGCTTCAGTAGGCTCCTAGGTCAAAAGCAGCACGTCTTCCCGATTACTTAGTAAATGACACTACAGTCAAAAAGGCCTCCACTGAGTGGGGGATCTCATGCCTCTTTTTTTGGGATTACTCCCTCAAAGTTAACATGACTATACTGCCCGTCCTATCTTAAAGTTTTCTCAAGTTCGGGTATAGGACTTATAAGTAATCACCAAGCACCCTAAAAACCATAAAAATCCAGGAAAAACATATATACAACATATAATATATAGCAAACAATAGCACATATACAGATATAAACAAAGATAGGCTCAACTCACTTGGGGATGGACCAGCAAGAGGTCAATCTTTCCCCGGTGAAGTCGCCATTTTTCTATAGCAACGGAAATGTTTAAGACTAAGCCATTAGATTGACTAGACTTGTACATATCAAAATAAAAATTGCCACAACACTTTATTGTTTCCAAAGGAATGGGAAAAGAGCGAGTAACCCAAAAAAGAGGGGGAAAGATTCAAGGTAAGGGGGTTGGTTATGCAAAGGGAAGGTATTAGCACCCTAAACATCTACGTTACTCCGCAGGAACCTCTTTGAAAAATCTGTATATTTTGGCTATAAAATGTTGTATGAAAAATAGATGGTGGAGGTGAGAAAAGAAGTATATTTTTATGATTTTTTGCACCCGCCGCGGTTGTGAATCTTTAGTGCCTACGTACCACCTTTCGTGCAATAGGGGATCAGGGTACATGTAGTTCATCATTTTAAAAATTTTAAAACAAACAAAATATGTTGGTTAGTTTTATGAGATAAAACCTCATCGTCATTGTCCGTATGAAGAACATACTTACTACCCACAATCATGAGAAAGGAGAATTTGCGTCATCTCAAAGTGGAGGATATGACTTGGATTTTAAAATCAACAATGCCTCACTTAACACCCAAGTGGAAAATATCTCTCTTTACTACATATTATAGAAGTATAGTTGTTTGCATCACTACAAGGATTGACAAGAGTCTAATCTTTTGAGAAAGGTTTTAGAATAAAAATCCAAAGTGGCAAAATGGTTTGAAATGAGATTGATTGACTTTTAGTCTTCTAAAAAATGTCAAAGTATTATTAAGTTGGTTGAATTTTATTTATGAAAAGGTTTTGAAAATTCATGGACCTAAGTCCAAGTTTATTATGAAAGTGGTTCAAGTTTTTAAAAAAAACAAGAAGAGTTTTCAAAAGGAGGAAGAAGATTTTTGAAATTTAAGAAGATGGGAGGAGAAGAAGAGACTATCTTAAAGCATAAGGTAAAAGCTAGGGATAAGAACCATCTAACCAACAAGAAGCCAATACTTGACATTATGAGTCAAGATAGAATTCCCATTCTTTGGATTGAAACCAAGCAAGCAAAGATATTAGACCTCTTGAGAGAACCAAACTTTAAGTGTATTAAGTCTTCACAAAAATTGGGCAGAGTAACGGTTGTATACGGGTGAATTCTAGATTACAAACAAAGAGTATAGTCACAATAACCTGCACACAAAACAAACAAACAACCTAATGTCTTGAGGTAAACATCAAGAACTCCAGACAAAATATCAATTAAGGTTATAAGGTCTCCAACATAGGTCAAGGCCTCTAATCCTAAGTCCAAGAAGTCCAATCTCCACAATGCCAAGGATGGTAACCAAATAGTCCAAGTATCATTAAAGCCTTTTTTAGGATTCATGTTGATTATTAGGTGTCTTTATAGAGAAAAGAAGAGCTCAAGTGAGCAAAATAAAAATGACAAGAATATAAATGCTCATGTGAGCAAAATAAAAATGGCATGAAATGTAATGCTTAAAGTAAATGATACATAAAGCATAAAAAATAAAAGCATAAAGTAAAAACAATTTAATAGTTAGTGGTTAGTTGGATGACCATCTTGAAACATGCATTTGGAACTCATTAGAGGATTAGTATAACCAAAGTCTCCATACAACAAGTTGCATTTGCTTTTTGTCAAGTATATCATCCATTTGGAATCCTAAAAAATAACATGTAATGATCAATGATGTTTAAGTGATCCGCGTTGACCAAAATTGATGAAGATCCATTAGAGGATTGGTAGAACCAAAGCCTCCACAGAATGAATCTCAAGATTATTGGATCAAAGAGATCAAATTAACATACTTGGGCTTGCAAACATAGGTTTGGACCACGAATGATCATTTATTCGAATCAGTACAAAATTTAGCGCTATGTTAAGCAATCGTAAGTGGACTCATATAGAAGTCACACCCATTTTGAGTTCGGTCAATAGAAATCTATGCACCATTTATTTTTGAGACATGATATAGATATCATGCTCCAATAACACTTAGTGCAATAAGAAATAGATGAGATGAAGAGGGACGAGAAAGAATACAAACCACATTTGAATTTAATTTTAACTAAACTATTATTAAAATCATTCATCCATTTTTGTGGAGTTAGACTCAACACTATGGATCCAATTAGGGATGTCAGTTTGGACCTGTTAATGGGGATCCCCGCGGGGAACGCCCCGTTCGGGGCCCCAAAGATGGGGAATTTTCCCCCGTGAGGGCGGGGATGGGGAGAAAAATTCCCCCGAGAGCATTTCGGGGACGGGGACGGGGACGGGGAATACACCCCCCGCCCCGCCTATTATTTTAATATAGTTAATTTAATATATATATATTTTAGATTAGGTTTTTTAGTCATTTCCTTTATGTTTAGAGAGACATGATTGATCATTACTTCTTTGGATATTTTGCTTAATATTTTAGTTTATTTATATGTAACTTTGTTTTAAGTATTTTGATATTTCTACTTTACGTGTGTTATCAATTGAGCAAATAGAGATATGTTGACTTTTGATTTTAGTTGACTTATTATGAAGTATTTTTTAGCTTTTCAAGCATACTCATGATGCTAAATTTTATAATTATCCCTTATTAGTTTTGATGAAGTATAGTTTTTTAAGCATAATTATGTTGTTGGATTTTTTTAGTTGTTTAGGCATATTGTTACTTTAAAAAGTATTATAGTTCATTTTGTTGAATTTTATAGCATTTTATAGAAATTTATAAAAAAAATATTATTATTTTGTGTTCCATTAGTATTTTTAAAAAATAATAATAAATGTCAAATACTAGTATTTTTTAATAACATAATAAATATGTGAATTCTTTGTGCTTTTTATTTTTATAGAAAATATAAACATTTTAAAAAAATAAAATATTAATGAATAAATGTAGGATCTATGGGGATCCCCGCGGGGAACGGGGATCCGCGGGGAACGGGGATGGGGATAGAAATTCCCCCGTGACAGAGATCGGGGACGGGGACGGGGAATGAATTTGATGGCGGGGAAAAGATGGGGAAGTGTCCCCCCGGCCCCGCCCCGCCCCATTGACATCCCTAGATCCAATGATGTTAACAAAGCTCATAATCAAAAATTCAACCTAACATCAGCCAGAAAATAATCACAAAATAATATTACATTTAATATATACATTAAAAAGGTTTTAAAATATTTTAAAATAGAAATAAAAGAGAGAAATATCAACTATGTTCAAATTAATCAAGAAATAAAAAGTAACACCATAGAAAAATCAGAAAAGGACTCAAATATTTTTATAAAATGTTTGGTAATTTTTTAAAGTCAGAAACTATTTTTAAAATTAAAAGAAATGAGTAGAATAAACCAAAAATTATAAAAAATAATAAATTCAGAAATAAAAAATAAATGAGGTCACCAATATTTATCATAATGTCATTGGATCATTCTATATTTTTTTCAGAATTTAAAAATGCATAAAAGTATTTTTAAACATTTAAAACAATTAAAATAAAGTGAAAATTTTAAAATATCAAAACACAAAATAAAACTGTGAAAAAATAAAAATCAGAAAGAGAATAATCAAAAATATTTTTCATAATTTTTTCAGATTTTTTGGACTAAAAATGAATTTTCTGTGATTTTTTGAAGTTTAAAACAATTAAATATAAAAATTAGAAAATAAAATAAAAACCAAAAAGATGTGGACCAATGAATGAGAGTCAAAACGCGTTAGTAATCAAATCCAAGGGATCTGGCGTGCTGTGCATATCATGGTCATTAGTGAATAAAACACTAGATCATTTATTAAATCAGAAATTCAAAAAGAACAAGTGGCGCGCCTTCATTGGTTGGAAGCTGACACGTTGGTCATCTTCAACCTCTAACCAACGTGAATTGCAGGTCTCTCAAATTGTAAAATCAGAAGCTCAGACCTATGCCATTAGCTTCGTCTCTTCAAGATGAAGACAACCACACTTTCGCGATAAATTTATATAAATTGTAGCTCAAGCAAATTGTAAGGAAAGTTTTGAAAAGGGATTTGAAATTTCATGGTCAAAACGTGTTTCCAGATAAAAGCAAGTGTTGCGACTAGAACCAGGATAATGAAAGCTTCACAATGATATCAAAGTTTTGAAGAATTGATGGAGAAATCTACCTATTGAAGTTGAGTTGTAGAGCTCTGAAACTGGACTTCTATGGAGCAATATAGGGCACGATTCTTGAAGGTAATTGTATGGTTAGCTTCAAGGAAGATCAAGGAAGGTGAATTGATAAAAAAATGGATTGAAAAAGGCTTGAACAATGATTTCGAAGTTATAGAAAATTGAGTTATGGAGCAAGTTTGGCAGGGTGATTATGGCTATCCAAGCTTGAGGAAATGAATGGGGGATGACCCTTTATTTATAGGGAATCAAATGGAATGTTCAAGCGTGTGAAATGATGAAGTTTGGATGGAAATCGTGTGAAGTTGCAAACAAGAAAAGTGTGACTTCTAATTTGATCAAAACTCATCCAAAACGCGTGTTTTGCGATGCTAATCACTTTTGGAAGTTCACTAAACATGTTTAGAAGCAAAAATGCGCAGAAATAAAGTGTTTAGAAGCTAAATCATTGATTTCAAATTCCGACTTTTGAAGAAACTTTAGTTTCAAGTTAATAAGTTCAAATCAATGGCATTCTCAGCTCAAGGGGTTTTAGGGCATGATTCTTGATACTTTAGAAAGATGAGGTTACAAGCTTTGCAATGGAAAAAGAATGAAATCAAATGGATGCTTGAGCTGAAAGTTGCATTGAGTCAAAGTTGGGGGAAATGTTGACTTTACATACTTAGAAATATTTCAAATTTTTCTTCAAAAATTACCTATAATGTTTTGCATCCAAACATGGCATTCCACTTGGAATTTGATCTTGACCAAAAAAGATGGAATGAAATAGACCTCTTGAATGACATTTTGAAACTTGAACCATTCAAAATATTCAAAAATTGAGAGAGTTATGAATTGTTTAAGTTGGCAAAAAATCATGAAATGACCTATAATCTTTTGCACCCTTGGGGCATCTTCCATCCATTTTCTCACTTTGCATATAAAAGAAGGAATAAAGTTCACATCCCCAACATCACTTTGGAAAAATAGTGGGCTCAAGGTGATAAAAATTGACCAAGTTATGATCATTTGAATCTACACATGGAAAATTGGGGATTCATCTGGAGGACTTGTAATCTTTCTTCATCATCAAGTTTCTCCCACATGAAAACTCCTTGAAACTTTTGAAGTAATTTGTTAATAACCCTTTGAAGAGAAGGATGTTTTTGGAATCACTCAAAAATACCAAAAGATGAGCAAGATGTACTTCTTTGAAGTTCAAAACCCTAGCTCCTAGATCAAGAAAATGCTTTGAGGAACTTTGACAATTTTGACCAACCTTCTTGTACCAACATTCTTGCTTTGTAAATAGAAGTTGTTGAGGATGATAATGAGAACTCATAGCCACTAAAAACACTTCCATATCTTGAGAATTGAGAGAAATATGCACTTGTGATCAATGGGAACAAGACCTTGTCCAATCATGACAACTTCTTCCATCAACCCATTGTACCTTTGAATCAATTTGATAACTTTGAAATATGATGAACCCAAAATAAACCTTGCCATGCCATTTTTTCCAAAACAACTTCAATGGTGAGGTTTGTAGTTCTCAAGCTTTATTGACTAGGGCATGGAAATAAACTCATGAACCCATGGATCAACTTGCTAAGCCGCATTGCCTTTACCTACATTATTAATAAGTAAGACAAACCAACATTGTATTTTATCAATTAGAAAAAAAATCAAGTCAAAATATCCATGATCACAAAAGAAAACAAGTCAAGGTTCTTGGTGATTCCTCAAAGAGGAAAACTAAAGATATGGAGAAGAACCAAAAGCCCTAATGTGATCTTGTTGTGATTGAATCCACATGGTATGATGAAGGAATCTTATGGGTGAAAATTGGGGTACAACACTTCCATAGCCCAAGCTCAGAGTTTCAGAGGCTAAGCAACCCAAGCCCAAATTTGTTGGACGTGCGCTGTATGAATTTCAATCAAATCTTCCACAGAGAATCAATTCCAATCAAATATTTTTAATTTCATCCTCAATATTTGTTCTAGCCATAGTCCAAGCCCAAAAAGTGAACATTATAAATAGAGGAGCAAATTAGAGGAGGGGAAAAAAGGAGAAAAGTTTTTGACGAGGAGAGAGACGAATTTGCAGAAAAGTTTGCAAAAACAAGAACACCGCAATAGGAGCAAGAATAGGAAGAACATAAAAGTTTCTGGAAAATCCAGAAGAAGAACACGAAGAAAAACAACTGAGGTTCCAATATTTGGAATCCTAGTTTCAATCACCGTCGCTCCACCTCCCATCGCCGCTGTCACCAGAATCTGCAGAAGAAGAAGGAAAGGACAGCCAAACACGCACCAGAATCAGAAGTAAAAGCGCCAAAGGGGTAATAAGTTTTAATCTGTTTCTTTACTTTTTTTCATGTTGGATAGGGTCAGAAGAATATAGGTAGGGCTGAAACTATAGAAAAGATATGTAGATAGTTTCATATTCTGACTGCATAAATTCACGCTAATTTCTTACGTTCAGATGTAGTTCCTTTTTAGAAGTTCTTACTAGGCTTAACCCAGGTTTCAGATTTTTCCCCTTGTCTAGAATCAACATTAGACTTGTATACTCTTTGTCAGCCCTTTTTCCAGAAACTCTGAGTAGTGGGCTTAGCCCAGAATTTGACGTCCCTGTTTCCTGACTTTGCTAACTAGCTTACAACGTGCCTCTCCAGAATTTCTACGACTAGGTCAAAACCCAGTCAATTTCCCTGCATCCCCTGCATAACTTCTGCCCCTTTCAGAATATCCCTTTTGCAAAATTTTCGCTAGGGCTTGACAACTAGACGATACAACCCCATGTTCATAATTTGTCTTTTTTTCTTTTACTTTTCTATTTTTGCAATTATTTTCTATTATTATAATTATTAATTTTTATTGCGAATATTATTATATCACTTAAATTATTTTACATCAAATATTGCATATTACTTTCTTATATTATTTGCATTAAATATTTTTTTATATATCATGCATTAATAAGAATTTTTACAATTAACATCTATAAAAAACACTCAACAAATCTCAAACTTTTTTCACAATCAAATAATCTGAACAACTATTTTTGCAAAAGAGTTTCAAGCAGATTTTGACTTACTGCGTATTTAGTCAAAATCTCTACAATCACTTCTCCAGGCCAAAATGTGAGGCGATTCAAAGTACGTTTGCAACCCCTAAAAACACAAACCCATACGAACTACGAATTGGGACTCTGATTCCTCATAAGAGGATACGTAGGTATACGATCAAAAATCGTAGTGAGTTCCCCTATAAAAATTTAAACTCTTTCCCCTAATAAAATTTAAATCCTGTTTCCCCAACTTAAACCTAAAACCTAATATCCTTGTGAACAAGGTAGATGAAAGGTGTCTAACACCTTTCTTTCGTCTAATGAAGTCCGAAACCTAGAATCTCTGTCTGCGAATTAGGGTTCTCTGTTAGATTCATTTCCTTAGGATAAAAACTAATAATGGTGACTCTGTATTTAAAATCAGTCGCAACACTGCTTATGTAGGTTTGTTTTGTGATTATAGAGACAATTTCATCTTAGCTTTTGTTGACTCTGTGCCTTGGACCCCATCTTACTTGGTTGAATTCGTTGCAGTTATTTGAGTCTTGGAAATTACCATTGAGAAAAGTTGTATTAGGCTTTGTATTGAAACAAACTCAGCTTTGGTGGTTCAAGCTTTTTCCAAACCCTCTTTAATTCTCTGATAAGTCAAAATTGATTGAAACAGTTATATAATTTTTTTTCTTCAAGACAGTTTTTAATTTCGCACATTTATAGAGAAGATAACTCTTGCGTTGATTTTATTTGCAAACATAAATCTTAATTATAGCTCTCTCTTCTTTCTTTTTTTAATTCTACCCCCTTTAAATATTAAGAATGAATTTGTATAAAATAGGTTAGAATTACCTAACTTTAGATTTTCCTCTAGATGAATTTTTGTTGTAATCTCATCTTTTTGTAATGTTTCATTTTTTTAATAAACAAGGTTTCATTTTTAAAAAAAGTTTAGAACAAATTGTTGTTTTAGAAATACCATCTTCGAGGTTTTATAAAATTGGTCAAAACTATCAATTTGAAAATTTCCTCAAGATGCATTTGGAGATTGGAAACAAAAAATATTTACATATTTCAAAATGTTAATGTTGTGTTTGTGAATAGGTGAAAAAGTTTGGCTACACACATAATATCTACCACATGCATATGTTTTAGAATAACATGTCATCCTTACTAGACATTCCTAATGTAATCTTGACTCAATCCATTATTGATATGACCATTATTCAATAAATTTATTGTCCATATAGAAAAAGAAAGAAAATATTAATTTTGAATACTACTAGTAAACACAAAAAATACTACTAAAATAAATACATGGACATGTCAATTTCAAGAAGTGGTCACTAGTCAGTGTTAGGTGATTATTATAACTCCATGCAGTCTCAATTACTGTGCGCTGGCTGTTGGAAATTGGAAGTTTGTTAATGCTACCTCTCAGCATGGAACAAACATTGTTCCTATCATCACACACACGTGTAATACTACAACTGTTTTCCATTATATTTCTTTCATCACTCCAAAATATTCCTTACACAATCCAAATCATTAAATCATTAAATATTTTTTTTTTTAATTATTCATTCTATATTCAAAATATTATTTAATTTTTTAATATATAGTATTTATTTATTTCTATAAAAACATTTAGATATTTATCCATTTTGTTTTCATCCACCGATTGTTTTATGATTTCTTTTACCATTTTATTGTGATTTTGTCGTTTGAATGTAATATTATTTTATTTATTGCCATGTTAGTTTTATTTGAATTGATAGATCAATTTTGCCATTTTAAGAAATTTATCAATAATTTAAAAGTAATGTTAATTTGTGCTTTAGGAGCACAAGTTAAAAATTAAATGAAAAAAATATTATTTTAGAAATTGTGTATTAATTTTAATATAATTATATAATTAATCTTTTAATATATTTTTAATACAAATTTTTTATAAAATAGTTTCTTAATTAATAATTATCCGTGATTTAAGCATCAATATTTTTGAATTTAGACACACACAATATATATATACACATATAAGAGAATTTTTTTCTTAAAGAATAATATAATATATTTTTAAAATTATTATAATTCAGTAATTATTAATTAATTTAATTTATTTTATCAAAAAGTTTGATTTATTTTGACTAAAGGATTAATGTAGATAAGTATTATTTAATTAATATATTATATAATAATAATAATAATAATGATAATATATATGACTCGTACATAAATAATATTACTATATTAAAAAGTTAATAATATTCTAAATACTTTGAATCGACAAATAATTCAAATAAAAAGATTTTAAAATTCTCAATACATATTATAAATAATTAAAAATTACTATAAATTGAGTTGAATGACATTTCACTTTATATAATTTGACTGACTATTTAAGAGATAAAGTTTAATCAATGATAAAATTAAAATTTTAATTATTTTCTCCATTTTTTTTATAAAAAACAATTAATTTTTAAAATTCAATGAATATATAATAGATTAATATATTTAAAAAAAAATAGTTATTCAATTTATTTAAAAAATAATAATTTTTTTATAAATAGAATGAAGGGAGTATATATATGAAATAAAAGTTAGAACTAATAAACTTCAAAAAAACAATACACTCCAAACAAAAACCTAAAACCTCACCTTCCCCAATCTCCACTAACATTTCACCAAGCAACAAACACCTTTCTTCTCTTCTCTCTCTCATATTCACCCATCCACTTTCTCAACTCCTTCTCCAACAACAACCTTACCTCATCACATCATCATTCTCTAAACTCTATTGTTTGTTGTGTTTCTTGTTTCTTCTTCTTTTGTCTACATTTGTCACTCTTTTGTTCAGCCACTTTTCCCCTAATACAAACTTTATTTTGATTAAAATTTTTTTTTATTTTTATTTTATAAAAAGTACTACTAGTAGCAGAGAAAAAGTTAGTAGTTACGTATACATACATATATATACATACACTGGACCATTAAGTCATTAACAAAAAGTACTTTTTTTTCTCTTAACTTTTGGTTTTTGTTTCTCTTTGACTTGTTATTTCAATTGGGTTTTGTTGATAATTCATAAGGGTCATATAAAAATGGTTTCTTTTTAGTTTTCAAAAACTCTAATTCTCTCATCATGGATCTTGAGTCTGTTATCCACAAGAACCCAATTAAGGTAAGGATGGAACAGAACATGTTTGTGTTTATGTCTGTGTCATGTTGGAATTTCAGAAATATTAAAATATCTTCAAAAATCTTTGCTTTTTTTTTTTTTTCTCTCTTTGTAGGAGGAATCATGGAAGCATGTGTTGGTTTTGGCTTATCAAAGTTTAGGAGTTGTGTATGGAGATTTAAGCACTTCTCCACTTTATGTTTACAAAAGTGCTTTTGCTGAGGATATTAAACATTCGGACACAAACGAAGAAATCTTTGGTGTATTGTCTTTTGTGTTTTGGACACTGACTTTGATTCCACTTTTCAAGTATGTGTTCATTGTGTTGAGAGCTGATGATAATGGTGAAGGAGGGACTTTTGCTTTGTACTCTTTGCTATGTAGACATGCTCGTGTGAGTTTGATGCCTAATACTCAGCTTGCTGACGAGGATTTGACACAGTACACAATGGATGGAACTGCTGCAGTCAATAAGAGAAATGTTGGGTCTAGTTTGAAATCTTTGTTGGAGAAACATAGGGTGCTTCAAAGGGTGCTTCTTGTTCTTGCTTTGATTGGGACATGCATGGTTATTGGCGATGGTGTTCTCACACCAGCAATTTCTGGTATTTGTGATTTCTGATACAGTAATTAATACTCTGCATGTTTTGATTTGCCAGAATTACGGTGAGCCACCGGGATTTTGCCAAACTCGGGCATTCAAACATACGCTTAAGGCATGTTTGGAATCACATTGAGTTTGATGAAATCACTGTGGCACTGTGATTTGGTTAGGTTAAAAGTGTAGTTTTTCTGTGATTTCATTGCAAATAGTGAAAATATTTAATCTTGGTGGTGACTCACTTTTGTGGCTTTTGCCATTTTTGCAGTTTTTTCTGCTATTTCAGGTTTAGAGCTTTCCATGTCTAAAGAGCAGCACAAATGTAAGTTCCTTTTTGAAGAAAAAAACTAGTTTTGCTTTCAATTTTTTTTCTTCCCTTTTTTCTTCAAACTTATGGTCAATATTTTAAAAACCGAATCAGAGATTGAACCGGCGAGACCTCTGAGTTTGGTTCAGTCACATTAAATTGCTCAAATCAAGACAAAACCGCGATCACATCGCCAAAATAACCGAACCATAGTAAAGACTAGTTCATGGTTCAACCGGTTCAACCTTCTAGTTCAATTTTAAAACACCACTTGTAATGCAATAGTGATAATAATCTAACTTCTATTTTAAGAAGATTATGCTTTTATTACTATAAGGGGAATTTGCTGCTAAAAAAAGGCCTTTTTGGATAATCTGAGTAAACTGGAAAAAGCCGTCCAATTTTTTAATACACAACTTGGAGTTCTTTATTCAATAATCAATTTTCTTTATTTTATTTTGTATTATGCTACATGTAGCTTACAATTGCAGATTAAACTAGTTGATTTGTTTCACAGAATCCAAATGTTTGGTATCATGAACAATTCTTGGGAATATGTTCTTACAATAATTTACAAATTTAGAATAATCCTCATTTTTTCTATATCTTATAAAATGTGACATTGCATTTGTCTTAGTCAATGGCATATATGCTGTCAAGATAATTTAAAGATAATAATAACACTAAAAGTTCGGTTTGGTATCAAAATCGATTTGTTTAATGCATGAATGAAATCTTATTTTTAACCATTTTCTTTTCATGTTACCTATTGTTGCATGCTGTTTAAATTAGTGGAAGAATATGGAAAACCAATTACAAAAGTCACTTTTGTTGCTAAAACATGTAACTGATTATGTAATCGATCTTAAATCGATTAGAATATTAAAAACATGTGGCTAAGATGTAAAGTTTAGTAATCTTAAGATCAAGTATTAAAACAAAAGTTAATTCCTTTATAAAGTTAACCTTTCATTAGATTATAGGTTAGTATAATATAAAGTACTGTGATTTGGATGGGATTTCATTCGATAAATCGACGTGGATCAACCTGGAAAAGTCATTGATTATTTGATTGGCTACAAAATTAGGTATTGGCACTATTAGACTTGTCATGTACAGTGTGTGTAATCCCACTTTGGTTTATAAATAATGATTTTCTATGGCCTAATTCTGTCAACTTCAAAAAAATTGTAGTTGTTCAAATACTATAGCATGATGAAGTCACCCCAATTACACTTTTTAATATTGACCCAACTTTTTCTTTTTCTCTTTTCTAGTTTGAAATCAGTAAGATTATTCTGTTGTTTTATAGAAAAGTCATTTGAATCTCTGTTAATAATAACTTCATTGAAATTATTCGATTTTTTTTTAATTTTTATAAAAATAGTATATACATAAGCACTTATACGAAAAGTGCTTATGCTATAACTATATCTGCTTAATTAAGTTGTACGTTTGCTTTTATTTCCACTGGTAATACTGATGTAATTTGGTTATGCAGATGTGGAGGTTCCGGTTGCTTGTATAATACTGATGTTTTTATTTGCGCTTCAACATTACGGAACTCATCGGATTGGATCTCTTTTCGCACCTGTTGTGTTGACGTGGCTGATATGCATCAGTTCTATTGGTATTTATAATATAATCCACTGGAATCCGCATGTTTACCAAGCTCTCTCCCCATACTACATGTTCAAATTTCTGAAAAAAACTCAATCGGGAGGTTGGATGTCGTTGGGAGGGATTCTATTGTGTATAACTGGTATGGAGCATGAGAATTATTTGAGTTTATCTTTTAACTTTATTTTATTTTGTTATTAATAACTTATAGATACGCACTTATATGATAAGCGCTTATGCTATTAGCGCTTGATTATGTTGTTTATCCAAATTGGGCCAATGTTAAGGAAAATGTGTTCCTGTATGCTTGATCCTTGTCTGATATTATTGGGTCTATGTTGCAGGCTCAGAAGCTATGTTTGCTGACTTAGGACACTTTTCGCAATTGTCTATTCAGGTACACACATAAGTGAAGTCTTTATTTGGCACTTTTAGTTCTAAATTATGAGCAAATATTGAAGGGAAAGTGGTGAATTGTCTAAGTGTATGCTTGAATTGGCGGTGAGACTGGTGTAGTTACAGTGACACCATGATTATGTTGAAAATTGCGGTCGTCCAACGTGATTCTGCCAAAACCACCGACAATCCAAACATGCACTAAATCATTTGTCAAAGTAACTATGATATGTACACAATGTGCGCCTTCATTATTGAAGAGATACGTATATGCACCATTATGCCAATGATCTTGTAACTTATCACTTTTTCATTAGCTAAATTAATTCATATAAAGAGCTATGAGTATGCCTTTTACTTTCTTTGATCTTCTTCAAAATAAAATCGTATTCAACTATTTGCAGAAATGGAAAATAATCAACTGTTTTAACAAAAAGTCATTTACCTGCAGATTGCTTTCACTTTCTTAGTTTACCCTTCTTTAATCTTAGCCTATATGGGACAAGCTGCATATCTTTCCAAGCATCATTCCCTTGAAACTGACTATAGAATCGGGTTTTATGTGTCTGTACCAGGTAGGTTCTTTGCGATATTCTCTACACGCATGTATTCAAAGAATGATTAGTGCTTATATAGATATATATCTTAACTTTTCTTTTTCTCATTTTTTTAGTAAAACTTAGATGGCCTGTTCTTGCAATAGCCATACTTCAAGCTGTGGTTGGAAGCCAAGCTATCATCACCGGAACTTTCTCGATAATCAAACAGTGTTCCTCTTTAGGATGCTTCCCGAAAGTCAAAATCGTCCATACATCATCCAAGATACATGGTCAGATTTACATTCCTGAGATCAACTGGAGTTTGATGCTTCTTTGCCTGGCTGTTACAATTGGTTTTCGAGATACCAAACGCCTCGGAAACGCAGCAGGTAACTCCACCATTATGGAATAATTTCATGTGTTGTTCAATCTAATTGCATCTCAAAAATTTGACTACATTGATAAGCAATATTATTCTATATTTTTCGCCTTTGAGGTGAGCAATCGTCTTAACTATCGGTTTTTTGTTTGGTGTCCATGTCTGTGTCGATGCTTCATAGGTCTTAATCATATGTTTGGTGTATAATCATGAATATTGTTTTCTTTCGATAAACAGGTTTGGCTGTGATAACTGTCATGCTGGTAACGACATGCCTGATGTCTCTGGTTATAGTCTTGTGTTGGCACAAAAGTGCTTGGGTAGCTATTTGCTTTCTATTGTTCTTTGGTTCCATTGAAGCACTCTATTTCTCTGCCTCACTCATCAAGTTCCTTGAAGGTGCTTGGGTCCCTATTGCCCTTTCACTCATCTTTCTTATTATCATGTATGTATGGCACTATGGCACGGTTATGAAATATGAATTCGATGTTCAAAATAAGGTCGCTATCAATTGGCTCCTTGGTTTAGGCCCGACTCTCGGAATCGTAAGGGTTAAAGGTATTGGCCTAATACACACCGAGCTTGTAGCTGGGATCCCAGCTATCTTCTCTCATTTTGTTACCAATCTTCCTGCTTTTCACCAAGTTGTAATCTTTCTATGCATCAAATCCGTCCCGGTACCGCACGTTGCACCTCGAGAGAGATTCTTAGTTGGTAGAATTGGACCAAAGGAATATAGGCTTTATAGGTGCATAGCACGGTATGGCTACCGCGACGTTCATAAAGATGACATGGAGTTTGAAAATGATCTTATTTGCAGCATAGCAGAGTTTATCAGATCCGATATATCTGAATACAGCTCAGGGTTAGGAAGTTTCGAAGATGATACAAAGATGACCGTTGTCGGGACTTCGTCGTCAAACTCAGAAGGCGTAAAGATTTCGGAAGACAATCAAGATAATAATTCTCAAATAGAAGGAACTTCGTCGGAGTTGAAGGAAGTTAAGTCGCCGAAGAAAGTGAAGAAGAGAGTGAGGTTCGTTGTGCCGGATAGTCCGCGGATGGACATGGATACAAGGGCAGAATTGGTTGAACTTATGGAAGCAAAGGAAGCAGGAATGGCATTCATAATGAGTCATTCATATGTGAGAGCAAAAAGAGGATCAAGTTGGATAAAAAAAGTTGTTATAAATTATGGTTATGATTTCTTAAGGAGAAACTCTAGAGGACCAGCTTATGCTTTAAGTTTACCTCATGCATCTACCTTAGAGGTAGGAATGATCTATCATGTATGAGTTTTTGGCTAGTGCTATTAGTTATATAGTCTAGTTTTGTATCTAGTGGTCCTTATACAAGATAAATGGTAGCATTTTGTATAGTGACACTCTAAGTCCAAGTTTCTTTATGAGTAAAATGGCTACCAACTTTTGTTTCATAATTTCATTTTGTATGTTCTTGGTACATAAATAAGGTATTTGTTGGAACTAATTCCCTCAATATCATGCTTTTTTTAATTCCTGAATATTAAAATGTAGTCAAGTTTAAAAAATAAAAAAAAAGAAATGATGGAGCAGAACTAAATGAGAGATATGAGTGGAGAGAATTTTGGGAAGTATATTATTGTTTGTACATTTGAAAATATTCTTCTCTAAAACAGAAAAAATGAAATTATAACACTAACTTTTTTTAACACGTTAAGATTTGATTAATTTTATTAGTTGTGTTAGTGCAACTTTACTATTAGATATTTTGTATGATGTTAAAATTTAAAAAGTTAACATTTTAGTATGGTGGATGATATCCTTATATCTCGTGGCACTCTTCTGCATTATAGGTCTTAGGAATTATCAAAAAGTACTTTGAAATTGACCAAACACATTGAAAAATAATTTCTGTATGTTTTTGTATTGCATGTGTCGACACATTCGATTTTCAGGTCGACACATGTAACTCAGTTTTTAAGCTTGTAAGCTTATGTAAGTCATAGGTCACATATAACCTTCAGGTCGGCATATATTAAAAGATTTTTGAAATTGCATAAACTCTTATTTTATGTGTCGATACATTCATATTTTAGGTCGACACATTTACTCATGTTTTAAAGTCTGTAGCTTCTGACTTATTCAGGTCGAAACATAGAGTCCTTTAGGTCGACACATGCATTCTTTTTATAATGTATGTGTCGACACATACGAATTTGAGATCGACACATAAAATATGTTTTGATCAAATTTTCAATTTCTTTTATTCCGAATTTGTCCTTTTTTGCTCTAAATATTTTCAACTATAAATATATCATTCATGCATCGTTTCAACTTGATGATACCATAAAATTAGCTTACATTTCTTCTTCTTCTTCAACCTTTTAATCTATGCATACACACCAACATTACATTGTGATGATGTTTCATCGGGGTGCCATCTAGACGAAGAATTGTAGATTTCAATTGGTTTAGATTGAGATTTATAGGGGTCTTCATCCGAGAAAAACCATCATATTTCTCCTCCAAAATCATTTGTTGAATTGGGGGTTTTCGTGCAAGATCGTGCGAGAAGGAATCGTCCATGTAAAAAATCTCTTAGAGTGTTTGAAATCTTTTCAAGGAACTTTAGGGTGTTTGAAATCTTTTTAAGGAAGTAGCAAGAATTGAATGATAGAATCGGTGATCTTGTGTTGATAGGGCGCAATCGAATTTACTTGATTGAAAAATTCCTTAGAGTGTTTGAAATCTTTGCAAGAAATCTTGAAGTGTTTGAAATCTTTTCAAAGAAGTAACTTAAGTGGCGAATAAGTTGCATCTATCAGTCTTGGTCTTGTTGAAGATCAAAAGAAGAGAAAGGGTTGAATCGACATCAAACAGTCATGTTATGTATAGTTGCTCTTGAACACTTCTCTTGCATTCATACTTTTGCAAAGTAAGAAAATATCTCAATTCCATATTGGAATTGGGCGCAGACGTACCCACATGCGAGGACGAAAATAGGGAACTGTGTAGACAAATCCTTGTGTCTCTTTTCTTTTATCTCTTTTACTTGCTTTAATATTCTTCAATAAATTTGTCAAATAGCATTGCGTTATCAATTGAATTGTAAGTAACTTTTCGAACTGTTTTTTGATTTACATCAAGTATTGATATTGCTTATAATCACTTTTGATTATAAGTGATTTTGTGTATCAACACAACTTAGAGGAAAATTTTGAAAATTCACTTGCACATCAAGTGTTTGACAAATTATTTAGTTTGTTCAACTCAAAGGAAAATTGCAATATTCTATCACTTACTCTCATTTACTCTCTATATGCAATTTGTTTAACGTGTTGTTTGATCGATCAATTCGTATAGAATTTTTCTTTGATTGTTAAAGTTTAAATTGCTTTGTTGATTAACTTATAATCACTTTAATTGTAAGGACTTTTTCATATCAACTAAGCTTAAAGAAAATTCTGAAAAATTGATTGTGCGCGACATGTTTGATAAAATGTCGAGTTATGTTTTTAACATGATTTCATTGCAAATGTGAAATCGTTGTGTTTGATATTAAACTATTAATAGAGATATTATTATGTTTATTGATTTTATCATTATGTTGATTTCATATGGCTCATGCATATCCGAGTTTCCAATAACTAAGTTCGCTTAGACTTCTCTATTGATCTAGATCAAAAATCTTCTGCTCAACATTGTTTTTCAAATAAATTTTAAATAATCATTTTGAAAGGTAATTTTTATTTGGGAATCTATTCACCCCCCTCTAGATCTGGTGTCGTAGTCTAACAAGTTGTATGTGTGAGAGTGGATTTATGAGTTTATGTATTCAAGTAGGGGTGACAAAACGAGTCTAATCTATTGGACATGTCTGTTTGTCCTCACTTTAGTACGGGCAAACAAACATGTTCAATTTACCCGCACTTTAGTACGGGGTGGGTCAAAGATTTAAACCCGTACTCTCTAATATGTTTGTCATGCTCTGCTCCATTTACTTTACAGGCGCATACATTAATATTTTTTTTGTATTTTTAGGCTTAAACGTTGCAGTGTCTGCGAGCCCAACCACCTTCATTTTTAGTGCAGAACGGACAGAAGTTTTAGGTTCGCAACCTCAATTATGTGTGTCCCGTCACACTCTGATTTTTGTGACTTTTACGGAATAAACATAAATGGGACAAGCATGTTTTTTTGCCATCCCTATATCTAAGTATTTTATATGATTATTATCCATTGATTTTTAATCAATATTTAAAAAGGATTTGTTAATAGATTAATCTTTATAAGTGAGAGATGGTTAATTTACCCAAAAAAAATTTACTCGTTTTGATTATTAATATAATAAAAAAAGTTTATTTTTTAGATATGTTGAATAATCAATATGTTTGGTTCATACATAATTCAAATATATTGATTATTCAATGTATTTAAAAATATAAAAAGTTAAAATATTAAAGTTAACTTTAATAATAAAGTATGTTCCGACAAATATAAAGATAAACATGTTTTTTTTGGTACATTGGAAAAAGAAAAAGAAAAAGTAAGAAATTAGTTAGAAAATAAAATTCCACTAATATAAATCAGGAAGAGAGTGATGATTTTGATAGGAGATTCTGTAAAAGACCGATACACCACATCATTATTAGTTTCATATTTTACGAAATAGTCAGCACAAACATTCTCTTCTATATTATAAACATGTTTGAATAATATGAGAGTGAATTGTTTTTATTATTTAATTTTAACAAAATTTCACTTAAACTTCAAAATTATAAAAAAAAAAAAAGTTTAACAATTACTAATTAATATTTCTTTAACACTAACATGTCATTACTAGTAGTTGCCATCCACTAATTTAAATATGGCTCATCACCACTCCTACCATAATCAACCGTTATTTTTCTTACTATTGAAATTTTCTTATCCAAATAACTTTTTTTTTATTTAATTTCTAAAGTAACCATTATTTACAACTATTTTCCAAAGTAACCTAATTTCAAATAAATAAATTAAAACGCAAAACTGTTGGCAAATGAATTGTCACCAACATTGTAAAATTTCATCAACTCTTTTGGGCGTTTCAACCATGCATCAAAGATTTTGTATTCTATAAATTTATTATTCAAATTGATAGAACATGGTTGTACGAGAAATACAAGGACACATTATTTATAGCAGTGACACATGACGACAACAATAATATCTTTCTCATTGCCTTCGCTCTGGTCGAATGTGGGATTGGTGGTGGCTGGAGTTTCTTTCTCAAGAATTTTAGAATACACGTTGCTCCACAATCCAACCTATGTTTGATTTCATACATACATGCATATATTGAGAGTGCATACAATAATCCTCGTAATAGATGGCAAAATCTTTTTTTTTTATCCATGTCTATTGCATTAGACATATTGCACAAAATATTATACGGGAAATTAAAGACAAGAACCTTTAGAAAAAAAAGTTGTGAATGAGGGTATGCTTTAAATCAACCATCATTTCGATACTACAGTGAAGAAATTAGATTGTCAAACGTGGATGCACTAAGGAGGGTGGAAAACTTAGTATTTAATATATAGAACAACATCAACAAAATTAACATAAATACCCCTAAAACATAAACACGGTCCAACAACACACGAACATAAACATGCCTAAAACAACAACACAAACAACAAATAAAAACACTTAATACCACAACATGTCTAAGATATTATGTAACACCCCCTAAACTCCCTCGCAATAATATGACATAATCAGAGTAAAATTATCATGCATATCAAAAGAGGGTGTCACATGTATTTCAAAACCACATAAATATACCAGTCATGCTCATAACACACATTTGAAATCACGTTCCATACACTAAAACATATGCATATCACATCAGAATAATTCTCTTTCATAATGATATCAATAATTGAAATCCCATAATGACAATTATATAATAAAATATTAGGCACTAAAGGCCACTCCTCACATAATCTCAAAATACAACGTAAATAAAAAAGAGTATAACAAACATCTCTTAAAACAACATGAGTTCAAACGTTCCCCGTGTTACATGACCAGAGCATGACTCACTACATAATAAGCAGATATAACAAGAACTAGCTCCTCCGACTAATCCTCGCAAGAAGCACCACTATCTTCGGTACCTGAGCGATGTCATATAAAATATCATTTCAACAGAAGGGTGAAAATTAACATCATTATAGAATGATATAATAATAAGTAATGCAAAATATACAAACTTCTATTGAATTCATCACACTTCACATATTCATGTATTCAATATTATTCAATCTAATTCACATGTTTACATATACAACATTGCTCAACGATTCATATTTCAAATTTAATTAATCACAAATACCATAAAATGTATCATTCACACCAATAACATACAATGCACGCCAATTCAATATTTCACATTGACACATGTGACTCAAATACAACTCAATGCAATATGCATGTGGTACCAATTGTTATCCTTTACAGTTTTTATGTTTAAACCGCGTCCATCCCTCATAAAGATAACCACCAAAAAACTTGTCCTCTAAGCTTTCAAACTCATCCTCTAGGTTTGGGACAAGTCACTAGCTCTCGCAAAAACTAGCAAACATTACCTCTTGACAACAAATAATGCATGTGCAATCTCAACAATTATATGCAATTAAGATCATCTCTCAATCTTAATCATACAAGCATATATCTCATAATTCATCTCATTTTGAATTATCACACAATTGCACATACAAACACATCTCACAAATCAATCACATATAATTCACTTTAATAGTAATCACCAATTCAATACCTCCCAAATAGCATAGCGAGTAATACCACTACTGTAACACAACCCAACACTGATTCACAACAATCACTTAACACATATACATGTCATTTTACACAATAACATGATAATTAAATCACATACAGTCAAGAAATTATTTTTATTGAAAAGGTTATCGCGCTAGCTTTCTAACACTTCGAACAACACTCAAAACAGATTCACGGTTTGAAAGTTATGAATTTGTAAAGTTTCAACGAAAATACAAATACCGACATCATACACTGACAACTCTAAACTTGTCAGAATTATGCAAAACAATTAAAGTATGACTCTTAATAACTCAAAACAACTCTGACAGCTTTATCGACAACTCAAACAACTTTATTAACAACTCTACTGACAACTCTAACAATTCTATTGACAATTTTATTGACAACTCTAACAACTCTATTGACAACTCTAACAAAATTAAAAACAACTTAAATTAATAATTTAACCAAAATACTTATCTCTAACTCAAATCTCTTAAAAGTTATATTAATAATATTAAATCATTATTATTGTTATTATTATAATAAACTAATGAAATAATATATGGTAATTTACAAAGACTTAAACTGATTTCATACTCCTAATCGATGCTACAATGCATATCAATTGTTATGTCTATCATAAAAATATAAGCGTCTATAGTAACAACAATTTACAATTCTTATTTCAATTGTGATCTATGGAATTGATATTTATATATCGCTAGAGTACTGTCATTTTGCTATTTCCATGTAATTTCTAAGTGAATTGTAGTAATTGAAGTTACAATTATGACAACAAAAGTGGAGATGCCATTAAAAAATAATTTAGTATTTAGGAGGTGATAGAAAAGTATCTTATGCTTCACATTTCAATCCAACAATTCCACACACATATCATATTGGTGCCTCAATGGCTAGGTATATACACTCAAGAATGCATCTGCTAATGTTTATCAATTATTTATTTGTGGAATCAAACGGAGCACAAGTTTTATGTTTAACATTGAATCTTTCCTTTTATTTATTCTACATAAACATATATCACCAATATTACTTAATATTTCAAAGATTAACCTAATATATTCAAAGATTGTTCATCAAAACTTAATAATATCAAAATCATTAAAATTAGAGATTTTAACTTAAACATGTTTCTACCCATTATATACATCACATACTCTCATAATCAAGTAAAAATCACTCTTGCCTTGGATGCAGATCCTTTTCTAGGATTCTCTCTTCTTCTCTTTTCTTTTTTCCTCTTTTCTTCTTTCTTCTCTTCTCTTATTTTGGCAACTTCTCTCTCTAGATCTATTTTCTCTTTGTTTTACATATTAACTATTGTTTTACTCTAATGGGCTTATCTCACCCACTCACACTAATGTG
The DNA here is from genome assembly GCA_948472305.1 of Vicia faba. Lineage (NCBI taxonomy): Eukaryota > Viridiplantae > Streptophyta > Magnoliopsida > Fabales > Fabaceae > Vicia > Vicia faba. The sequence continues at coordinate 974,719,078 of OX451735.1, read as the reverse complement.
ACATATATGCTCAACCAATTAATAATTCTATTATCGCACCTACTAACTCAATTACTCATATAACACATATTCTCAATTAATAGAATAAATCATATATCACACACCACCAATTAATTCAAAAATCACACAATTTAATTACTTACTATATTATATAATAATTACTAAAATAAATAACTAATAAAATAAATAACTAATAAAATAAATAACTAATAAAATAACTAGTAAATAAAATTGGGGTGTTACATATTACAACAATCAAAATAGTATCATCTGGTGCAGACAACATAGCTCTAGCATCATTATCATTTTTAACTCGCACCCACATATGCTGCATAATATTATTGTCATCTGCAATTGAGATGTACGAAGAAACCTCTCGATACTTCTAATTCTTTTCACATCATTAATCTCTCCATCTAACCAACGATTCAAACTCCTTTTCAAGATGCTCAGAACTTTAGATGTTCTAAAAAAAGCATTTTCATCGAAGACGTCGCTCTCGAATAAAACAAAAGCACATTTCTTTTAACAATCATGATAGACCTAGCGAAGATAAGAAAAGAAGAATTATAACAAAAGGTATAAGTTGAATGTTAGAATACACCTTTATTTATAGTAATAAAAGCATCTAACACACTGTTCGCAATTGAATTGGGGCCACCCTTTAGTATTGAACACACGCGCCAATTCAAATGACGCTAACACTCAACCTTTGCATCCAATCACCAATTAGAATGGCTAGACCACATGAAGTTGTCAATTCAATTAGTGACACCTCTTACTTTTACAATGCTGACACCAATTCAACTAACAACAACTTTGCGTCCTAATTTTTCTTTGTTTGAAATTGAGTTACACTGGGAAATAGCTGCAAACAATGATTACTTTGAAAAATAAATGGAAAAGGAAAGTTATTTGGATAAAAATCCAACCATTAAACAACACTTCATCCATATTTGATAGTCAATTCAGACACCTCTGACGTTTGCTATAACCTTGTTTACCGTGAAAAAAGGTAAACAGCCGCTAGTCTTCCTAAAGCCTAAAAACTAAGAGTTACTTGCAGGATCGACTAGTTGATCCTAAGACATGTGCTAATGTATCTAAGTATAACTTGTTCGACCGACGTAAGACTTTACTTTTTGAGAAACAGTTTTCTCTTAAGGATAGAACAAGCATGAGTTTCCATAATGTAATGTTTTGACCGACTAAAGGTGACTCGTGACCGGCGGTCGGTTACGACTTGTTTAAATGAAATAAATGTTGAGTGACTCTTTAGTAAATTTTAGTATAGAGATAAAATGAGTTTCAAAAGCGTAGATGATATATAAAAGGATCGTTCAAAAGTAAATAAAATTAAAGAAAAAGATTCAAAAGGAACAACTGAAAAGAAAGGAATTTTCATTGACATAAAGATGGTCATTCACGTACATTAACACCTTTGAAACCCTCTTCTTCCTTACGCTTGAAATGTTGAGTTTGTTAAGTGATTATAGTACAAAGTGAACACCCTAAATCCTACACTGGATCCTTTTATTTATATTAGTTACAAATCTAACTACCTATGTACTAGAACACACTATATTCTTGACACGTAGTTGGCCTTAAGATAACTGCTTATCTATATTTTCACCATGTACTTGGCGCTTAATTTGGAAAACTATCTTGCAACTGCTGGTATTTTCAAATTTCAAAATTATCCCGCTCTAGCGCTCACTTCGACGCCATCCTTTAGCGTAGATAGACGATCCAAACTTCTCTAAGTCTTAGATTTCAATTTGGTCGACAAGACCAAACTTCGACTAGCTTGTTTGTCAATTGTGTCGACTTTCCACTGCTGACTAATAATTTTTCCAACTATTTCTCATTCTCGAGCTTAATTTCCTTACAACCTTTATTTATAGAATATATTCTTCTTAACTTGTGGGACTACCATCATTAATTACACAATATATACCTTAAAATATTTTTAAGGTAACAAAATGCCCCCCAGAGATGCCATTTTTGAATTTTGGCCAACATGAGACAGTGGCATATTTGAAATGTCGACCATTTTTCCAATAACTCATTCTCTTCCACTTCTCCCTTAGTTGGCGTAACTGTTCCCCCCTTACTCATGACGTCACGCCATCATGATAGCGTATCACATCTTCTCCTCAAGACGTACATCTATTAATTCTCCATCATTTCTTTTTCTTAGTGGGAGACGTGACCCACCATCTCGATACTCCCTCTCACCACGTGTCCATAAATTAAGTGACACAGATTTGAGGACTTTGGAAAGAAATTTTAATCATTTTCTTGATTATTTCCTTTTCCTTTTTACTTAGGGTTTTCCTTCTATAAAACCCATTTCTTCTCTCTTTTGACTCTTCTCTTCAACCTGACTCAACACATTATGTCTTCAGAGAATGCAAATCCTTTTTTCTTCCAATCTTTTTCTTCTTCAAACTTCTCTATCTTTTCCAATGGCAAGCTCCAGTAGAAAGGTTCCTTCTTCTGCAACACTTCCACATCCACTCCTTATTGATGGGAAGGAGTATGTTCCTGAGCCACCTTATTCAGAAGAAAAAGCAAAGATATGTCAATCATAGGTATTAATCCCTTTCTCTCTAGATGATAAACCCATGGCATTTCTAGGTCCTCTCCCTGAAGAACGTAGACCAGAGATTTCTATGGACAAACATGCATTTTTCCCAACCAGTTACCTTACCAAACCACTGGTCTCCCTTGAAAAGCCTTTGTCACTACACTATGTAGATAGGAACTTCAGGACTGCTCCTCCCAGAAATTTCCCTAAGTTTCGTGCTTGGATGACATGTTTAGAAGCAGAAAAACTCGATCAATTGCAAAATTTAGGTATCTACACTCTTTTACAAATCTCTTGTTGTGGTCCTACATATTCCTGCAGTATGCTACTAGCTGCAATCCAATTTTGGGAGGGTTCGACCAATACCTTTCATACAAAGTGTGGCATGATTACTCCCACACTTTTAGACATTGCTGCTATCATTAGATTAAAACCGACTGGTCGCGTATTAAATCATGGGGATGCAGACCCCATACCTTTGAAGTTTGATGTAGGTGATTCCGGTAAACTGATGTATAATAACTTCATCGACTATCATGCCAAAACCTCAGGCCTTGTGACTCCTAAAAAGCATGTAGCATTTCTGACCTTATGGTTGTCTCGCTTTGTTTTTTGTTCAAGGTCTATGCAGATAGCCAAACAATTTTTATATTTGGCTACTCAGTTACATCAAGGTCGTGATATTACTTTGGGCCAACTGATATTGGCTTCTCTTTACGAGTCATTATCTGATATCGTTTCTCAAATCAAAACTTTTGACCCTACCAACTCCAAGAAGAAGAACGTTTTGGCCCATGACCCCTTTTGGTTCTTACAATTGTGGCTTAACACCACTTTCTCTAAAGATATCAGGCCATATGGGATGAGAAGAGTGACGTGTCCTCCAGCGGAACGTCACATTGTTTGGAAACACCTAATTCCTATGACCCCTGGTGATAAAACTTCACCCCAACGCCAAGGTATTTTGACTCCTGTTCAGCATTATGTTGACTTCTGTCGATTTTGAACCTTTAATGGCTCCTTTCTGTAACATACCTGATGGCCCTGAGTGGTTTACTAGAGCTTTTGCTCCTCCAAAAAATGAAGACAAGAATAATTCTTTAGCTATATGGAGGCGCTTTTTGGTTCTTCAGTGTTGTACCCCAAAATTTTCCCTCCCATATTTCTCAAAACATTTCAAGTGAGGTCTTCAAATTGCTCAAGGAAGTCCAAGGGTTGACCAGACAAGCTCCCTCCTAAAGAAGTCTACCTCAAATTAGGGTTTCATGTTGCACCAAGATACTTGAGTCCAAGGGATCCTAAATGCTCACCATTGTCCTAATATGTTCTCAAGATCATTCATGTCAAGTTTCAAGCCTTGCAGAGGAAGTTTGCTCAATCAATTGCTCAAAGGCCTAAAAATCGATTATGCTAGGGCAAAAGTCAATTGTGGCCCACATACAGTCAAACTTCAAGATTTTTGGTCAACATCCTCATTTTGAAGTATTATTCATCATTTTATCAAGGGTTGATCATGATTCATCAAGGATTACTCACAAGTCACCAAAACCCAAAAGTTGCTAAATTAGGGTTTTGTAGGAAAAGTCAACTCAACTTTGACCAAGCATAACTTTCTCATACTTTATGAGAAATGACCCATCCAAATCTCATTTTTAAGAGGATGCAATACTCTAGAAATTAATCTTCATATCCCAAGTTCAAAATATGCACTCAAAAGAAGTTATGAATTTGGACATTATAGGTCATTTTGAAAAGTCAACAAAAACACCTTTTTTGTCAAAGCTTCATACACAAACATGGAATACCAAATTGAGATGGGACCAAAAGTGTTTCTTAGAGGACATCTCAAGATTTCTAAAAAGTCAAAGAACACCTTTAAAGAGCCAAAATTGAGGAAGTTATGCATTGGTGAAGTTGACCTTTTTTGCAAAATTGCCAAAAGTCAACTATGCCTCAAATTGCAATTTTTGCTAAATGGGCCTAACTTTTTGCACTTGTTTTGAGTTGGTAGCATGGTCCACGAGTCCTAGATCTTCCCACTTGACTTTATCTTATTTTTATTATTTATTTTGATTTTTATTTGAATTAAATCAATTTAAATCAAAACAAATCATAAAAAATCTAAAACATTGAAACCTCAAGATATTGTGCATGTTTCAGGTCTTATATCCAGTTGGCAAGTGATTGAAATCGTGCAAATCCTTGGTGTGCATAAAAAGATTAAATTTGGCCTATTTTTGGAAGTATCTTCAAGTGAATCAAATCCAAATCAAAATCTATAATGGAGGAAGATTGAGATCATGTTTGCAACCCTAATTCAATCATTGATATATATTGAACAATTGCAGACCTAAAAGGGAGGCTTTGGAGGCGTGAGAAGGCAGGAACAAACTTGAAAAAACAAAGAAAAGTGGTGATTCAATTTTGCATTTCCAGGCATTTTCAAGACCCTTTAGCCATCCCAATCGCTTCCTGGGATCACAAGCAAGCGAAACCAATCAAGAACAAGGAGTTTCCAGCACTATAGCTCACTGTAAGTCATCCACGACAATGGCTTTTTCTTGAATTCGAATTGTGTGATTTTGGCATTGATAGCATGAAATAATTACATATTCTTGCTCCTTGAAGCATTTGCAAACTATATGTAACGTTTAATTGCATTTTTATGGACTGTATCAAGATTCACCATTGCTAGGTTTTGTTGCTTCGCTTTAGGGTTTTTGTGTGCAGGCAAAATTGGCCCCCATGAAGGGCATCATGATGCTCAGAATACCAAGGTGGTTCGATTCATGGCATTAGAAGTCATTTATCATGTCCATGGAGGATTTTAGAACGAACCAGGGCTGTAGCTACAGACATATGTATGTAGGTAAAAGCCTTTAACCTTTACCAACAGAGCAAGGAGGAAGATGACTATCGTGGCAGCCCATGATTGCTTCGTTTAAAAATTCGCGCGCTGAATTAACATATTACGCTTCTTAATATTTAATTGTTGTTTTGTCTTTGATGTACAACTAATACGCGCAGTTTAGTTGGTGGCCATACTATTGGAAAATGCTTTGGGGCCTGGGTTCGAATCCCAGGTCCCCCTAAATTATTTCATGTTATTTTTCTTTCACTAATCAAGCGTGTACACAAGCCAAGAGACCACCATGTGACCTCATGATCCAACCAGCCAGGTGTCCAGGAAGCCAGATCTGATGGCTATCAAGTGATGATCCACCAAAGGTGTTGGCCAACATGTAGCACTGGATCCAGAAAGTCAAGTGTGGACCAAATTCTATTGGGCCCAGAATCTGCTGTTTACACCCTCCAAATCACCAAAGCAGGCCCAATCTCTTTATCTTTTCTTTTTATATTTTTCTTTATTAACTTAATTTATTTATTTTTTACTAACACAAATTAATAATTCGTTTTTTAAAAAAAATCATAAAAAATAATATTTTCATCCAATTAGATTTAGGTTTATTTTTTATCAAAAAATTAATTAATTTAATTAGGTTATTTAACTTTAGGTAACTTTAATTATTTTGTAAATAAATTAAAAACAATTAGGAAATTAGGGTTTTAGTTTAATTTAATTCTTATTTTCTTTTTTCTTAAAATAACCAAAAGCACAAAAATAGGTTAAATTTAATTATTTTCTTTAATTAATTAATTTTGTATTTAATTTTAAAAACCATATTCTTTTTCTTAAAAACAACGAAAACAATTTTTTCTTCCAATTAGGTTAGAAGGGGTCAAAACCCTAATTTCTTATCGTTCTTAATTTCCTCGCTCGCGTTTTATTATTATTTTTACCATATTGATGTAATTGCTCACAAGTTGTAATAGATTAATTAGGACCTTTTACTTTCATTTATCGTTTTTTAAGGGTTTGTTTTTGGCTATGTAAATACCCGAAGCCTTGTAATAGCGTAGCTTTAATTTCCGCACTTTAATTTCCACAAAATATTAACTGTTAGATGTATGAATATTAGGGTTGCATGACAAGAATGTATGATTAACTTTAAAACGGTTAGCTAACCCTAAATGTGCAAAGATAATAAACTTGAAATTAAATCACTCGCACATGCGCACTCCTAGGGTACACTCCCACTTCGGTTGCCTTCGGTAAACGGTCATTGAGTATAGGATATTTTAGTGGTCGCTCTTTTGTCTCAATGATCAAAGTTGCCTCGGAAAGGTTGCCTCGGAATTGTTGCCTTGAATAATTGATCTAAGACATTAGGGTTATTACTAAGACGTCCTAACATTGCTTTAGTGATCGTACGTCCCTTTTGAATAAGTCCCTCAAACTCCAACAACGATGCTACCTATTCACTAATAGTAGGATAGTGCTGTCTAAAGGAAACAAATGTAGAACAATTCTTTTTTCGAGTAGGTAGATTAGTTCTTAAGTACTTGCTCAATCTAAATAAACTTTTACACACTTACACTCCTTTCCAAACAAAGTTTTCAAAAACACTTCGTAACACTCTTGAAGACAGAAGCAAGGGTTAAATCGAAGTCAAAACAAAAACTTTTCAAATCACACAAACACACAAAGAAGTAATCTTGAAAATGATGAGCAAGTACCTAAGAGCCCGTGGAAAACCACGGATAGAAATGGTGCTAATACCTTCCCTTTCTATCATCTACCCCCGTACTCAGAAAATCTCGAAAAAGGAATTTTTCTGTGCTTTTTTCCTTTCCTTGTTGGATAAAATAAAAGTCGGTGGCGACTCTTGCTTACCGCGACATTTTGAGAACACAAACGCAAAACGCAAACCAGCATTCTTAAAACAGTTCTGGTTCTGCCACCGTATCACAGAACTGGCGACTCTGCTGGGGATTAAATAAGTGGGGTATACCTTAGGATTAGTTTATCATATTGCTTCTATTGTTTGATTTGATTGCTTTACCTTTGTGGTCTTTGTATCGGAGTTACTATAGATCCTAACCTGGATCTGGGGAACACCTTTTAGGTAAGTAGCAATAAACTGTGATGGAACTGTACGGTGTAGACCGATACGGTTGAAGTAGTAGCTACGTTGATGTGGCAGATTGGTTGGTACCGGTATCCCTTGTGGAGAAACGAGGAGAATACGGGGATACTATATGGGTCGCTAAGCATCAACTGACCTTAGAACCTATAATTGACCAACTTGGCCATAGGAAGTAGTGAGATAGCCAGCCTCGGTGTAAAGCTGAGAACTGGTTGATACTCGATACTACAATCATTGTGACCATAATCTCGAGATAGTTCCGGCTGCAAGAAAAGATTACGTGTGGTGAAACCATGACCGATTGAGGATGGTCAGTGATATTGAGAACCTCTAGAACCCGGTTACTATTATTAGGATAGGTTGAACCAACTGAACTTCAAGAGGGTAGTACCTAGACTCCATGCAAGCCTAAAGTTAAGGGTTATTGTGTGACTTGTGTGACTTGTGTGCCTTTACCATGTTTGTTACCTGCTATACCTGTTGTGTGTTTTATCATGACATCATACATCATGACAAAGCATGCATATTTCATTGTACTAACCATTTCAAAGACCGAGGGGATTTATCTTTGTTCTGTTTTGTAGATTATGGCTTCAGTACGCAGAAATACCATTCGAGTTAACTTCATGCAGATACATGCTCAGCTCAGAGAGTTGGTCTCAAAAGTTCCTGATACTTCCTCATTTATTAGAAGACATGGTCATCTCCTTAGCCTGGTCACTTCAAAGTTGGATGAGCAGACGATGAGCGTCCTTTTCCAGTTCTTTGATCCGTTGCATCACTATTTCACCTTCCCGGATTATCAGCTAGTCCCTACTTTGGAGGAGTTTTCTGACTTACTGGGTATATCCATTCTCGAGAAAACACCCTTCACAAGTTTGGAGGAGGTTTCTAGACCTGAGGACATTGCTTCAGCCTTACATCTAAAAAGGGCTGATGTAGTATCCAACTAGGAGACACAGAGTGGGGTTAAAGGTTTCTTAGCTAAGTTTTTGATCGATCAAGCTCAACTGTTCTGGGATAACTTGTACTTTCAAGCATTTGAAGACATCTTGGCTCTCCTCATCTATGGATTGGTTCTATTCTCGAATCCAGATTCTTTCATAGATGTGAATGTGGTCAAGATCTTCATGTCTTGTAACCCAATGCCTACTCTTCTGGGTGATATCCTACATGCTCTTTATACTCGTACTGTGCGAAGAAGGGGGACTCTCATGTGTTGCACACCGCTGCTGGTGAGGTGGTTTATTTCGAACCTCCCCAAGTCTGTATTGAAGAATGAAGAAGGGTTAGGTTGGGCTTACAGAATCATGTCTCTTGCTCATACGGACATTCCTTGGAGTTCTAAAGATATGGAAAGAGTAGCTGTCATTGATCGATGTGGGGAATAACCTAATGTCCCATTGCTTGGAATTAGAGGGGGAATAACCTACAGTCTTTGTTTGGCTCTACGACAGTTTGGTCGCGCTCGGCGAGAAGGTCCCCATGAGCTGCTTCTTACAGATATTGTCTTTGACTACAAGGGGGCGTTGATGGGCATCGCCACAGGTTTATACGAGCTTGGGGCATGGTGAAAAAGTCTGACCCTCAAGATCTAGGACTAAAGACTTCTCTCCCTATGCAACCTTACCTCCAGTGGGTTTGAGCCCGTGCTCAAAAGCTGGGGATGCCTTATGAAGCTGTTTTGCCGGTGATTGTAGAGCATACTAATGAAGAAGGTGTTCCTTATACAGTCTTTCATCCCTACATGCCTACGGATCTCGGGGCATTGAAGAGATCTTGGATCCAGTTAAAGGAAGAAAGGGATACCTACAGGGAGAAGTATCATGAGCAGGAACGAAAGACCTTGAAGCTCACGAGGCAGCTCGAGAATGAAAGGACAATCAATGATTATGTCAGCACGAAGGGAAAACGACCATGGGATTTCTGATGTCTTTTATTGTTTCTAGTTTAGATTTTCTTTTCAACTTATTTCTTTTGTAACGCCTTGAAGGCATTGTTAAACATTGTTACAAGTTTAATCTAATAAAGTGTGTTTTATTTTGTTTTACAAAGTTTAATCTCCCAAAGTCTTTGAAATCATTTCATACGCATTCCATTACCATACACCTCATTACAGGTACCAATACAGGTTTCTTATCTTCTTCGATGTTTATTTCAGCACAAAATGTCTTCTGAAACACCTACCGATCAAGCCATCAAAGCTCTTCAGGCTCAGAATGCTCAATTCTAGGAGATGTTCTTAAACTTGGCCAAAGGACAACAGGATTTGAAGACTCTCATCCTGAAAGAGAAGAAGAAGAAGGTGGTTCTCTTGAATATGGGTCACAAATTTGGGAATAGGTTGCGACAGGAAGCTGATCTGTCTCATTCATCTGGAGGAGGAGAGAATCAAGAGGAAAGGAAGGGTCCTAGCCCTGTGGTCTCTGATAATGACACTGGTTTTGATGATTAACAGTACCCTCCTGCTGAGGATAGGTACAAATAACTTGAAGACCGTCTGAGTGCTATGGAGATTCAGAAGGTTCCCGGTTTGGACTTCGGGGATTTGGGACTGGCATCGGGAGTGGTGATCCCTTACAAGTTTAAAGCTCCGGTCTTTGCTAAGTACGACGGAGTGTCCTGTCCAAAACTCCATCTTCGCTCATACGTCAGAAAGATCCAACCTTATACTGCTGATAGGAATCTGTGGGTACATTTCTTTCAAGATAGTCTGTCAGGGACTCAGCTTGAATGGTTTTATCAACTAGAAGGAGCTAACGTCCGAAACTGGGAGGACCTTGTTGTTGCTTTCTACAAGCAATACTAGTATAATGCCGACCTTGCTCCCACACGTACTCAGCTTCAGGGTATGTCCATGGGTGCGAGCGAAGGTTTTAAGGACTACGCTCAGAAGTGGAGAGATCTAGATGGAAGAGTACAACCCCCTCTGTCTGATAGGGAGTTGGTGGATATGTTTCTTGGGACTTTGTCTGGTCCATATTTCAATCATTTGATCGGTAGTTCATCGTCTGGGTTCACTGAATTGATTTTGACTGGGGAGAGGGTAGAAGCTGGTATCAAAAGTGGCAAGATACAGAAAGGTGCTTCATCAAGTACAGAAAAGAAGCCTTTCAAGAAAGAATCTAATGCAGTTTACAGCTCAAGGAGCCAAAGCCGACCAGAATGCTGCCAAGCAGTTAACGTGGTAGTAATATCAAGACCCACCGTTGCCCCACAGCGTAACAATCAACAAAGAGTAGAGAGACCGCAAAGACAGTATACTCGGCTCAGTATGACCTTATCTCAAATTTTACCGCAATTTTTGAAGACTAACCTGGTAACTCTAAGGGAAGCTCCGAATAATCCCAGTACCATCTCTCCGCTGTATAATCCGAACGCCCACTGTGCCTATCACTCTGATAGCCCAGGGCATGATACCAACAACTGCTGGGCCTTGAAGAATAAGGTGCAAGATTTGATTGAAGCTAAAGAAATCGAGTTTGACGCTCTGGAAAAGCCTAATGTCATAACTGCTCCTATGCTCAAGCATGGTAATGGAGTAAATGTTGTGGACGATGATTCATTTGTGACCTCTGTGGAAGACATTTCTACTCTGTTGATGACCGTAAAGAAGAATCTATTGTTGGTCGGTTTATTTCCGGGTTATGGTGAAGGTTGCCACCTATGTTCCATCCTACCTGCTGGTTTCCATTTATTGAAATCAGGTGTTCAACGCCTGATGGATAACAAAGAGATCTTGTTCGAGAAGACTTCGATTCCATTGATTCCTGTTGAAGATGTTTCCATAATAACCATTTTCACCAATCCTTCCAAGGCTTCCTCGAGAAAGCCTGTTAGGATTACATCCGTTCCGAGAGTTGCTCCGTTGATCATTACTATTCCCGGTCCTATTCCATACACTTCGGACAAGGTTGTCCCGTGGCACTATGGGGATGATGTGTATTATCATGGGATCAAGCAAGACTTGAAGGTTGAATAGGCTGATACTGATGTCAGCAATATTGTTGGGTCTAATAAGGTCACCTGAAGCGGAAGACTCTTCTCTCTTGAGATTTCTCCTCCGACTATTCAAAAGCTTGTTGTCATTCCATCCGCCAGTACATCAGCTGTTGTTCCAATTCTTACTCCAGTTATCACCCCTGTCGGTGAGTCATCTGACACTCGGGGAAAAGAAGTTACAGGTGGGCCTGCTTAGATGGAGGCACCTAAAAAAGTCATTGTTGAAACCTCTAGGCAGGAGATAGAGGAAATTCTGAAGATTATCAAGAAAAGCGACTACAACATAGTCGAACAGCTGGGGCAAACCCCGTCGAAGATCTCCATGTTGTCTTTATTGTTGTGCTCAGAAGCCCATGCAAAAGCTTTAATTGCTTTCCTTAAAACTGTGCATGTGCCGCAGGAAACATCTGCTGATCAATTCAAAGACTGTGTGGCTAGTTTGACCGCTGACAACGGGTTGGGTTTCTCCGACGCAGATCTGACTGCCAAAGGAAGGAATCACAATGATGCTCTGCATGTTTCGATCGAGTGCAGGGGCACTACTTTGGCCCACGTGCTGGTGGATACTGGGTCCTCATTAAATGTTTTACCCAAGAAAGCATTAGATCGGCTGGATTGTGAAGGGTTGGTTCTGAAGCCAAGTAATATTGTGGTTAGGGCCTTTGACGGGTCCAAAAGGATGGTACATGGAGAGGTGGATGTCCTTGTTAAAGTCGGCTCTCAGACTTTTGCATCTACGTTCTATGTGATGGACATCCAACCATCTTATTCTTGCTTGCTAGGTCGCCCGTGGATTCATAAGGCTGGGGCGGTGACTTCTACGCTCCATCAGATGTTGAAATATCCGGTGAAGGGGAATATTGCTACAGTACGAGGGGAAGAGGAGTACATGGTGAGTCATCTTAACTCTTTCTGGTATGTGATGATGGATGGGGAGTTCATTGAAACCCCGTGCCAGAACTTTGAAGAGGTCCCCCAGACTCTGGCATCGACTGAAACTGTTGCTGAAGAATTTCCAATGAAGATGGCTTCCCTCAAGGATGCCAGGGCTGTTATTGAAAAAGGTGGGTGTGCAAATTGGGGCCAACTCCCTGACTTTGCACACAAGACTGACAAGTTTGGTTTGTGTTTTACTGCAGAAGCTCAAAGGGTTGTTCGGCGCACGCGGATTGGAAGACCTCCCCTACGTATCAGTAATCTGGAAGTGAATGCAATTGAAGATGATGAAGAAGAGTCAGAGTTCGACAACTAGATTTACCTGACTACCGACGGTGGCTTGAACAATTGGATGGCGAATGACTTCGTGCCCGTTTCTTTTATTACACAGTAATAGACTTTTGTTTTAAAATTTGTAACAGACAATTTGAAACTTTACGGCCCGATGCCTTGCCCGAGGCACCTTGGCTTTGTTTGTGAGGGCTTATCATTTGTCATTTTCATATATCATCAATAAAACATTGGACGTTTTCTTGCATTACAAGTTTTACGCTCCCTGTTATTCTTTTCTATCTTGCACTTTATCAAAGTAGCTATTTGTCTTACACACACTCACATATCATAATGCAGATCCACATCCACTCTGGATCCCACTGATAACGACTATGTTACTGCCGATTATAACTTCGAAAGTCCGATCAACCAAGCCGAGGACGAAGGTGAGGATGATTGTGAAGTGCCTGGGGAACTTGCTAGACTGTTGTTACAGGAAGACAGGGCCATACAGTCGCATGAAGAGCCAGTGGAAACAGTAAATCTGGGTACAGAAGAAGACAAGAAAGAGGCAAGATCAGTGCAAATCTGGAGTCTAGTTTCAAGCAACGGTTAATATAAATGTTACGTGACTATGTTGAGATCTTTGCCTGGTCTTATGAAGATATGCCTGGGTTGGATACCGATATTGTGGTTCACCGCTTGCCAACTAAAGAAGACTGTCCTCCGGTAAAACAGAAAGTTCGATGAATGCGCCCAGAGATGTCTGAGAAAATCAAAGTTGAGGTCATAAAACAGTTTGATGCCGGTTTTCTAGCAGTTACTTCTTACCCACAGTGGGTTGCCAACGTGGTTCCAGTACCGAAGAAGGATGGTAAGGTTCATATGTGTGTGGACTATAGGGATCTAAACAGGGCGAGCCCTAAGGATGATTTCCCACTGCCTCACATCGATGTTTTGGTCGACAACACCGCGCAGCATAAGATCTTCTCCTTTATGGATGGTTTTTCTGGTTACAATCAGATTAAGATGGCTCTCGAAGACATGGAGAAGACAACCTTCGTTACGCAGTGGGGCACCTTTTGTTACAAGGTAATGCCTTTTGGGTTGAAGAATACTGGGGCAATTTATCAGCGCGCCATGGTCGCTTTGTTCCACGACATGATTCATCATGAGATTGAGGTTTACGTTGATGACATGATTGCAAGGTCCCAAACCGAGGAAGAGCACCTTGACCATCTTCAGAAGCTATTTGACAGGTTAAAGTTGTATAAGCTGAGGTTAAACCCGAACAAGTGCACCTTCGGGGTAAGGTCCGGTAAGCTGATGGGTTTCATCGTTAGTGATATAGGTATTCAAGTGGATCCTGCAAAGGTGAAGGCTATACAAGAAATTCCAGCTCCCCGAACAAAAAAAGAAGTCAGAGGCTTTTTGGGGCGTCTGAACTATATTTCCCAATTCATTTCTCACCTGACTGCTACTTGTGAACCAATCTTCAAGTTGTTGAAGAAAGATCAAGTGGTAAAATGGAATGATGAATGTCAGTCCACTTTCGAAAGGATCAAAGAATATCTCCAAGAGCCACCTATTATGATGCCTCCAGTTGAAGGAAGACCTTTGATCTTATACTTGACAGTACTCGATAATTCAATGGGGGTGTGTGCTGGGGCAGCATGACGAGTTTGGCCGAAAAGAGCATGTTATTTACTACCTTAGCAAAAAGTTTACCGACTGTGAGACCCGATACTCGTTGCTTGAGAAAACTTGTTGCGCTTTGGCATGGGCTGCTCGCCGGCTGAGACAGTATATGCTGACTCACACTACCCTGTTGATATCAAAGATGGACCCTGTTGTACCCCAAAATTTGCCCTCTCATGTTTTCAAAGGTCTTCCCTTACATGGTTGGTCATAAACCCTTGCCTAAGAAAAAATAAAGTTTTTTTGAAGATGAACAAAATGTCTTTCGATTGGCATCTGGGAAAAGTCTTCGATTGGGTATCCAAAATCCTTCGATACAGGCTTGACTCACCAGTCTTCGATTGGGCATTTGGCACTCTTCGATCAGGCTTTGATTAGTAAGCTTCAATTAGGTGTTTTGACCTCCTTCGATCAAGCTTTGGTCTGCAAGATTCGATTAGGTGTTTGGAACCCTTCGATCAAGCTTTGGTCTGCAAGTCTTTGATTGAGCGTTGGACCTCCTTCGATAAAGCTTTGGTCTGCAAGTCTTCGATTGAGCGTTGGACCTCCTTCAATCAAGCTTTGGTCTGCAAGTCTTCAATTGAGTGCTGGACCTCCTTCGATCAAGCTTTGGTCTGCAAGTCTTCGATTGAGCGCTGGACCTCCTTCGATCAAGCTTTGGTGTGCAAGTCTTCGATTGAGCGCTGGACCCCTTCGAGCAAGTCAATGTCACAATCCTTCGACGGAAACTTCATACTTTACCTCAATCAGAACATCAGAACGAAATGACATTCGAATGGCATTTCAGTGCAGAGTTTCTCTTAATCTAAGATGCTCTGATGAAGGAAGTTCTGAACACTTCGAATCAGAACTTAGACTCATCACAAGGCCAAGGGCTGGTCGAAGTTGCCTAATAGAGAATGTTCCAAATAGATTCGAATTGGACTTTGAAGCCGGCAAAGAAGGCAGATTCGAAAGAATGAAGTAGGCTGGCATGACTAAGCAAAAACACATATCCTAACCTGTCCAGAATACCCAAAGTTCACAATGGCATGTGTCCCTTGCAAATATGCAATTGAAGCAGGGGAGTCTCAATCGAAGGGGCTGTGACGGGAGTAGTTCGAATTGGGACTTTGAAGCAATCGAAGAGAGCAAATTCGAAGGGGCAAGTCAGCTTTTGATTTCCATCATATTGGAGGCCCAAACAGCTCATAACAGGTTGGCAGTAACGCATGAAGATAGATTGGAACCTGATTGAATCAAATATAGCAAGTCTTTATGAAGAAATCAAATCAAATCTCTTCATCATAATGGACCAAGATTTGATACACAAATGTTGACCTAATTTCCTTGGCTATATAAACCTCATGCTCATAAATAAATCACACACGGAAACCCTTGCAGACAGACGTGAAAAACACAAAAAAGACACAAAAACTCTGCAAAAACGGCGCCACAACCTTGAGAAAAAAAGCTTGAAAAGTGAAAGATCAAAAACAACCTTGGAGGCGAATTCAGACCAAAAGCAAAACGTAGCTCTCTTCCTTGACATCTAGTGGAGCTATACCAATCAACGCCAGGTCTTTTCATTGCCTAGAACTCTCTGTAAGTATCTACGAATCTTGCTCTGGACATGATATCGTGAAATCATTTTCTTGCATCCTTTAATTGAAATAATTACATATTCATGCTTTGCGTTGCATTTTGAAACTGTTGGCATCACTGAATTTTATTTTCATAGCCTGTAACGCCATGCCCAGTTCTAGGATTCGTATGCCTTGTTTTTGGGGTTTTTAATTGCAGGAAAAATCAATGCACATAATTGGTACAGGGATGACCAGGGGAAAGAGACGAGTACGTTGGTACTCTTGGATTTCATTTACATGGCCTAGAGAGGGTTTTTGAGATACCCTACGAAACTTCCTACGGATAAAAATCCGCAGGTAAAAAACTAGGGTCGTTTGAAGAAGACAATGGCGTGTCCTTGTGCTATTGGTCCATTCAAACCATTAGCGCGTTTGTTTTATTTGCAGGCTTAGCATTTTGTTTGTTTATATAATAATTGTTTCTTAATTCAATAACAATAATGCAGTGTAGTTGGATTGGTGAAGCGTGCATTGCAGAACCCCCTAGGACCTGGATTCAAATCCCAGGTCCCCCAAAAACTTTGTTACATTTTTTCTTCAGGTACTCAGATGCAGCGCTTCAGGCAGGGAGCATCATATACCTCCAGATCTCATGTGCCAGGTGGTTCCAGATCCAGATCCAGTGGTCCAGGATGAGGTTCACCATGAACCTTGATCAAACAAACGCCCAGGCAATCTTAAAGTCCAACAGGCTGGACGTTTGGGCCTGGAAATTGCAATTCATACTCCCTTTTCGAGCCCAGTACCCCTGAGTTTGTTCCTTTATTTTTCTTTTCACTGTTTTTATTTTATTATCATAATTAATTAATTAACTAATTAACTCTTTTTCATAAAAAAATCAGAAACAACAAAAATATTTTAATTTTAATTTTATTACTTATTTTTGTAAATAAATTGTAAACCAATTAATTTAGTTTAACTAGGTTTAATTTTAACAGATTTTGCATTAAATTAAAATTGATTTGGAATTAGGATTTTATTAACTTTGTAATCACTCCTATTTTACTGCCTTAATCAAAATAAAAACTCAAAAGCATTTTCTTTTTTTATTAATTAATTTAGACTTAATTCTTAAATAAAAAAAGACCAAAAATATGCTTTGTTTAATGAAAAAAGGGTCAAAACCCTAAAGGACAATCTGATTCAGTTTTCTCGCGCATATTATTTTGATTTATATTTGTGTAATTGCTCCGAGGATGTAATAGCTTTAACTTAGGACCTTTATTTACCGCTTTTATTTCCTTTTTCGCATTTAATTTTAAGGGTTTGTTTTTGGCGATGTAAATACCCGACGCCTTGTAATAGCTTAGTTTTATTTTCCGCAACCATTAACTGCTAGATGTATGAATAATAGGCTATGCATGACAAGATCTATCTTAACTTAAAATCAACAGTATCTCACCATGACATGTAAAGATAATATAACTGAAACTTGACACACTTGCACATGCCACTCCTAGGGTACGCCTCACTTGGTTGCCTTAAACGTGGTCATTGAGTATAAGATGTTTTAGAGGTCGCTCTCTTGTCCAAAGATCATAAGTTGCCTCGAAACGGTTGCCTCGGAAAAATGATCTAAGACATTAGAGTTACCGCTAAGGCGTCCTAACGTTGCTTTAGTGACCACACGTCCCTAAAATCGAATTGACCCGAAAACTCCAACGACGGTGCTACCTACTCCTCAATAGTGGGATAGCACTGTCTAAAGGACATTTGCACAGTTTAATTCCTTTTTGAGTAGGTAGATGTTCTTAAGTACTTGCTCTTTTGAAAACAAAAACAAAACTTTTCGCACTTACACTCTCTTTCAAACAAAAACTATTTTCAAACCCACAATCACAAAGAAAAGCAAAACTTTTGAAAACATAGTGAGCAAGTACCTAAGAGCCCGTGGATAACCACAGATAGAAAGGGTGTTAACACCTTCCCTTTCTATAATCTACCTCCCGAACCCGAGAAACAAACTCGAGAAGGAATTTTTCTGTGCTTTTGTCCTTTCCTTGTTGGATAAAATAAAAGACGGTAGCGACTCTTGCTTACCGCGACATTTTTCAAAAACAAAAGCAAACGCGAACCAGCATTCCAAAATAGTCAGTTCTATTCCCACCGATCACAGAACTGGCGACTCTGCTGGGTATTCTTATAAGTGAGGTGTACCTTAGGATTAGATCACTTATGTTTTCAATTGTATGCTTTGTATGCTTTAAATTTTGTGGGCTTGTATCGGAGTTTTATAGATCCTAACCCGGATCTGGGGGTACCCTTTTTAGGTAAGTAGCAATAAACTGTGAGGGACCTGTCTGACGTAGACCGACACGGATGAAGCAGTAGCTACGTTGGTGTGACACCTTGGTCTGTACCGATATCCCTTGTGTTGGAACGAGGAGAATATGGGTCTTCTAAGGAGTCATTAAGCACCAACTGACCTTAGAACATTAAATTGACCAACTTGGCTATAGAACAGTAGCAGTATGCTACACTCATTGAGACTAAACTCTCGCGATGATTCCGGCCGCAAGAAAAGGTTGCTAAACTGGAATTATGATTGATTAAGGGTAGTCAGTGATATTGAGATCCTCTAGAACCCGGTTATTGTTTTTTAGGACAGGTCTTACCCCACTGAAACTGAAAGAGGGTAGTACCTAAGCATCATGCCAGCCTGAAATCTAAGGGCTCTTTTATGTGACTTGTGTGCCTTTACCATGTTTGCCTTTTGTGAATACTTATGGTGTGCCTTTACCATGTTTTCCTTTTGTGAATACTTGTGGTGTGCCTTTACCATGACATCATAACATCATAACATTGCATACATCCTGCATAAGGACTAACCCCTTTCAAAGACAAGAGGGTTTCATCTTTGCTCTGTTTTGTAGGAAATCATGATGCCCATGCGTAGGAATACTATCCGGATCAACTTTGTTCAAGTACCTACTTTGCTTAAAGAGTTGGTTGTCAGGATTCCAGACACTACTTCCTTCATCAGGAGGCATGGTTCTCTTCTCAGTTTAGTCACCTCAAAGTTGGACCAACAAATGATGAGTGTCCTGGTCCAGTTTTATGATCCCCTATATCATTGCTTCACCTTTTAAGACTTCCAGCTGGTTCCTACCCTGGAAGAGTTCTCTGAGTTGCTTGGTATCTCTGTTTTGGAGCAGACTCCATTCACTGGTTGGGAAAAGACTCTTAAGCCCGAAGAAATTGTTGCAGCCCTTCACTTGACCAAAGAGGAGGTAATGGCAAACTGGGAGACTAGAAGTGGAGCTAAGGGTTTTTTGGCTAAGTTTCTGGTTGACAAAGCTAATTGTTTCTAGGATGACTTAGACTTCAGAGCGTACGAGGACATTCTGGCTCTCTTAATCTATGGTCTGGTATTGTTTCCAAATCCTGATACTTATGTTAATGTTAATGCCATAAAGATCTTCATCTCTCGGAACCCTGTACCCACTCTCTTGGGTGATATCCTTCATCAGCTCTATGCTCGTACTGCCCGAAAGCGGGGAACTTTGATGTGCTGTGCTCCTTTATTATCGAGGTGGTTTATTTCGCACCTCCCTAAGTCAGTACTGAAGAACGAAGAAGGAATGGGCTGGGCTCATAGGGTAATGTCTCTTACTAATAATGACATTATCTGGACTCTCAAAGGCTTGGATGAGGTGATTGTCATTGATCGTTGTGGAGAGTATCCTAATGTTCCATTGATCGGAACCCATGGAGGAATCTCTTATAACCCATGTTTAGCTCTCCGTCAGTTTGGAAGAGCCAGAAGAGAAGGGCCTCATGAGATGTTGATACCTCATATCATCTTTGATTTTCAGGGAGATAGCGATGAGCTGCGTCGTAGATTCATCAGGGCTTGGGATAGAGTTCACAAATCTGACCCACATGAGTTGGGACCGAAGACTTCTCTGCCAATGGAGCCATATCTCATATGGGTCCGCATCCGTGCCCAGAAGTTAGGTATGCCATATGAAGCTGCCAGGCCTATTACTCTTGAGGTTGCTGATAAAGACGGGGTTCCTCCAACTATTCTCCATCCTCATACGCCCACTGATATTGGCACACTGAAGAGGTCTTGGACGCAACTGCGGGAAGAACGGGATTCTTATCGGGAGAAGTTCAATGAACAAGAGAAGAAGATCCAGAAGCTGACTAAGCAACTGGAGAACGAGCGGATCCTGAATGATTATTTCTGCACTGAGAAGAAGAGACCATGGGAGCATTGATGGACCTTTGATGATTTCTTTTACAGTTTTTATTTACTTTTCAGTATTTCCATTCTTGTAACGCCTAAGGGCAATTTGTTGAACAATTTAAATTCTGAAGTTAAATCTAATAAAGTGTGTTTCCTTTCTTGTTTACAAATTTGAATCCCGATTGTCTTTGAAATCATAAATCATACGCATTTCATCTCATGCACTTCATAAACAGGTACCCTTTTTACAGGTTTCTTATCTTCTTCGCTGTTTATTTCAGCAATCATCATGTCTACTGAACCTTCCACTGAGCAAGCTATCAAGGCCCTCCAGGCCCAGAATGCCCAATTTCAAGAGTTGGTCATGAGCCTAGCTAAGGGTCAGCAGGACCTGAAGACCCTGATTCTGAAAGAGAGGAAGAAGAAGAAAAAGAGGACCGTCCTGTTCAACATCGGACGCAGGTTTGGAAACGGGCTGCAAAACGAAGTTGATCTGGCCACCTCATCTGGAGGGAAAGACAGTCCACAAGAAAGGAGGGCTCCTAGCCCTATGGTCTCCGACAACGAGACGGACTATGATGAAGAACAGTATCCTCCTGCTGAGGATAAGTACAAACAATTGGAGGACCGTTTGAGCGCTATGGAAATACAGAAGGTGCCCGGTCTGGACTTCGGAGATTTAGGTCTATCATCTGGGGTGGTGATTCCCCATAAATTCAAGGCACCTGCCTTTGCCAAGTATGACGGAGCATCCTGTCCAAAGCTGCACCTCCGATCATATGTGAGGAAGATCCAACCTTACACTGCTAATAAGAACTTGTGGATCCATTTCTTTCAAGACAGTCTTTCAGGGACTCAGCTTGAGTGGTTCTATCAGTTGGACGGAGCCAGTATCCGCAGCTGGGAGGATTTGGCTACTGCGTTCTATAGGCAGTATCAGTATAACTCCGACCTCGCTCCTACGCGTACCTAGCTCTAAGGTATGTCAATAGGGACGGGTGAAGGATTTAAAGAGTATGCTCAAAAATGGAGAGACCTTGCCGGAAGGGTGCGACCACCTTTAGCTGGTCGTGAACTTGTTGATATGTTTTTGGGGACCCTGTCTGGTCCATTCTTTAACCATTTGATTGGAAACTCTTCAGTCGGGTTTACAGACCTTATCTTGACTGGTGAAAGGATCGAAGCTGGTATTAAGGCTGGGAAGATACAAAAGGGTGCCTCCTCGGGCACCGAGAAAAAGCCATTTAATAAAGAGTCCAGTGTTGTCTACGGTTCAAGAAGACAAAATAGACCTGAACACCGCCAGGCTGTCAACGCGATTGTTATTTCAAAACCTGCTGATGCTCCGACGAATCTGGTGACTCTAAAAGAAGCTCCGACGATTTTAAATACAACATCACCAAAGTATAACCCTAACGCCCGCTGCGCTTATCACTCTGATAGCCCGGGGCATAATACGGATGATTGTTGGGCTTTGAAGAACAAGGTTCAAGACCTAATCGATGCAAAGGAGATTGAGTTTGAGGCGCCCGAGAGGCCTAATGTTGTAACAGCCCCCATGCCCAAGCAGGGAGTAAATGCCATCGAAGATGACGTAGAGGAGTCTGAATTCGACAGCTGGATCTATCCTACGACCAACGGTGGACCAAGCAACTGGACAGCAAAGGAATTCATCCCTATTACTTTTGTTACCCAGTAATGAACTCTTTGTTTTGAATTTGTAACAGACAATATTGTGAAACTTTATGGCCCGGTGTCTTACCCGGGGCACCGTGGCTTCATTTATGAGGGCTTTTGTGTGCCATTTTCATATATCATTAATAAAAGCATTGGACGTTTTTGCATTTCAAATTTCGTGCTCCTTGTCTTTCTTTATTATATATTGCAAAACAACTATTTTACACACACCCACATATACAGGTTTCAATCCACTCTGGATCTCACTGGTAACGACTCTGCTACTGCCAGTTATGACTTCGAAAATCCGATCAACTTAGCCGAAGACGAAGGTGAAGATGATTGCGAAGTGCCTGGTGAACTTGCAAGACTGCTACTCCAGGAAGAGAGGGCCATTCAGCCACATGAAGAGCTAGTGGAAACAGTGAATCTGGGTACTGAGACAGACAAAAAGGAAGTCAAGATCGGTGCAAATCTGGAGCTTAGTGTGAAACAACGTTTGATTCAGATGCTGCATGACTACGTGGAAATATTTGCCTGGTCTTACGAAGATATGTCTGGGTTGGATACCGACATTGTGGTTCATCGCCTGCCTACCAAGGAAGACTACCCTCCCGTGAAACAGAAGGTCCGCCGTATGCGCCCAGAGATGTCTGAGAAAATCAAGGCTGAGGTTATGAAACAGTTTGACGCCGGTTTTCTAGAAGTAACTTCTTACCCTCAGTGGGTTGCCAATGTGGTTCCAGTGCCGAAGAAAGATGGTAAGGTCCGAATGTGTGTTGACTACAGGGATTTGAACAGGGCAAGCCCTAAGGATGACTTCCCTCTACCTCACATTGACGTTCTGGTTGATAATACTGCTCAGCACAAGGTATTCTCCTTTATGGATGGTTTCTCCGGTTATAATCAAATCAAGATGGCTCCTGAAGACATGGAGAAGACCACTTTTGTTACTCAGTGGGGCACCTTTTGTTATAGGGTCATGCCTTTTGGGTTGAAAAATGATGGGGCAACGTATCAGCGTGCCATGGTTGCTTTGTTTCATGATATGATCCATCATGAGATTGAAGTATACGTCGACGATATGATTGCGAGGTCCCAAACTGAGGAGGAACACCTTGACCATCTACAAAAGCTGTTTGACAGGTTGAAGTTGTACAAGCTAAGATTGAACCCGAACAAGTGCACCTTCGGGGTGAGGTCTGGCAAACTGCTAGGTTTCGTCGTGAGCGACAAAGGTATTCAAGTGGACCCTGCCAAGGTGAAAGCCATACAAGAGATGCCAGCTCCCAAGACAGAGAAAGAGGTCAGAGGCTTTCTAGGACGATTGAACTACATTGCCCAATTCATCTCGCACCTAACTGCTACTTGTGAGCCAATCTTCAAGCTACTGAAGAAAGATCAAGTGGTACGTTGGAACGATGAATGTCAGGCCGCTTTCGAAAGAATCAAAGAGTATCTCCAGGAACCACCCATTATAATGCCACCAGTTGAAGGGAGACCTCTAATCTTATACTTAACAGTACTTGATAACTCAATGGGGTGTGTGCTGGGGCAGCATGACGAGTCTGGCCGAAAAGAGCATGCTATTTATTACCTTAGCAAAAAGTTTACCGACTGTGAGACCCGATACTCATTGCTTGAGAAAACTTGCTGCGCTTTGGCATGGGCTGCTCGCCGGCTGAGACAGTATATGCTGACTCACACTACTCTATTGATTTCAAAGATGGATCCAATCAAGTATATCTTCGAAAAGCCTGCCTTGTCTGGAAGAATAGCAAGATGGAAGATGATCTTGACTGAGTATGACATCCAGTACACAACTCAAAAAGCAATCAAGGTAAGTGTATTGGCAGACCATTTGGCACATCAGGCAGTGGATGATTACCAGCCTATGAACTTTGAATTCTCGGACGAGAATATCATGTTGATAACTGATTGTGAAACACCTGGACCGGATGAAGGACCTGAGGAAGGATCCCGATGGTCTATGCATTTTGATGGAGCTTCGAACGCTTTGGGTAACAACATTGGTGTTGTGATCATATCTCCTAAAGGCTCACATACTCCACTTACCGCCCGACTATATTTCAACTGCACCAACAATATGGCGGAGTATGAAGCATGCATCATGGGTCTTCGAGCAGCAATTGACCTAAGGATTAAGTTTCTGAGTGTCTTCGGAGATTCCTCTCTCGTGATCAGTCAGATCAAAGGCGAGTGGGATACGAAACACCCAAATCTTATTCCTTACAAGGAGTATGTGTTGACGTTGCTTCCCCACTTCTAGGAGATAACCTTTGAATACTTCCCAAGAGAGGAGAATCAGTTGGCGGACGTGTTAGCTACGATGTCTTCTATGTTCAAAGTCAAATGGGACAACGAGGCCCCCCGGATCATTATTTGGAAATTGGATGAACCTGCACATTGTTGTGATCTTGAGACCGAAGAGGTAACAGAAAAGCCTTGGTATAATGAAGTGAAGAGGTACCTTGAAGCTCAAGAATACCCCGAGGGTGCATCTGTTAATAACAAGAAGTTTCTGATAAGGTTCGCGGCAAAGTTCTTCATCAGCAATGGCATTCTTTGCAAACATAACCATGATTCAACCTTACTGCGTTGTGTGGATAAGATCGAAGCAGAAAGGATCATGGCAGAACTGCATGAAGGTACTTTCGAAACTCATTCCAGTGGACATACCATGGCAAAGAAAATCCTTCGGGCAGGATATTACTGGTCCACAATGGAAGCCGACTGTTATCAGCATTCTCGAACATGTCACAAGTGCCAGGTCTATGCTGATAAGGTGCACATTCCTCCAGTTCCTCTGAATATTTTGACAGCACCTTGGCCTTTTGCAATGTGGGGCATTGATATGATCGGCGAGATCAGACCTACGGCATCCAACGGGCATCGTTTCATCCTAGTAGCGATTGATTACTTTACGAAGTGGGTTGAAGCAGCTTCCTTTGCTACGGTAACCAAGAACGTCGTGGCACGGTTCATTCGGCACAACCTGATCTGTCGATACGGTGTACATGAGAGGATCATTACGAATAATGGTACCAATCTTAACAACAAGATGATCACTGAGCTCTGCGAGCAATTCAAAATACAGCACCATAACTCTTCTCCCTACCAGCCGAAGATGAATGGGGCTGTCAAAGTGGCAAATAAAAACATTAAGAAGATTGTGCAGAAGATGACAGTGACCTACAAAGACTGGCACGAGATGTTACCATTTGCTCTTCATGGGTACCGTACCTCAGCACAGACGTCAACAAGGGCAACACCCTATTCCTTGGTTTATGGCATGGAGGCAGTGTTGCCTGTTGAAGTTTAGATACCCTCTCTTCGGATCATGAAGGATGCAGGTTTGAGCGAAAACGACTGGATTCAGACCCGGCTTGATCAACTGAACCTAATCGACGAAAAGAGACTCACTGCTATTTGTCATGGTCAGACGTACTAGAAACGGATGATCAAAGCATTTAATAAGAAAGTCAGACGACAAGAGTATCAAGTCGGGAACCTGGTAATCAAGCGCATTATTCTACCTCAAGGTGATCCCAGGGGCAAATGGACCCCTACTTACGAAGGTCCATTTGTGGTTAAAAACATCTTCTCAAGAGGAGCGATGATTCTAACCACCATGGATGGTGACGACCTTCCTCACCCCGTCAATGCAGACATAGTGAAAAGATACTACGCATAATCAAAGACCCGCTAGGTCGACTGGCCTAGGCAAAACTAAGGGCTTCCCGGCGAACCAAAAGGGTTCGGGCAAAAATAAGGGATGAAAATATAAAAAATCTGTACACCCGGCAAGTCGAAAACCTGAAAAGGAGGCTTGGGCAAAAATGGATATCCCGGTGGACTGAAAACCCGAAAGGGCGGTCCAGGAAAAAGTTAGGGATAAGCGTAACACTATGTCTCATTGGATCACCCTGCATCCAGACTTCGGTACCAACCATCAGGCTCTGACGACACCAGTCAATCAGATTCACCTTCAACTAAGCAGCAAAGTGATGAGATGCTCAAAGATATAAAGGCGATATCAGAGTTGGAACCTAGTGGGATTATTCACATAGCTGTTTTGTTTTCTTTTCACAAATTGTATAAATCCTATTTGTTCGGCGGCGTTCTCTTACTAGGACGTCAGCCTCTTGTACAAAAACGCCTATTTACAGGCAAACTTCAAAATCAATACAAACTCATTTTCAGACAAATTTCAAACTGTTTTCCCTTTATCTGTTTTGTTTTGCAAAGAACGTCCAATGTTCATTTTTGATATATGCATTTGACATTAATTGCTGCTCATAAATATTTACATACGAAACAAAGGACTAAGTATGGGTGATATCAGAAGTAGGGGCAATAAGAATTGTCTGAGCGGTCTAGTTGCTCTGTCCACCAAGGTACCAAGGTAAGTTCAGCTGAAGAATGTGACCAAGATACCGTCACTCCCCGCAGAATAAGGCATTAATGGTAGCTCTCCCCACTGAGACTTGCAACTATGAACGAATCAGCCATACTCTCCCCCAAGCAGAGTTGGTCTACCATCAGCCCTAAAAAGGTTGGGTATCCCCAGAAGATCTTAATATTCCCCAGCGGAGTATAAAGATATTCCGCAGCAAGCATTAGAGCATCCCCGACAGTCTTAATATTCCTCGACAGAGTATAAGAATGTTCCCCGGCAGAATGCAAGATACCCCCAGTGGAGCCATTTCCCCAGGGCAGTCTAAAAAAGTTCCCCCAAGGGAGTTGAATCATCTTCCCCAGTAGATTCTGGAAGCTTATCCCCTGCGAAGCACAAATAAGTCTCCCCAGCCAAATTCAGAGGTTATCCTCACAAGAGTCTAACCGGGTTATCCTCAGCAAGTTGCAACTGAAAGATCATCCCCAGCGAAGTTCTCTCTATCCCCAGCAGAGTTCATCATCAAAATCCCCAACAAAGCTTATCAACGGAATCCCCAGCGGAGTTTATCATTAAAATCTCAGCAAAGTATCTCTTCCCCCACAGATTAATTCCCCGCAGGGTAATCTCTTCACCATGTTTATTCCCCAACGGAGTTATCTTCTCCTACAGGTTTATTCTCACAACCATCTTCGTTCGTCATCCCCATCAAAAACATTCTAAACAAAGTTTGAAGACACACATACTCTTCAACAGCAGTCCAGGATTTAACAAACTCCCTGGCATTTGTCAAGGATTTATTTTCCCAAACGAAAATACATTCATAAACATTTCACATTTCATACTTCCTATTTACATACATGATGAAGTGCATACGACACAATCTCATTTATTTTTTAGAACATCATGACATCATTCATTTCATACATCATGACATTGCATACAGCTAACATTTTACCCTTTTCAGGAAAAGGTCAATCAAAAGATGGCCACCATCAACCTTTCCAAGTCCCAGTTGAATACCTGTAACAAGCCAGGAAAAATATCTGTGGACGACTGATTGTAGATTAATACCTGTAACAAGCCAGGAAAATTATCTACATGAAGAGATTGAAGATTAATACCTGTAACAAACCAGGAAGACCATCTTTCTTTCTCAGGTCAGAGATTAATACCTGAAACCTGCCAGGACAACTATCTCATCGACCAACCTTTTCAAGTTCCAGATTAATACCTGTAGCAAGCCAGGAAAAATATCTGTGGACGACTGATTGTAGATTAATACCTGTAACAAGCCAGGAAAAATATCTGTGGACGACTGATTGTAGATTAATACCTGTAACAAGCCAGGAAAATTATCTACATGAAAAGATTGAAGATTAACACCTGTAACAAGCCAGGAAGACCATCTTTCTTTCTCAGGTCAAAGATTAATACCTGAAACCAGCCAGGATAGCTATCTCATCGACCAACCTTTCCAAGTCTCAGTTGAATACCTGTAACAAGCCAGGAAAAATATCTGTGAACGACTGATTATAGATTAATACCTGTAACAAGCCAGGAAAACCATCTACACAAAGAGATTGAAGATTAACACCTGTAACAAGCCAGGAAGACCATCTTTCTTTCTCAGGTATGCAAGTTCTCGCTAAGGAATCTCTTATGCGATCGACACTCCTACAGATGGCATCTATAAGCCCATCCTCCTACCAACAATCTCCAAATGGCATCTGTAAGCCCATTCCCGACGTCACAATGCTGATACTACACCATGCGAGTGCAAATTTCTGGGCACTCTAGTGTTCAATTATCTTCCACCTTCGGATCACGAAAGGCATGCAAGCCAATCTACATCCTCAGGTTTAAGAAAATCGAACAGGGGCAACTGTTGTACCCTAAAATTTGCCCTCTCATGTTTTCAAAGGTCTTCCCTTACATGGTTGGTCACAAACCCTTGCCTAGGAAAAAATAAAGTTTTTTTAAAGATGAACAAAATGTCTTTCGATTGGCATCTGGGAAAAGTCTTCGATTGGGTATCCAAAATCCTTCGATACAGGCTTGACTCACCAGTCTTCGATTGGGCATTTGGCACTCTTCGATCAGGCTTTGATTAGTAAGCTTCGATTAGGTGTTTTGACCTCCTTCGATCAAGCTTTGGTCTTCAAGCTTCGATTAGGTGTTTGGAACCCTTCGATCAAGCTTTGGTCTGCAAGTCTTCGATTGAGCGTTGGACCTCCTTCGATCAAGCTTTGGTCTGCAAGTCTTCGATTGAGCGTTGGACCTCCTTCGATCAAGCTTTGGTCTGCAAGTCTTCGATTGAGTGCTGGACCTCCTTCGATCAAGCTTTGGTCTGCAAGTCTTCGATTGAGCGCTGGACCCCTTCGAGCAAGTCAATGTCACAATCCTTCGACGGGAACTTCATACTTTACCTCAATCAGAACATCAGAACGAAATGACATTCGAATGGCATTTCAGTGCAGAGTTTCTCTTAATCTAAGATGCTCTGATGAAGGAAGTTCTGAACACTTCGAATCAGAACTTAGACTCATCACAAGGCCAAGGGCTGGTCGAAGTTGCCTAATAGAGAATGTTCCAAATAGATTCGAATTGGACTTTGAAGCTGGAAAAGAAGGCAGATTCGAAAGAATGAAGTAGGCTGGCATGACTAAGAAAAAACACATATCCTAACCTGTCCAGAATACCCAAAGTTCACAATGGCATGTGTCCCTTGCAAATATGCAATTAAAGCAGGGGGAGTCTCAATCTAAGGGGCTGTGACGGGAGTAGTTCGAATTGGGACTTTGAAGCAATCGAAGAGAGCAAATTCAAAGGGGCAAGTCAACTTTTGATTTCCATCATATTGGAGGCCCAAACAGCTCATAACAGGCTGGCAGTAACGCATGAAGATAGATTGGAACCTGATTGAATCAAATATAGCAAGTCTTTATGAAGAAATCAAATCAAATCTCTTCATCATAATGGACCAAGATTTGATACACAAATGTTGACCTAATTTCCTTGGCTATATAAACCTCATGCTCATAAACAAATCATACACGGAAACCCTTGCAGACAGACGTGAAAAACACAAAAAAGACACAAAAACTCTGCAAAAACGGAGCCACAACCTTGAGAAAAAAAGCTTGAAAAGTGAAAGATCAAAAACAACCTTGGAGGCGAATTCAGACCAAAAGCAAAACGTAGCTCTCTTCCTTAGTGGAGCTATACCAATCAACACCAGGTCTTTTCATTGCCTAGAACTCCCTGTAAGTATCTACGAATCTTGCTCTGGACATGATATCGTGAAATCATTTTCTTGCATCCTTTCATTGAAATAATTACATATTCATGCTTTGTGTTGCATTTTGAAACTGTTGGCATCACTGAATTTTATTTTCATAGCCTGTAACGCCATGCCCAGTTCTAGGGTTCGTATGCCTTGTTTTTGGGGTTTTTAATTGCAGGAAAAATCAATGCACATAATTGGTACAGGGATGACCAGGGGGAAGAGACGAGTACGTTGGTACTCTTGGATTTCATTTACATGGCCTGGAGAGGGTTTTTGAGATACCCTACGAAACTTCCTGCGGATAAAAATCCGCAGGTAAAAAACCAGGGTCATTTGAAGAAGACAATGGCGTATCCTTGTGCTATTGGTCCATTCAAACCATTAGCGCGTTTGTTTTATTTGCAGGCTTAGCGTTTTGTTTGTTTATATAATATTTGTTTCTTAATTCAATAACAATAATGCAGTGTAGTTGGATTGGTGAAGCGTGCATTGCAGAACCCCCTGGGACCCGAATTCGAATCCCAGGTCCCCCAACAACTTTGTTACATTTTTTCTTCAGGTACTCAGATGCAGCGCTTCAGGAAGGGAGCATCATATACCTCCAGATCTCATGTGCCAGGTGGTTCCAGATCTAGATCCAGTGGTCCAGGATGAGGTTCACCATGAACCTTGATCAAACAAACACCCAGGCAATTTGAAAGTCCAACAGGCTGGACGTTTGGGCCTGGAAATTGCAATTCATACTCCCTTTTCGAGCCCAGTACCCCTGAGTTTGTTCCTTTATTTTTCTTTTCACTGTTTTTATTTTATTATCATAATTAATTAATTAACTAATTAACTCTTTTTCATAAAAAAATCAGAAACAACAAAAATATTTTTATTTTAATTTTATTACTTATTTTTGTAAATAAATTGTAAACCAATTAATTTAGTTTAACTAGGTTTAATTTTAACAGATTTTGCATTAAATTAAAATTGATTTAGAATTAGGATTTTATTAACTTTGTAATCACTCCTATTTTACTGCCTTAATCAAAATAAAAACTCAAAAGCATTTTCTTTTTTTATTAATTAATTTAGACTTAATTCTTAAATAAAAAAAGACCAAAAATATGCTTTATTTAATGAAAAAAGGGTCAAAACCCTAAAGGACAATCTGATTCAATTTTCTCGCGCATATTATTTTGATCTATATTTGTGTAATTGCTCCGAGGATGTAATAGCTTTAACTTAGGACCTTTATTTACCGCTTTTATTTCCTTTTTCGCATTTAATTTTAAGGGTTTGTTTTTGGCGATGTAAATACCTGACGCCTTGTAATAGCTTAGTTTTATTTTCCGCAACCATTAACTGCTAGATGTATGAATAATAGGCTATGCATGACAAGATCTATCTTAACTTAAAATCAATAGTAGCTCACCATGACATGTAAAGATAATATAACTGAAACTTGACACACTTGCACATGCCACTCCTAGGGTACGCCTCACTTGGTTGCCTTAAACGTGGTCATTGAGTATAGGATGTTTTAGAGGTCGATCTCTTATCCAAAGATCATAAGTTATCTCGAAACGGTTGCCTCGGAAAAATGATCTAAGACATTAGAGTTACCGCTAAGGCGTCCTAACGTTGCTTTAGTGACCACACGTCCCTAAAATCGAATTGACCCGAAAACTCCAACGACGGTGCTACCTACTCCTCAATAGTGGGATAGCACTGTCTAAAGGACATTTGCACAATTTAATTCCTTTTTGAGTAGGTAGATGTTCTTAAGTACTTGCTCTTTTGAAAACAAAAACAAAACTTTTCGCACTTACACTCTCTTTCAAACAAAAACTCTTTTCAAACCCACAATCACAAAGAAAAGCAAAACTTTTGAAAACATAGTGAGCAAGTACCTAAGAGCCCGTGGATAACCACAGATAGAAAGGGTGCTAACACCTTCCCTTTCTATAATCTACCTCCCGAACCCGAGAAACAAACTCGAGAAGGAATTTTTCTGTGCTTTTGTCCTTTCCTTGTTGGATAAAATAAAACACGGTGGTGACTCTTGCTTACCGCGACATTTTGCAAAAACAAACGCAAACGCGAACCAGTATTCCAAAACAGTCAGTTATATTCCCACCGATCACAGAACTGGCGACTCTGCTGGGGATTCTTATAAGTGAGGTGTACCTTAGGATTAGATCACTTATGTTTTCAATTGTATGCTTTGTATGCTTTAAATTTTGTGGGCTTGTATCGGAGTTTTATAGATCCTAACCCGGATCTGGGGGTACCCTTTTTAGGTAAGTAGCAATAAACTGTGAGGGATCTGTCCGGCGTAGACCGACACGGATGAAGCAGTAGCTACGTTGGTGTGACACCTTGGTCTGTACCGATATCCCTTGTGTTGGAACGAGGAGAATATGGGTCTTCTAAGGAGTCATTAAGCACCAACTGACCTTAGAACATTAAATTGACCAACTTGGCCATAGAACAATAGTAGTATGCTACACTCATTGAGACTAAACTCTCGCGATGATTCCGGCTGCAAGAAAAGGTTGCTAAACTGGAATTATGACCGATTAAGGGTAGTCAGTGATATTGAGATCCTCTAGAACCCGGTTACTATTTTTTAGGACAGGTCTTAACCCACTGAAACTGAAAGAGGGTAGTACCTAAGCATCATGCCAGCCTGAAATCTAAGGGCTCTTTTGTGTGACTTGTGTGCCTTTACCATGTTTGCCTTTTGTGAATACTTGTGGTGTGACTTTACCATGACATCATAACATCATAACATTGCATACATCCTGCATAAGGACTAACCCATTTCAAAGACAAGAGGGTTTCATCTTTGCTATGTTTTGTAGGACATCATGATGCCCATGCGTAGGAATACTATCCGGATCAACTTTGTTCAAGTACCTACTTTGCTTAAAGAGTTGGTTGTCAGGATTCCAGACACTACTTCCTTCATCAGGAGGCATGGTTCTCTTCTCAGTTTAGTCACCTCAAACTTGGACCAACAAATGATGAGTGTCCTGGTCCAGTTTTATGATCCCCTATATCATTGCTTCACCTTTCAAGACTTCCAGCTGGTTCCTACCCTGGAAGAGTTCTCTGAGTTGCTTGGTATCTCTGTTTTGGAGCAGACTCCATTCACTGGTTGGGAAAAGACTCTTAAGCCCGAAGAAATTGCTGCAGCCCTTCACTTGACCAAAGAGGAGGTAATGGCCAACTGATAGACTAGAAGTGGAGCTAAGGGTTTTTTGGCTAAGTTTCTGGTTGACAAAGCTAATTGTTTCTGGGATGACTTAGACTTCAGAGCGTACGAGGACATTCTGGCTCTCTTAATCTATGGTCTGGTATTGTTTCCAAATCCTGATACTTTTGTTAATGTTAATGCCATAAAGATCTTCATCTCTTGGAACCCTGTACCCACTCTCTTGGGTGATATCCTTCATCAACTCTATGCTCGTACTGCCCGAAAGCGGGGAACTTTGATGTGCTGTGCTCCTTTATTGTCGAGGTGGTTTATTTCGCACCTCCCTAAGTCAGTACTGAAGAACGAAGAAGGAATGGGTTGGGCTCATATGGTAATATCTCTTACTAATCATGATGTTATCTAGACTCTCAAAGGCTTAGATGAGGTGATTGTCATTGATTGTTGTGGAGAGTATCCTAATGTTCCATTGATCGGAACCCATGGAGGAATCTCTTATAACCCATGTTTAGCTCTCCATGAGATGTTGATAGAAGGGCCTCATGAGATGTTGATACCTCATATCATCTTTGATTTTTAGGGAGATAGCGACGAGCTGCATCGTAGATTCATCAGGGCTTGGGATAGAGTTCACAAATCTGACCCACATGAGTTGGGACCGAAGACTTCTCTGCCAATGGAGCCATATCTCATATGGGTCCGCATCCGTGCCCAGAAGTTAGGTATGCCATATGAAGTTGTCAAGCCTATTACTCTTGAGGTTGCTGATAAAGACGGGGTTCCTCCAACTATTCTCCATCCTCATACGCCCACTGATATTGGCACACTGAAGAGGTCTTGGACGCAACTGCGGGAAGAACGGGATTCTTATCGGGCGAAGTTCAATGAACAAGAGCAGAAGATCCAGAAGCTGACTAAGCAACTGGAGAACGAGCAGATCCTGAATGATTATGTCTGCACTGAGAAGAAGAGACCATGGGAGCATTGATGGACCTTTGATGATTTCTTTTACAGTTTTTATTTACTTTTCAGTATTTCCATTCTTGTAACGCCTAAGGGCAATTTGTTGAACAATTTAAATTCTGAAGTTAAATCTAATAAAGTGTGTTTCCTTTCTTGTTTACAAATTCGAATCCCGATTGTCTTTGAAATCATAAATCATACGCATTTCATCTCATGCACTTCATAAACAGGTACCCTTTTTACAGGTTTCTTATCTTCTTCGCTGTTTATTTCAGCAATCATCATGTCTACTGAACCTTCCACTGAGCAAGCTATCAAGGCCCTCCAGGACCAGAATGCCAAATTTCAAGAGTTGGTCATGAGCCTAGCTAAGGGTCAGCAGGACCTGAAGGCCCTGATTCTGAAAGAGAGGAAGAAGAAGAAAAAGAGGACCGTCCTGTTCAACATCGGACGCAGGTTTGGAAACAGGCTGCAAAATGAAGTTGATCTGGCCACCTCATCTGGAGGGAAAGACAGTCCACAAGAAAGGAGGGCTCCTAGCCCTATGGTCTCCGACAACGAGACGAAGTATGGTGAAGAACAGTATCCTCCTGCTGAGGATAAGTACAAACAGTTGGAGGACCGTTTGAGCGCTATGGAAATATAGAAGGTGCCCGGTCTGGACTTCGGAGATTTAGGTCTATCATCTGGGGTGGTGATTCCCCATAAATTCAAGGCACCTGCCTTTGCCAAGTATGACGGAGCGTCCTGTCCAAAGCTGCACCTCTGATCATATGTGAGGAAGATCCAACCTTACACTGCTAATAAGAACTTGTGGATCCATTTCTTTCAAGACAGTCTTTCAGGGACTCAGCTTGAGTGGTTCTATCAGTTGGACGAAGCCAGTATCCGCAACTGGGAGGATTTGGCTACTGCTTTCTATAGGCAGTATCAGTATAACTCCGACCTCGCTCCTACGCGTACCCAGCTCCAGGGTATGTCAATAGGGACGGGTGAAGGATTTAAAGAGTATGCTCAAAAATGGAGAGACCTTGCCGGAAGGGTGCAACCACCTTTAGCTGATCGTGAACTTGTTGATATGTTTTTGGGGACCCTGTCTGGTCCATTCTTTAACCATTTGATTGGAAACTCTTCAGCCGGGTTTACAGACCTTATCTTGACTGGTGAAAGGATCGAAGCTGGTATTAAGGATGGGAAGATACAGAAGGGTGCCTCCTCGGGCACCGAGAAAAAGCCATTTAAGAAAGAGTCCAGTGCTGTCTACGGTTCAAGAAGACAGAATAGACCTGAACATCGCCAAGCTGTCAACGCGGTTGTTATTTCAAAACCTGCTGATGCTCCTCAGCATCACAACCAACAAAGGGGCGAGAGACCTCGAAGGCAATTCACTCGTCTCAGCATGACTTTGTCTTAAATATTGTCACAGTTGTTGAAGACCAATCTGGTGACTCTAAAAGAAGCTCCGACGATTTTAAATACAACATCACCAAAGTATAACCCTAACGCCTGTTGTGCTTATCACTCTGATAGCCCGGGGCATAATACGGATGATTGTTGGGCTTTGAAGAATAAGGTTCAATACTTAATCGATGCAAAGGAGATTGAGTTTGAGGCGCCCGAGAGGCCTAATGTTGTAACAGCCCCCATGCCCAAGCAGGGAGTAAATGCCATCGAAGATGACGTAGAGGAGTCTAAATTCGACAGCTGGATCTATCCTACGACCAACGGTGGACCAAGCAACTGGACAACAAAGGAATCATCCCTATTACTTTTGTTACCCAGTAATTAACTCTTTGTTTTGAATTTGTAACAGACAATATTGTGAAACTTTATGGCCCGGTGTCTTACCCGGGGCACCGTGGCTTCATTTGTGAGGGCTTTTGTGTGCCATTTTCATATATCATTAATAAAAGCATTGGATGTTTTTGCATTTCAAATTTCGTGCTCCTTGTCTTTCTTTATTATATATTGCAAAACAACTATTTTACACACACCCACATATACAGGTCTCAATCCACTCTGGATCTCACTGGTAACGACTCTGCTACTGCCAGTTATGACTTCGAAAATCCGATCAACTTAGCCGAAGACGAAGGTGAAGATGATTGCGAAGTTCCTGGTGAACTTGCAAGACTGCTACTCCAGGAAGAGAGGGCCATTCAGCCACATGAAGAGCTAGTGGAAACAGTGAATCAGGGTACTGAGACAGACAAAAAGGAAGTCAAGGTCGGTGCAAATCTGGAGCTTAGTGTGAAACAACGTTTGATTCAGATGCTGCATGACTACGTGGAAATCTTTTCCTGGTCTTACGAAGATATGCCTAGGTTGGATACCGACATTGTGGTTCATCGCCTGCCTACCAAGGAAGACTACCCTCCCGTAAAACAGAAGGTCCGCCATATGCGCCCAGAGATGTCTGAGAAAATCAAGGCCGAGGTTATGAAACAGTTTGACGCCGGTTTTCTAGCAGTAACTTCTTACCCTCAGTGGGTTGCCAATGTGGTTCCAGTGTCGAAGAAAGATGGTAAGGTCCGAATGTGTGTTGACTACAGGGATTTGAACAGGGCAAGCCCTAAGGATGACTTCCCTCTACCTCACATCGACGTTCTGGTTGACAATACTGCTCAGCACAAGGTATTCTCCTTTATGGATGGTTTCTCCGGTTATAATCAAATCAAGATGGCTCTTGAAGACATGGAGAAGACCACTTTTGTTACTCAGTGGGGCACCTTTTGTTATAGGGTCATGCCTTTTGGGTTGAAAAATGATGGGGCAACGTATCAGCGTGCCATGGTTGCTTTGTTTCATGATATGATCCATCATGAGATTGAAGTATACATCGACGATATGATTGCGAGGTCCCAAACTGAGGAGGAACACCTTGACCATCTACAGAAGCTGTTTGACAGGTTGAAGTTGTACAAGCTAAGATTGAACCCGAACAAGTGCACCTTCGGGGTGAGGTCTGGCAAACTGCTAGGTTTCGTCGTGAGTGACAAAGGTATTCAAGTGGACCCTGCCAAGGTGAAAGCCATACAAGAGATGCCAGCTCCCAAGACAGAGAAAGAGGTCAGAGGCTTTCTAGGACGATTGAACTACATTGCCCGATTCATCTCACACCTAACTGCTACTTGTGAGCCAATCTTCAAGCTACTGAAGAAAGATCAAGTGGTATGTTGGAACGATGAATGTCAGGCCACTTTCGAAAGAATCAAAGAGTATCTCCAGGAACCACCCATTCTAATGCCACCAGTTGAAGGAGATTCCGCTCTCGTGATCAGTCATATCAAAGGCGAGTGGGATATGAAGCACCCAAATCTTATTCCTTACAAAGAGTATGTATTGACTTTGCTTCCACACTTCGAGGAGATAACCTTTGAACATTTCCCCAGAGAGGAGAACCAGTTAGCGGATGCGCTAGATACCATGTCTTCTATGTTCAAAGTCAGGTGGGACAACGAAGCTCCCCAGATTACCATTAAGAGGTTGGACGAACCCGCACATTGTTGTGATATCGAGACTGAAGAGGTAGCAGATAAACCCTGGTTTCACGAAGTAAAGAGGTATCTTGAGGCTCAGGAATACCCCGAGGGTGCATCTGTTAATGATAAGAAATTTCTTAGGAGGTTCACTGCGAAGTTCTTTATCATTAATGGTATCCTTTACAAGCGTAATCATGACTCAACCTTACTGCGATGTATGGATAAGAACGAGGCAGAAAGGATTATGGAAGAATTATATGAAGGTACTTTCGGAACTCATTCCAATGGACATATCATGGCAAAGAAAATATTTCGGGCGGGATACTATTGGTCTACCATGGAAGCCGACTGTTATCAGCACTCTCGAACCTTCCACAAGTGCCAAGTCTATGCTGATAAGGTGCATGTACCTTCAGTTCCTTTGAATGTTTTGACAACTCCTTGGCCTTTTGCAATGTGGGGCATCGATATGATTGGTGAGATCAGACCTACTGCGTCTAACAGGCATCGTTTCATTCTGGTAGCAATTGACTATTTTACGAAGTGGGTTAAGGCAGCTTCCTTTGCTACAGTAACCAAGAACGTCGTGGCACGGTTTATCTGACACAATTTGATCTGTTGATATGGTGTACCAGAGAGGATCATTACAAACAACGGTACAAATCTCAACAATACAATGATCACCGAGCTCTGCAAGCAGTTTAAGATACAACATCACAACTCTTCTCCCTACCGGCCGAAGATGAATGGGGCTGTTGAAGCGGCTAATAAGAATATCAAGAAGATTGTGCAGAAGATGGCAGTGACATACAAAGACTGGCATGAGATGTTACCATTCGCTCTTCATGGGTACCGTACCTCAGCACGGACGTCAACAGGGGCAACACCCTATTCTTTAGTGTATGGTATGGAAGCAGTCTTACCTATTGAAGTCCAGATACCCTCTATCCAGATTATGAAAGATGCAGGTTTGAGCGAGGACGATTGGATTCAGACCCGGCTTGATCAGCTGAACTTAATCGACGAAAAGAGACTTACTGTTATTTGTCATGGTCAGATGTATCAAAAACGGATGATCAAGGCATTTAACAAGAAAGTTAGACGACAAGAGTATCAAGTTGGGGATCTGGTGATTAAAAGCATCATTCTGCCGCAAAGTGATCCCAGGGGCAAATGGACCCCTAGGTACGAAGGGCCATTTGTGGTTAAGAAAATTTTCTCAGGAGGAGCTATGATTCTAACCGCCATGGATGGTGATGACCTTCCTCACCCCGTCAATGCAGACATAGTGAAAAAATACTACGCCTAATCAAAGACCTGCTAGGTTGACCGGCCTAGGCAAAAATAAGGGCTTCCCGGCGAACCAAAAGGGTTCGGGAAAAAGTAAGGGATGAAAATGAAAAAAAATTGTACACCCAGCAAGTCAAAAACCTGAAAAGGTGGCTTGGGCAAAAAAGGGTATCCCGGTGGACTGAAAACCCAAAAGGGCGGTCCAGGCAAAAATTAGGGATCAAAGCGTAACACTATGGCTCATTGGATCATCTTGCAACCAGACTTCTGTATCGACTATTAAGCTCGGACGACGCCGATCAATCTGATCTACCTTCAACCAAGTAGCAAAGTGATGAGACGCTCGAAGATATAAAGGCAATAGCAGAGTTGGAACCCAGTGGGATTATTCACATAACTGTTTTTATTTATTTTTCACAAATTGTATAATTCATCTTTCGGCGGCGTTCTCTTACTAGGACGTCAGCCTCTTGTACAAAAAACGCCTATTTACAAGCCAACTTCAAAATCAATATAATTCATTTTCACAAAGAAATTTAAAATTGTTTTCCTTTTTTTCTATTTTGTTTTGCAAGAACATCCAATGGTTCATTTTTTATATATGCATTTGACAATAATTGTTGCTCATAAATATTTACATGCGAAACAAAAGACGATTACTCGTAATCTCAGAAACAGGGGCAAACAAGAAGTGTCTGAGCCTTACAGTTGCTCTATTCACCAGGTACAGGGATAGACCCAGCTGAAGAAAAATGACTAAAAATATTATACTCCCCACAGAGTAAGAAAAAGACAGTGGTGTTAGCTCTCCCCAGCTGAGGTTCGCAATCGCGAGTGAGTCGGTAAGATTCTCCCCAAGCAGAGTTCATTTGTTACCAACAATGGAAGACTATCCCCAGTGAAGTTTATTTCTTCCACAAACAGAAATTTTATCCCCAACAGAGTTTATTATCGCCAGCAACGGTAATTCATCTCCAGCTGAGGTTATTTCTCCAAATCAACGGATCTTCTAACAGGGTATCTCTTCCCCATAGAGTCATTTTCCTCACCAATATATTCTCCAGCAGGATTATTCTCCCAATCATCTTCGGTCGTTATCCTCAGTGAGCGAAACTCTTCGTATTCTCCAGCAGCAGTCCGAGATTTATTTCCCCCCAGCTAAAAACATCATAAAAAAATTACACATCCATACATCATGACGTGCATATACGCATCATACAGCATGATCTCATTTATTTTGAGAACATCATTACTCGATACATGTCATGCATCATGACATTACATCCGACTAACCCTTTTACTTTTCAGGAAAAGATACAATTAAATTCTCACAAAGTTCAAGCTATGAAGCCCGGGTACGACCGGATAGTATCTTGATTACTCCATCATATTGTGAAGCCCGGAGAACAACCGGATAACAGTATCAGACTACCGTGAAGCTTGGATTACGACCAGATAATGGTATCTCTTAAAAGCAAGCTATGAAGCCCGGATTCGACCGGATAATAGTTTAATCCCCAGCAAGCCGTGAAGCCCGGATTACGACCGGATAGCAGCTCAGCAAGTACCATGAAGCCTGGATTCGACCAAATAGTGGTATATTATAAACACAAGTCGTGAAGCCCGGATTATGACTGGATAACAGCTCAGCAAGTTACTGTGAATCCTGGATTACGACCAGATAGAAGTGCGATACATCATGAAGCCTGGATTCGACCAGATAGTGGTATATCATAAACACAAGCCGTGAATCCCGGATTCGACCGGATAACAGCTCAGCAAGTTATTATGAAGCCTGGATTACGACCAGATAGGAATACAAGTTTCTGTGAAGCTTGGATTACGACCAGATAGCTGCCAAAGACACTGCGAAGCCTGGATTACGACCAGATAGTGGTATATCTTTAATACAAGTTTTGAAGCCCGGGTTCGACCGAATAGTATCTTGATTTCTCCGAACACCATGAAGCCTGAATTCGACCAGATAATGGTATGAGACATCGCGAAGCCTGGATTACGACCAAATAGCGGTAAAAGACACTGAAGCCTGGGTAACGACCATATAATAGTGAGGGACACTGTGAAGCTTGGATTACGACCAAATAGCAGTTTACCCGGCCAATTACTATAAAGCCCGGATTCGACTGGATATTAGTAGGCCCAATAGTCAAAGGGAAGCCCGGAGGCGACCGGATAACCACTTGATTTCTTCTGAAGCCTGGATTACGACCAAATAAGAAGTAAAGTATTGTGAAGCCTGGATTACGACCATATAGCAGTACAGGACACCATGAAGCCTGGGTTCGACCAGATAATGGTACAAAGCATCGTGAAGCCTGGATTACGACCAGATAGCAACGAAAGACTAAAGCCTGGGGTTACGACCAGATAACAGTACAAGACACTGTGAAGCTTGGATTTTGACCAAATAGCAGTTTTACCTGGACAAATACTAAGAAACCTGGAGTCGACCGGATATTAGTGTGCCCCAAATTCAAGTTGAAGCCCAGATGCGACTGTATAACAACTTAATTCCTTCTGAAGCCTGGATTACGACCAGATAAGAATTGAGAAATTGCAAAGCCTGGATTACAACCGGATAGCAAGTTTAATCTCAT
Organism: Vicia faba; assembly: GCA_948472305.1. NCBI lineage: Eukaryota > Viridiplantae > Streptophyta > Magnoliopsida > Fabales > Fabaceae > Vicia > Vicia faba. Next base: position 974,677,833 of record OX451735.1, on the reverse strand, counting down.
CTCCCCAGTAAGTCACTGTAAAGCCTGGATTATGACCAGATAACAACCGATCTTATCACTATGAAGCTTGGATCACGACCAGATAATAGTTCATTTTCTCCTCTTCAATCAAGAGACGATTCCCCAGTAGAATAACAGACGACCGAAGCTCCTAAAATTCAACTTTTCTCAAGACAAAGACCGACATTCCCCAGTGGAATCATCCTTAACAACGGGTATACAAGCTCTCGATAAGGAATCTCTTATGCGATCGACACTCCTTCGGATGGCATCTTTAAGCCCATCTACTATCATTAATTTCAAAATGGCATCTGTAAACCCATTCCCGACATCACAAGACAAGTACCACTTCATGCTAGTGCAAATTTATGGGCACTCTAGTGTTCAATCATCTTCCACCTTCAGATCACAAAAGGCAGACAAGCCAATCTAAATCTTCAGGTTTAAGAAGATTGGACATGGGAAGCTGTTGTACCCCAAAATTTTCCCTCCCATATTTCTCAAAACATTTCAAGTGAGTTCTTCAAATTGCTCAAGGAAGTCCAAGGGTTGACCAGACAAGCTCCCTCCTAAAGCAGTCTACCTCAAATTAGGGTTTCATGTTGCACCAAGATACTTGAGTCCAAGGGATACCAAATGCTCACCATTGTCCTAATATGTTCTCAAGATCATTCATGTCAAGTTTCAAGCCTTGCAGAGGAAGTTTGCTCAGTCAATTGCTCAAAGGCCTAAAAATCGATTGTGCTAGGGCAAAAGTCAACTGTGGCCCACATACAGTCAAACTTCAAGATTTTTGGTCAACATCCTCATTTTGAAGTATTATTCATAATTTGATAAATGGTTGATCATGATTCATCAAGGATTACTCACAAGTCACCAAAACCCAAAAGTTGTTAAATTAGGGTTTTGTAGGAAAAGTCAACTCAACTTTGACCAAGCATAACTTTCTCATACTTTATGAGAAATGACCCATACAAAGCTCATTTTGAAGAGGATGCAATACTATACAATTCATCTTCATCTCCCAAGTTCAAAATATGCACTCACAAGAAGTTATGAATTTGGACATTATAGGTCATTTTGAAAAGTCAACAAAAACTCCTTTTTTGTCAAAGCTTCATACATGAACATGGAATACCAAATTGAGATGGGACCAAAAGGGTTGCTTATAGGACATCTCAAGCTTTATAAAAAGTCCAATAACACCTTCAAAGAGCCAAAATTGAGGAAGTTATGCATTGGTGAAGTTGACCTTTTTTGCAAAATTGCCAAAAGTCAACTATGCCTCAAATTGCAATTTTTGCTAAATGGGCCTAACTTTTTGCACTTGTTTTGAGTTGGTAGCATGGTCCACGAGTCCTAGATCTTCCCACTTGACTTTATCTTATTTTTATTATTTATTTTGATTTTTATTTGAATTAAATCAATTTAAATCAAAACAAATAATAGAAAATCTAAAACATTGAAACCTCAAGATATTGTGCATGTTTCAGGTCTTATATCCAGTTGGCAAGTGATTGAAATCGTGAAAAGCCTTGGTGTGCATAAAAAGATTGAATTTGGCCTATTTTTGGAAGTATCTTCAAGTGAATCAAATCCAAATCAAAAGCTATAATAGAGGAAGATTGAGATCATGTTTGCAACCCTAATTTAATCATTGATATATATTAAACAATTGCAGACCTAAAAGGGAGGCTTTGGAGGCGTGAGAAGGCAGGAACAAACTTGAAAAAACAAAGAAAAGTGGTGATTCGATTTTGCATTTCCAGACATTCTCAAGACCCTCTAGCCATCCCAATCGCTTCCTGGGATCACAAGCAAGCGAAACCAATCAAGAACAAGGAGTTTCCAGCACTATAGCTCATTGTAAGTCAGCCACGACAATGGCTTTTTCTTGAATTCGAATTGCATGATTTTGGCATTGATAGCATGAAATAATTACATATTCTTGCTCCTTGAAGCATTTGAAAACTATATGTAAAGTTTAATTGCATTTTTATGGACTGTATCAAGATTCACCATTGCTAGGTTTTGTTGCTTCGCTTTAGGGTTTTTGTGTGCAGGCAAAATTGGCCCCCATGAAGGGCATCATGATGCTAAGAATACTAAGGCGGTTCGATTCATGGCATTAGAAGTCATTTATCATGTCCATGGAGGATTTTGGAACGAACCAGGGCTGTAGCTACAGACATATGTCTGTAGGTAAAAGCCTTTAACCTTTACCAACAGAGCAAGGAGGAAGATGACTATCGTGGCAGCCCATGATTGCTTCGTTTAAAAATTCGCGCGCTGAATTAACATATTACGCTTCTTAATATTTAATTGTTGTTTTGTCTTTGATGTACAACTAATACGCGTAGTTCAGTTGGTGGCCATGCTATTGGAAAATGCTTTGGGGCCTGGGTTCGAATCCCAGGTCCCCCCAAATTATTTCATGTTATTTTTCTTTCACTAATCAAGCGTGTACACAAGCCAAGAGACCACCATGTGACCTCATGATCCAACCAGCCAGGTGTCCAGGAAGCCAGATCTGATGGCTATCAAGTGATGATCCACCAAAGGTGTTGGCCAACATGTAGCACTGGATCCAGAAAGTCAAGTGTGGACCAAATTCTATTGGGTCCAGAATCTGCTGTTTACACCCTCTAAATCACCAAAGCAGGCCCAATCTCTTTATCTTTTCTTTTTATATTTTTCTTTATTAACTTAATTTATTTATTTTTTACTAACACAAATTAATAATTCGTTTTTAAAAAAAATCATAAAAAATAATATTTTCATCCAATTAGATTTAGGTTTATTTTTTATCAAAAAATTAATTAATTTAATTAGGTTATTTAACTTTAGGTAACTTTAATTATTTTGTAAATAAATTAAAAACAATTAGGAAATTAGGGTTTTAGTTTAATTTAATTCTTATTTTCTTTTTTCTTAAAATAACCAAAAGCACAAAAATAGGTTAAATTTAATTATTTTCTTTAATTAATTAATTTTGTATTTAATTTTAAAAACCATATTCTTTTTCTTAAAAACAATTAAAAACAACGAAAACAATTTTTTCTTCCAATTAGGTTAGAAGGGGTAAAAACCCTAATTTCTTATCGTTCTTAATTTCCTCGCTCGCGTTTTATTATTATTTTTACCATATTGATGTAATTGCTCACAAGTTGTAATAGATTAATTAGGACCTTTTACTTTCATTTATCGTTTTTTAAGGGTTTGTTTTTGGCTATGTAAATACCTGAAGCCTTGTAATAGCGTAGCTTTAATTTCCGCACTTTAATTTCCACAATATATTAACTGTTAGATGTATGAATATTAGGGTTGCATGACAAGAATGTATGATTAACTTTAAAACGGTTAGCTAACCCTAAATGTGCAAAGATAATAAACTTGAAATTGAATCACTCACACATGCACACTCCTAGGGTACACTCCCACTTCGGTTGCCTTCGGTAAACGGTCATTGAGTATAGGATATTTTAGTGGTCGCTCTTTTGTCTCAAAGATCAAAGTTGCCTCGGAAAGGTTGCCTCAGAATTGTTGCCTCGAATAATTGATCTAAGACATTAGGGTTATTACTAAGATGTCCTAACATTGCTTTAGTGATCGTACGTCCCTTTCTAATAAGTCCCTCAAACTCCAACGACGATGCTACCTATTCACTAATAGTAGGATAGTGCTGTCTAAAGGAAACAAACATAGAACAATTCTTTTTTCGAGTAGGTAGATTAGTTCTTAAGTACTTGCTCAATCCAAACAAACTTTTACACACTTACACTCCTTTCCAAACAAAGTTTTCAAAAACACTTCGTAACACTCTTGAAGACAGAAGCAAGGGTTAAATCGAAGTCAAAATAAAAAAATTTCAAATCACACAAACACACAAAGAAGCAATCTTCAAAATGATGAGCAAGTATCTAAGAGCCTGTGAAAAACCACGGATATAAAGGGCGCTAATACCTTCCCTTTCTATAATCTACCCCCCGTACTCAAAATCTCGAAAAAAGGAATTTTTCTGTGCTTTTTTCCTTTCCTTGATTGATAAAATAAAAGTCGGTGGCGACTATTGCTTACCGCGACATTTTGCGAACACAAACACAAAACGCAAACCAGCATTCCTAAAACAGTTCCGGTTCTGCCACTGTATCACAGAACTGGTGACTCTGCTGGGGATTAAATAAGTGGGGTATACCTTAGGATTAGTTCATCATATTGCTTCTATTGTTTGATTTTATTGATTTACCTTTGTGGTCTTTGTATCGGAGTTACTATAGATCCAAACCCGGATCTGGGGAACACCTTTTAGGTAAGTAGCAATAAACTGTGAGGGGACGCTCCTGTCGACCAGACTAGTCCTTCGACAGAAAAGGTTTAGGTTTGAACTTTACTGATTTCTTGTTCTTTATCTTGCATCATACACTTAGCCAATTTTCAAACCTTGTAGGTTACTCCTGATAAATTCCCCTATGATGATGACACCATTTTGAATGCTCTTAAGAAACCCAATTATTCAGTACGTATGTTTGTGCGCTATTCCTCCAACTTTCCTTATGATTTGAACGGCTGCTAACACTTCATCTATCTGCAGAGTTAAAACCGTTCGACAGATTTGACTGCTCCCTCCAACAAATCCAAAAGGTCCAAGAAGGACAAACATCATTCTACTATGGGGACATATGTATTTCTTGTCGGCTTAGCCACCCCCCCATTTGTTTTTGCAAATAGCTTATATTCCCTTCTATTGTCTTCAGCCGTCTCCTGATACTTAGTCCCCTCAACATTCCCAAAAATCCAAAGGCCACAAAAGGAAGAAAGATTCTCCTACCAAGAGTGGAGTAGCAAAGAGGAAAAAGAAAACCACGGTGCCTTTGGCCAAAGACTTTGAGGTTAACCCTAATTTAGCTACTGATTCCATAGTGGTGGACACAATAATTGTCGACCCACTTCCTCCCCCCAAGATTTTTGGAGCTTCAGGGCTAACTGGGACCATCGTTGCTATCCCTATTGAAGAGAATATAAATGCTAATGTTGACTTGTCGGCACAGGTAGTCACCTATTCCACTCTCATTCAACTTGTTGGATTCATCTCATTAATACATTTTCTCTTTTTAGGCTGAGACTTCTGATCGACAGCCCCAAAGTATGGCCGAATACAACCCATTGTCAATGGGTTCTTCTCCTCATAATCAAGGAACTCCTGTCTTCAACACTGGTGAGTTTGTTGATCTGACTATTCAGGCTACTCATAGTGATTATCACTCAATCACTAGTCTGGCCACGCATAAGAATTCTAGCTCGACTAGTTCTGACTCTAGTCTTTCAGATTCCTTGCAGGGTTCAAGGGCGAAAAAAGATGCCACCACCTCTGAAACTGCATCCCCAAAATCTAATGAGCGAGAAAATGATGATTCGCCTGCATCATCGAAGAAAGTTATGATAAAACATTCTGCTGCTCTGGAGGCAATGGATAGACTACGTAGCTTAATAAGCTCTCGCGAGCTCTCTTCTGGCTCCAACCAATCTCAACTTCACAGTGGAAAACTGGGACATGAGGCAACAAAAGCCAAGATTTTAACGGATAAGATTCGTACTTATGCATTGAATCCAGATTTGCCTCATTTGCTTCTTACTGAGCCAATTATTGGTCCAGAGATTTCGGACGCGCTTGCTCAGTTGAAATAGCTCAATATTTCTGAAGTTGCTCAAACCATGATGATTGCGTTTGAGAAATTGTTTTCCCCTATGCTCCACAATATTGAGAATATCAGAAAAAATGAGCAATTGGTCGAGTCAAAGGAGACTTTTGTAAAGGAGAGTTGGGAGATGGTGGTAAAAGCCAACGAAGAGGTCACCAAGATGTTAGAAATCATTGAGGAGAAAAAATCAGAGTTGATTCCCAAACAGCAAAGGGCTGCTGAAATACGCCTTAGATTGCTGCTTTACATAAAGAATTGGAATCTATTGTTGAGCAGGAGGGAGAAATCATTGACAAGATTATCAACCTGGCTCAAGAACAAGTCAACCAGACTGCACTGGATGTTGTGGCCATAGGTGAAGAAATATCTTCTGTCTAAACAGAGATGCAAAGACTTAAAGCTCAAGCAGAATATTTTGAATCCCAAGCCGTATACTTCAATTTCGAACTACAAGCATTCCAGACCAAATTTCGACACTTCTAATCATTGTATCAATTTTAGGATTTTTACGTAATATTTGAACAATGGCCTTGAGCCACCTTTTACTGTAAAACTCTTTTATTTATTTATTGCACGCACTATATATGCCTTTTAGTTGGTTTCAAACAGAGTTTTCTCTAACTTATTTACTTGACATATGTTTATTATGTCGAAATTTTGACCTCTTGAAGAATAGACCTATACTTTTTAAGTGCTTCCCGTTCACCCTTAAGATTCGTTGATCCAAGGCCAACTCTTCAATTTCATAAGCATTGTTGGAAAAAATGTGCACTACCTTAAAAGGTCCTTCCCAATTTGGGGACCATTTTCCCAAAACCCTATCATTTCTATCCATAGGAAATATGACTTTCCAAACTAAATCATCGACAGAAAATACCTTGTCCTTTACCTTTTTATTATAAATTTTGGCAACTCTTTCCTTCTGTCTTATTAACGAGTCTAGGGCAATCATTCTTTCTTCGTCTAAGTCAACAAGTTCATCTTCCATCATACTCCAATAGTCTTCAAATGGCATTTCATGTTGTCTTTGAATCCTTACTGATTGAACATGGATCTCTACTGGTAGCACTGCATCATGTCCATAAGTTAGTCGAAACGGCATAGTTCCTGTTGCCTCCTTTAGCGACGTCCTACATGCCCATAAGACTTGATCTAACGTTTTGTGCCAATTTTTTGGTTTCTTTCCCACATGATTCTTGATCATGCTAATTATGACTTTATTGGCTGCTTCGACCTGACCGTTTGCATGGCCATAGTAAGGAGTAGACATTAACAGTTTAATCCCAACTTCTTTTGTGAAATCTTGCATCTTTCGTCCAGTAAAGACTGGCCCTTGGTCGGTTGTAATTGTCTCTGGAATCCCAAACCGACACATGATATGATTTTGGATGAAGTCTATAACAACTTCTTGGTCGACGCTCACCAAAGCTATGGCTTCGACCCATTTTTAAAAATAATAAATGATGACTAAAATATACTTTAGTTTTTTTTATGAAGCTGGTCTTATTTCTCCAATCACATCCAATGCCCATCCTCTAAAAGGCCAAGGTTTTATCACTGCATGCAATTCACTTGTAGGAACATTTTGTATGTTCCCATGCAATTGGCATTCTTGGCAACCTTTAGCGAACTCAATGCAATATTTCAACATTGATGGCCAATAGACACACATACGCACCAAGAGACACTTCATTTTTTGTCCAGCCTGATGCGCACCACAAGCTTCACTATGCACATTCGACACAACTATATATGCCTCACTTTCTCCAATGCATTTAAGCAACACTCCTTCAGCTGTCTTTTTGAATAACTCATTCTTTATCAAGACGTAACTGAGAGCATGATATTTGATTTTATGATCTGTCTAACCCGTAGGAGATCATAGATAGTCGACCAGTGGCTTTCGCCAATCATTTCCTGATAAATTGTCAATGGTCAGGATCTCAAAATTTTCGGCATCCATGGCCCCTATTTTTATAATCGACAAGTCTGAAGGCGAAAAAAAAGTTTCTCGTACCTTCTCCCTTACTTGAATTGGTTCTTAACTTTGGTCTTTCAAAACCTTATATCCTGAAGCTTCTTGTGCTGAACCATTAGCTTCTTGATTATCGTGTCGAGGTATGTGTTGAATACTCACTTGTTCAAACTGTTTAAGCAATCTGACGGTGATCATGAAATACATGATTAAATTTTCCTTAACACATTTATATTCTTTTGATACTTGTTTAATTACCAGTTCAGAATCTCCCATAATTTCGACATTCCTTGCCCCCAATTCTAGCAGAAGTTCAAGTCTTGTTATCAAAGACTCATATTCTGCTTCATTATTTATACACACGCCATTGATTTTGTACTTGAATTCTGCTGGAACTCCATTTGGAGAAATTATAATTCCTCCTATACCAACGCCATTTTATGGCTAGAACCATCGAAATATAACTTCCATGGCCTTATTTACAAATAATTCTGGGGCATTCCGACCATTGAATGGTCGACAAGGAAATCAGCCAATATTTTCCCTTTCATTGCTTTCAAAGGCATATATGTCAGAGAATACTCAGTCAATGCTAGGGCTCATTTACCAATTCGACTATGCTGAATTGGTTTGGACAACATATATTTAATAATATCAAAATGAGAAGACACATACACATCTACTAGTTTGATATATTTCTTTAATTTGATACAAGATAAGTACAAGCATAGACATAGTTTTTCTATATCATAATACTTAGGTATTTCGACAATTTTTTCGTCCTCTTGAACTAACATGCTTCCTATAGTCGATTTTGACGCTGAGATATATAACCTCATTGGCCTATCTCTAGCAGGAGGTGCTAATATTGGAGGCTTCATCAAGTACTCTTTGATTTTGTCGAAAGCATCTTGATGTTCTTCCTGCCAGACAAACTCCTCATTCTTCAGTCGAAGTAATGGTTAAAATGCTTTAATTTTACCACTTAAGTTGGATATGAATCTTCTAAGGAAATTTATTTTTGCCCAACAATGACTGAAGCTCATTTTTGGTCGATGAAGGCTTTACGTTCATAATGGCTTTGGTTTTACTTTAATTTAATTCTATTCCATTTTTATGCACCACAAAGCCAAGGAAGTCACCTGCTTTCACACAAAAAGCACATTTTAATGGATTCATTTTAAACCCATATTTTCTCATTCTCTCAAAGGCCTTTCGAAGATGTCTTACATGAGTTAGCCTACTATTAAATTTTATCACAATGTCATCAATGTATACTTGCATAAAATATTCAATAAAATCATGAAACATTGAATAAATTATCCTTTGGTACGTCACTCCGGCATTCTTCAGGCCGAATGGCATGACAACCCATTCATAAGTACCCAAGGCTCCTAGATAGCGAAACACCATTTTCGGCACATCTTGGTCTGTAATAAAAATTTGGTTATACTCAGAATAACCATCAAGCATACTTAAATATTCAAAACCAGCAGCAGATTCGACTAACATTTCTGCTACAGGCATGGCATATTCATCTTTAGGAGTAGTAGCATTTAAATCTCTAAAATCAATGCATACTCTTAAAGTTCCATTTTTTTTAATTACGGGCACTATATTTGCTAACCAGTCGACATACCTTGCAGTTCTTATGAACTTGCTTTTTAGGAGTCTTTCTATCTCCTCTTTGATTTTTGATATTATGGCTGGGGCGAAACGCCTAGGAGTTTGCTTTACTGGTTTTTTTCCAGTTTTTATTGGCAGTCTCAACTCTACCAAGTCCTTACATAAACTATGCATTTCATTATAGTCCCAAGAAAAATAATCTTTAAATTCTTTAATTAAAGATATTACCTCAGATTTCAGCTCTTTATCGATATTGGCATTGATATATGTTGGTCTTTTATCCCCATCTTCGCCAAGATTCACTTCTTCTAAAGGGTCATGTGGCTGCATCTTTTCTGGCGCCATTGGATCCTTCTCGAAACCTAGGGGTTCACTGTCATAAATGCAATCCAGACGCTGCTTGTCGACACTTTCCTCAGCCATTTTTGGCTTGTCTGGTGGTTTTGGCTCAATAGCCAAAATGATTCCCTCTCTTGGTATCTGAGATTTATTGGCTTCGATAGCCATATCTTCTTTAGCTTCTAAAGCCGAATTCAACTTGTTTTCGGCAATATACGCTGAAATCTTGTTTAGAGCTTCTAGCTTAGACATCATCATCTGTGATGTCTCCCTAGCCTATCGATCAGATTCCTCCATAGTATGTTTCTTCTAAGGGATCTACATCCGAAATGAGACCATGAGTCTCATGTAACTTCAAAGAAACAAATGCCTCATCCAAATTAGGATAGACATTTTCAGTTGGGTTGCAAGGAGAGATGTTAGCTAACTTTCTCTCAAATTACCTTTTGCCAACATTATTCACATCAGCCATGAAATAACCTTGATCCGCTTCGATATTTTCTACTATTCCATCTTCCTTCCAGATCACCAGATGTTGGTGCATAGAAGATGGCACAACCTCTATGCCATGTAGCCATTCTCTTCCCACCAGAAGGTTGTAGCTTGGTTTGGCGTTGATTACCATAAATATAGTCGGCCTGGTAATGATGCCGACAATTATGTCTACTTGGATCACACCCATGGTGCCTCCAATTTTACCCCCATAGTCTGATAAGACCACATTGTGAGATCTTATATCGGTGTCATACTTTCCTATTTTCTTCAGCAGGTGGTGTGGCATAATATTTACCGTAGCACCACAATCTATCAACACTTTGTTGATAGATATCCCTTCAACTTTAGCTCGGATTAAAAGGGGTTTTAGATGGATTTTCATAGCCATACTTGGTTTTTAAAAAAGCGCATCTTGGTTCTCTACAGAACCATTATTCATCATAAAATAACATGTAGGCTTATGTAAAGCCATTTCCTTAGCATCGACATCTGTCGAATCTTCTACTTCAGCGAGACAATCATATTCAGCCGGCAAGATTGACACCACATTAACTAAGATGTTCAAACTCTCCTCAGAATATGACTTGAAGTCATCAGTGACTTCCTCGGAGCATTTGACATTTGGTCGGCTGATAAACTCTCTTACCCGTTCCTTTGTCGCAGTATCAACTTTCACCGTGTATTTCTTTCCAACACCTGCTTTGTTTGCAGCATTTTGTTCAGCAGCTTGCCTTTCGGCCTTCCTTTGACACTGGAAACGCCTCCATTGGTTCCTAGTCATGGGATTCTTACCCATGTAGTTCTCAGAGACATGACTCTTTTTCTCAGACCTGAACTCGCGCCTATAACAGACAACCGACTTTCCTTTATCTCTAGCAGTGGCAACACTTTTTTGTGTCTCCATTTTTCCTTAAGGCTTAATCCATGTGCCTCTAGGGGCACTGACAGATGGAATGAAACTCCTTGGTTTGGATTGGAAGTTTCTCACAGCATTTCTTGAAGTCCCCTCTTTCTTCTGATGGAACCTTTCGTTAGAGAATTTTCCTTTGGTTTTCTCTAGCTGTAGCCTCTGAAAGTTTTCAGCTGCAATTTTTTCAGTAAGAGCACCATATCTAGGACATAAACAAGCTTGTGAGCCCTTGTTCTTGCATCGGTACAAAAAATCTAGCAGATCTTCTTTAGGCTTAGGGTACACTTCAGCCAAGCCTATGTCAGGACTCTCATAAATTCCTTCGACCATATCTGCATCCACAAATTCAACGATTTCTACCATATGGATATCGACATGGTCTACGAACAACGCTTCTTCTTGTTGGAGGGGATCAACATCAATTTTCATTTTTCGGCTAGCAAACTTCAATCTTCCCTCCTGCAGTGATTTCTGCACAAGATACCTGAAAAGAAAACATTGAGAGGTTGTGTGACCAAGATAATTATGATACTTGCAAAAACCTCTTTTTTGTCCTTGTTCTAATGATGGTAACTTAGAACCTGGAGGTACTAAAATATGACCATCTTTAACAAGCAAATCGAAAATTTCTTCACATTTAGTGACATTAAAAGTATAAGTTTTCGCCAGAAATTTTGGATTATTCTCGACATGATTTTTTCCTTTAGAGGGGAATAATAATTTACATTCATAAGAAGGTCTTGGCTTCATCTCAGCCACATCGACCTCTACCTTGGTCGGGGAGATATAATCAGCTTCATAAATAGGATCTGTATCATCAAAGTTTACAAAGGCCACTTTTTCTTTTCTAGCCTTGGTATGTCTGACTTTTTCTAATCTCAGACGTTCAAGATGTCGAACTCTATTAGATAATTGCAATATAGTTTTTACAAAAGTTGGGTCTATTTTCTTCCTAATGGAATAGTCCAAACCCCCATCTGCCATTTGAACAAGTTCATGTTCAGGCACCTGCGTAAAGCACCTTGCCTTCAACGAGCGAAACCTATTTAAATAATCATCAATACTTTCAGAAAACGTTCTTTTTATGTTTGATAATTCTACCAAACTAATTTTTGAATGTCCCTCATAAAATTGTTCATGAAAAAGTTTTTCCAATTTGGTCCATGACTCAATCGAATTTAGGGGTAAGGTAGTAAACCATGTGAATGCTGCCTTCGTAAGGGATGAAGGAAAATTCTTTACCCTTAGGTTTTCATTATTTTCCATATCTACTGACTCAGTTAGATATCTAGCAATATGTTCCACTATCGAATCACCTGATTCTCCCCTAAACTTTGTGTATTTAAGGATTTTCCATCCTCTAGGTAATTCAGTTTGCAAAATGTATTCAGACAAAGGGGAAGAATATGTTGACCTCTGCAGTGTGGTATTCATACCATTCCTAGCCATAATTCTTTCAACGATAGTTGTTAGGTTATTTTCTACCGCTAAATCCTCTTGTCAATATTGATCAACAATTTGATCAGCCTCTTGTTGTTGATTAAACAATATCATTAGATGGTGTTCTACCACTCTTGATTCGATAACTTGATTTTTCCGTACTTATGGTCTAGGCACTTGCCCCCGGTAGATTGTTTTATCTTCTACTGCCCCCATTTCCACTTGGGCAGAGACAACTGGTCTAACAACAGGTGATACCTGTCGAACAGAAACTTGGGGTGCCCCCAGAAAATTACACAAGCGTGTCAATTGAGTGACTACCTGCCTATTTGTTTCAGCGGACTGTCTATTAGTTTCAACCGACTCATGCATTATAAGGTTAATCATAGAACCCATTTGATTAGTTAATAAATTTACCAACTCATGGTTACTATCATCCATTTGTCGCCTCAAAAATGCTACCGATGTATTAGTTAAAGGTGACACTAGTGGAGGAGGCCCCACTCTATTTTGGTTATTCCAATTTAAAGAATTTCCTCTTATTGCAGACCTTTGCAACAGGGAATTCATATTTTGAGCGTTATCACCCAATAGCACTAGGTGTGATGTCGACTGATATCCTAGCATTAAGGAATACGACATTCCATAAAGAGGATCTAAAGTGCCGAAATGAGGTATATTAGGCCTAACAGTTGTGGCCAGCACTAGTCCTAAACTCACATGCGGAGCCTGAGAAATTGACACTGGAACTGCGTCTACAGTCGACATTGTTGCAGTTGTGTTTGTCAACAGGGACAAAGACACAACTTGAGATACTATTGTGTCTATGGTAGTTATTATTCTTTGTGGCACTATATCCATGTTAGGGTTGGTAGGATTAGTCATCCTTGGAGTATGTTGCTTAACTTGTGGTCTATCGTACTTTTTGGTTAGATTCCCACTTCTAAGTTTCATACATTTACTAATACCCAAAAATAAAACTTGAAAACCACTACACTAGCACTAGTCCCACCAGGTGTGCCAATTTGTTTACCGTGGAAAAAGGTAAACAACCGCTAGTCTTTCCAAAACCTAAAAACTAAGGATTACTTGTAAGATCGACTAGTTGATCCTAAGACATGTGCTAATGTATCTAAGTATAACTTGTTCGATCGACGTAAGACTTTACTTTTTGAGAAACAATTTTCTCTGAAGGATAGAACAAGCATGAGTTTCCATAATATAATGTTTTGACCGACTAAAGGTGACTCGTGACCGACGGTTGGTTACAACTTGTTTAAATAAAATAAATGTTGAGTAACTCTTTAGTAAATTCTAGTATAGAGATAGAACGAGTTTCAAAAGCGTAGTTGATAATATAAAAAGGATCATTCGAAAGTAAATAAAATTAAAGCAAAATATTCAAAAGGAACAACTGGAAAGAAAAGAATTTGCATTGGCATAAAGATGGTGATTCACGTACATTAACACCTTTGAAACCCTCTACTTCCTTACGCTTGGAATGTTGGGTTTGTTAAGTGATTCTAGTAAAAAGTGAACACCCCGAATCTTACACTAGATCCTTTTATTTATAGTAGTTACAAATCCAACTTCCTACGTACTAGAACACATTATATACTTGACACGTATTTGGCCTTAAGATAACTGCTTATCTATATTTTCACTACGTACTTGGCGCTTAATTTGGAAAACTATCTTGCAACTGCTGGTATTTTCAAATTTCAAAATTATCTGGCTCCAACGCTCACTTCGATGTTGTCCTTTAGCATAGATAGATGATCCAAACTTCTCTAAGTCTTAGATTTCAATTTGGTCGACTAGACCAAATTTCGACTAGTTTGTTTGTCTATTATGTCGACTTTCCACTGCTGACTAATAATTTTTCCAACTATTTCTCATTCTCGAGTTTAATTTCCTTACAACCTTTATTTGTAGGATATCTCCTTCTTAACTCGTGGGACTACCCTCATTAATTACGCAATATATACCTTAAAAGATTTTTAAGGTAACAAACTAGTACTACAACCACTACAAATTATTAAAAAAACCATTTTGATACTAATCCAACAACTATTCTAATACTACTCCAGCAACTGTCAATCATCAATCTCACCATTATCAACTATAACCCTAACAATCACCTACCATAAAGGTGATCACTAACCCAACAATTATCATCCATCTTTTATAATCAATTTAGACACCTTTTACTTTTGCTATAACCTGTACTACAACCACTACAAATTATTAAAAAATCATTCTAATACTAATCCAACAACTATTCTGATACTACTCTAGCAGCTGTCAATCATCAATCTCACCATTATCAATTATAACCCTGAAAATCACCTACTGTTGTACCCCAAAATTTTCCCTCCCATATTTCTCAAAACATTTCAAGAAAGATCCCCAAGTTGCTCAAGGTAGTCCAAGGGTTGGCCAGACAAGCTCTCTCCTAAGGCAGTCTACCTCAAATTAGGGTTTCATGTTGCATCAAGATACTTGAGTCCAAGTGATCCCAAATGCTAACAAAAGTCTTAATATGTTATCAAGATCATCCATGTCAAGTTTCAAGCCTTGCAGAGAAAGTTTGCTCAGTGAATTCCTCAAAGGCCTGAAAATCGACTGTGTTAGGGCAAAAGTCAACTGTGGCCCACATACAGTCAAACTTCAAGATTTTTAGTCAACATTCTCATTTTGAAGGATATTTCATCATTTGATCAAGGTTTGATCATGATTCATCAAGGATTGCTCATAATTTATCAAGATTCAAAAGTTGCTAAATTAGGGTTTTGTAGGAAAAGTCAACTCAACTTTGACCAAGCATAACTTTCTCATACTTTATGGGAAATGACCCATCCAAATCTCCTTTTAAATAGGATGAAATTCCCTGCAATCCATCTTCAGCTCCCAAGTTCAAAATATGCACTCACAAGAAGTTATGAATTTGGACATTATAGGTCATTTTGAAAAGTCAACAAAAACACCTTTTTTTTCAAAGCTTCATACATGAGCATGGAATATCAAATTGAGATGATACCAAAAGGGTTGATTAGAGGACATCTCAATATTTCTAAAAAGTCAAAGAACACTTCCAAAGAGTCAAAATTGAGGAAGTTATGCATTGGTGAAGTTGACCTTTTTTGCAAAATTGCCAAAAGTCAACTATGCCTAAAACTTCAAATTTTGCCAAATGGGCCTAATATTTTTCACTTGTTTTGAGTTGGCAACATAGTCCACGAGCTCTAGCCCTTTCCAATTGTCCTTATCATGTTTTTATTATTTATTTTGATTTTTATTTGAATTAATTCAATTTAAATCAAAACAAATCATATAAAATCCAAAATATTGAAAACACAAGATTTTGTGCTTGTTTCAGGTCTTAAATTACAACTAGCAAGTATTCAAATTCGTATCAAGGCATGGTGTGTACAAAACGATTGGATTTAGGCCATTTTTAGAAAGATTTTAAGGTGAATCAAATCAAGATCAAACTCATTAATGGAGGAAGATTGAGGCCAGGTTTTCAAACCTAATTCACTCCTAAATACATATAGAACGTGTGCAGACTCAAAACTAGGTTAGAAAGAGGCACAGCATCAAGAACACAAACTTGAAAAATCAAGAAAAAGTGCAAGATCGAATTCAGTGTTCTAGGCATCCTCAAGGCCTTCCAACTATCTCAATCATTTCCTGAGGACATCAGCAAGCCAAAGCAGTCCAAAGCAAGTGTTTCCAGCCCCTACATCTCATTGTAAGTCTGTCACGACATCTCTTCTTTTTTGAATTCGAATTTCATGATTCAGGCATTGTTAGCATGAATTAATCATATATTGTTGATCCATGGAACATTTGCAAGCTTCCTGTATTGATTAGTTGCATTTATATGGCCTATGGTGGATTCCACCATTGTTAGGGTTTTGGATTCTGTTTTAGGGTTTTTGCTTGCAGGTGAAATTAGCTTACATGAATGGTACCATCATGTTCAGGAGGACGAGACGAGTCCAACCATGGCATTAGATGTCATTTATATGGCTCAAGGAGGATTTTGGAATGAGCCCTGTCAATAGCTACGGACAAACGTCTGTAGGTAAAAGTGTTCACTTTTACCAATAGATCCAAGGAAGGAGACGACAGCGTGGCACCCTTCCATTGGCTTATTCAAATTTTCGCGTGTTAATTTAAGCATAGGGCCTTTTTAATATTTGTTTATTGTTTTGTATTATTATAACAAACAAAAGCAATTGGCCCAGTGGTAGCCAGGCAAGCGTTAAAGCGTTGAGGATCTTGAGGTCAGGGGTTCGACCCCTGCCTCCAACATTTGGTATTTTTCTTAATTTCTTTCAGGTTATCTAGCGCGTTCATAAGCCTAAGGATCATCATGCATCCTCATCATCCAGCCTTCCAGATTGCCAAATCTAAAGGCCACCAATGAAGGAGCACAATAGACCAGGGTCAACGCATGGCATGGAATTCTGAAGGTCAAACGGACCTCCCTGTTTTTGGGCCCAGGATCTGCTTCTCACCCCCCATATTGCAGACCCAGTTTTCTTTTCTTTAATTCTTTTATATTTATTTCATTTAATTTTATTTATTTATTTACTAACACAAATAATTATTTTCTTTTATAAAAAAAATCACAAAAATATTATTTTTCACCAATTAGATTTAGGTATATTTTTTATCAATAAATTTATTAATTTAAATAGGTTTATTAATTTAGATAACTTTAATTTCTTTTTTTTAATTAAAACTAATTAGAACAATGAGGTTTTATTTCTAATTTAATTATATTTTCTTTTTTCCTAAAAATAACAAAAACACCAAAAATAGGCCATGTCATTATTTTCATTAATTAATTAATTAACTAATTAATTTTTGTATTTAGTTTAGAAAACTTAATTCTTTTATTAAAAACAACAAAAACAAGTTTTCTTTAATTAGGATAGAAGGGTCAAAACCCTAGTTCGCATTCGTTCTAATTTTCTCGCGCGCTTTATTTTTATTATTTATCATATTATTGTAACTGCTCACAAGGTTGTAATAGTTTAATTAGGACGTTTTATTTACCTTTATCGCTTTATTTTAAAAGGGTTTGTTTTTGGCTATGTAAATACCCGAAGCCTTGTAATAGCTTAGTTTAAATTCCACATTTTAAAATTCCGCAAAATATTGAACTATTAGATGTATGATATAGGATGCATGACAAGAATGTATGTAATTTTAAAACAGTTAGACAACCCTAAATGTGCAAAGATAATGAATCTGAAATTGATTCACTCGCACATGCGCACTCCTAGGGTACACTCCCACTTGGTTGCCTTCGGTAAACGATCATTGAGTATAGGATGCTTTAGTGGTCGTCCTTTTGTCCAAAGATCAAAGTTGCCTCGGAAAGGTTGCCTCGGATATTGTTGCCTCGGATAATTGATCTAAGACTTTAGGGTTACTACTAAGACGTCCTAACATTGCTTTAGTGATTATACGTCCCTTTTCGAATTGACCCTCAAACTCCAACGACGGTGCTACCTACTCACTAATACTGGGATAACAATGTCTAAAGGAAACGAACATATAGCGATTCTTTTTTCGAGTAGGTAGATTAGTTCTTAAGTACTTGCTCAATCAAAAAAAACTTTTTCACACTTACACTCCTTTACAAACAAAGTTTTCAAAAACACTTCATTACACTCTTGAAGACAGAAGAAAGAGTTAAATTGAAGTTAGAACAAAAACTTTTCAAAGCACACAAACACAAAGAAAACAATTTTGAAAATGATGAGCAAGTACTTAAGAGCCCGTAGATAACTACGGATAAAAAGGATGTTAATACCTTCCCTTTCTATAATCTACCCCCCGTACTCAGAAATATCTCGAAAAAGGAATTTTTCTATGCTTTTTTCCTTTCCTTGTTGGATAAAATAAAAGACGGTGGTGACTCTTGCTTACCCCGACATTTTGCAAACACAAACGCAAAATGCAAACCAGCAAATTCCTTAAAAAATAAGTAAACACGTCCCCGTTCTGGCCACCGTATCACAGAACTGGCGACTCTGCTGGGGAGTAATAAGTGAGGTGTACCTTAGGAATAATTCATCATATTGTTTTCAATTGTTTGATCTATTTGCTTTATTTTTGTGGGCTTTATATCGGAGTTACTATAGATCCTAACCTGGATCTGGGGATACCTTTTAGGTAAGTAGCAATAGACTGTGAGGGAACTGTACGGCATAGACCGATACGGTTGAAGCAGTAGCTACGTTGGTGTGGCACATTATTTGGTACCGATATCCCTTGTTGTGGAACAAGGAGAGTATGGGGCTGCTAATGGGTCATTAAGCATCAACTGTCCTTAGAACCTATAATTGACCAACTTGGCCATTGAAAAGTAGCAGTATGCTACACTCATTGAGACCATACTCTCGCGATGATTCCGACTGCAAGAAAAGATTGCTAAACTAGAATTATGACCGATCTAGGATGGTCAGTGATATTGAGAACCTCTAGAACCCGATTACTATTACTAGGACAGGTTGAACCAACTAAACTGCAAGAGGGTAGTACCTAAACTCCATGCCAGCCTGAAATTTAAGGGCTATTGTGTGACTTGTTTTCCCTTACCATGTTTTCCATCTGTGATACCTATGGTGTGTTTTTATCATGACATCATGCATCATGACATCGCATGCATATTTCATTAGACTAACCATTTCAAAGACCGAGGGGATTCATCTTTGTTCTGTTTTGCATATCATGGCATCTATGCGCAGAAATACCATTCGAATTAACTTCGTGTAAATCCCTGCTCAGCTTAGAGAGTTGGTTTCAAAGGTTCCTGATACTTCTTCCTTTGTTAGAAGACATGGTCATCTCCTTAGTTTGGTCACTTCAAAGTTGGATGAGCAAATGATGAACGTCTTGTTCCAGTTCTTTGACTCGTTGCATCATTGTTTCACCTTCCCGGACTATCAGCTAGTCCCTACTTTGGAGGAGTTCTCTGATTTACTTGACATATCTATTCTAGAGCAGACACCCTTTACAGGTATGGAGATAGCTCCTAGGCCAGAGGATATTGCTTCAGCCCTCCATCTAACAATGGCTGAATGTAGTATCTAACTGGGAGACTCGAAATGGGGAGAAGGGTTTCTTGGCTAAGTTTTTGATTGATCAAGCTCAACAGTTCTGGGATAGTTTGGACTTTCAAGCATTTGAGGACATCCTGGCTCTCCTCATCTATGGCTTGGTTTTGTTCCCAAATTCAGATTCTTTTGTCGATGTGAACGCAGTCAAGATTTTCATGTCTTGTAATCCAATGCCTACACTCTTGGGTGATATTCTGCATGCTCTTTATACTCTGTTGTACCCCAAAATTTCTCCTCTCATATTTCTCAAGACATTGCAAGAAAAATCTCCAGGTGGCTCAAGATTGCTCAAGAGTTGGACAGTCAAGTCATCTCCTAAGGCAGTCAATTCAAAATTAGGGTTTTGTGTTGCATCAAGGTCCTTACATCCAAATGACCCCAAGTGCTCCACAATATCCTAATATGTTCTCAAGTTCATCCATGTCAAATTTCAAGCCTTGCAGAGGAAGTTTGGTCAGTCAATTGCTCAAGAGGTCCAAAAATCGACCGTGCTAGGGCAAAAGTCAACTGTGACCTATATGCAGTCAAACTTCAAAATTTTTTGTCAACATTCTCATTTTTAAGGATAATTCATCATTTGATCAAGGGTTGATCATGATTCATCAAGGATTGCTCAAGATTCATCAAGATTCAAAAGTTGCTAAATTAGGGTTTGTAGGAAAAGTCAACTCAACTTTGACCAAGCATAACTTTCTCATACTTTATGAGAAATGACCCATCCAAATCTCATTTTGAAGAGGATGCAATTTCCTACAATCCATATTCATACCCCAAGATCAATAAATGCACTCACAAAAAGTAACAAATTTGGACATTATAGGTCATTTTTGAAAGTCAACAAAAACACTTTTTTTTCCAAAGCTTATAACTTGATCATGGAAAATCAAAATGAGATGATACCAAAAGGGTTGGTTAGAGGACATCTCAAGGTTTCCAAAAAGTCAAAGAAAACCTCCAAAAGTTCAAAATTGAAGAAGTTATGCATTGTTGAACTTGGGCATTTTTCTAAATTTGCCAAAAGTCAACTATCCCCAAAACTTCAAATTTTGTCAAATGGGCCCACTTTTTTCCACTTGATTTGATCTTGTCACACTACACACGTGTCCTATCTTCAGTCTTGTATCCAATTATTAATTTTTCTATTTTATTTGATTTTTATTGAATTAATTCATTTTTAATCAATTTAAATCCAAATAAAATCCAAATCTTGATCACTTGGAATCTTTTGATTGATACAGGTCTTAATTATCATTATGGACATGGTCAAACTTGTATCAAGCCATATCATGCACAAAGTATTGGTTTTTGGACAAATTTGGAAGCTTTTTCATGGAGGATCATATCAAATCCTAAATCATCAATGCATAAGGATTCAAAGCCAAAAACTTGACCTAATTCATTCCATATTGCTTATACAAACCAAAGGAACGAGCATCAGGACCTAGAGGCTGCATAAACATCAAAACCAAACTTGAAAAAAACTTGAAAAAGCTTGAAACTGAAATCACCCTTAGAGTCCAATTCAAGGCAAAAACTCAACGTGATTCTCTTGCTGGATATCCACTGAGTGAAAGGCAATCAAAATCAAGCTCTCTCCTCTCCTCAATCGCATTGTAAGTCCCTCTGAAAATCGCTCTGCACTTGAAATCGTACTCTCATATTCATGCGTTTTTTTGGCAAAATCTTTATACAATCATGTTTATTGTTCCATTTAGAAGCTTTTTGCATTATTGAATTGCATTTTCATGGTCTGTAACCCCCTAGCCGATTCTAGGGTTCTTGGTATTCGTTTTTGGGCATTTTCTCTACAGGTGAAATCAAGACCAATAATGGACATGGATGTGTTCAGGAGGGAGAGACGAACAGGACCATGGTCTTAGATTGAATTTTCATGTCCTGGATTTGGTTTTAGGTTCGACCTAGGGATTTAGCTGCAGATATAAATCCGCAGGTAATCTCTGTATAATTCCAAGGACAGGGACGAAGACGTGTCCCCATCCAATTGGTTCATTCAAAAATTCGCGCTTTTTTTTTTATTTCCAGCATAATTTTTGTGTTTTCTCTTATAATAATCATTGTCTAATATGTTAACAAATAAAACACACTGATGCAGTGGTGGACGCGTTGCTCATTGACTCACAGGACCTGGGTTCGAATCCCAGGTCCCCCCAAATGCTTTGTATTTTTTCTCTTCAGGTGATCCAGTGATGACTCCATTGTGCATCATATCATACATCCTCATCCTGATGCTTGCCAGATGGCCCCAGGCCAGATCTGGTGGCCAAGATTGAATGTGCACCGTATGCCAAAGTCAATGCACACACGTGGAATTGCAAAAGTCAAAGCAGGGTTGCATGAATGGGCCTTGAAAATGCTAAACAAACCCCCCCTGATCAGGCCCATTATTTCTAACTCTCTTTATTTTCTCGTTTTTATTTCTTTTAATTAATTGTTTTGTATTATTATTTTTATTATTTAATTACTAACCAATTAAATCTTTTTCTCATAAAATCAAAAACCAAAAAATATATTTTACTTATAAAAATTAAGTTCATCATTTTATTTTTGTAAATAAATTAATTCAATTAATTTAGTTTAATTAGGTTTAACTTTTAATATTTTTTGCAATATTTAAAATCAATATAGATAATTAGGTTTTATTAACTTTAAATCAAATTTATTTTATTTCTTTAAATATCCAAAAATCCAAAAATACTTTTCTAATTAATTTATTTATTTATTTAATAATTAACTTAGATTTAATTCCATTTAATTCAAAAATAACAAAAAATGCTTTCCTTCAAAAAGGGTCAAAACCCTAAAAAATGCGCTCGATTTAATTTCCCCGCATTTGATCCATTTATGATATTGATGTAATTGTTTCCCGGAATGTAATAGCTTAAATAGGACATTTTTATCGCTTTATTTTATTTTCCGCATTTTTAATTTCAAGGGTTGCTTTTGGCGATGTAAATACCTGACGCCTTGTAATAGCTTAGATTTAATTTCCGCAGTTTAAATTCCGCAACTATACACTGTTAAATGTTTGATAATAGGGAATGCATGACAAGATCAAATCTTTAACCTAAAATCAACGTAGCTCACCCATGACATGTACAAAGATAAAAATAACTGGAAAACAACACACTCGCACATGCGCACTCCTAGGGTACAACTCGCTTGGTTGCCTTCGAACGTGGTCATTGAGTATAGGAAGTTTTAGAGGTCGCCCTCTTGTCCAAAGATCATAGTTGCCTCGAAACGGTTGCCTCAGAAAAATGATCTAAGACATTAGGGTTACCGCTAAAGCGTCCTAACATTGCTTTAGTGACCACACGTCCCTTAATCGAATTGACCCTTAAACTCCAACGACGATGCTACATACTCATCAATAATGGGATAGCATTGTCTAAAGGACATTAACACAGATTGATTCCTTTTTCGAGTAGGTAGATGGTTCTTAAGTACTTGCTCCTTTCAAAACAAAACAAAACTTTTCGCACTTACACTCCCTTCAAACAAAAACTTCTTTCAAACCCACAAACACAAAGAAAAGCAAATTTTGAAAACACTTTGAGCAAGTACCTAAGAGCCCATGGATAACCACGGATAGAAAGGGTGATAACACCTTCCCTTTCTATAATCTACCCCCCGGACCCGAGAAACATCTCAAAAAAGGAATTTTTCTATGCTTTTTTCCCTTCCTTGTTGGATAAAATAAAAGACGGTGGCGACTCTTGCTTGCCGCGACATTTTGCAAAAACAAACGCAAAACACAAACCAGCATTCCAAAAACAGTCAATTCTTCCCACCGTATCACAGAACTGGCGACTCTGCTGGGGAGATTTTGTAAAGTAGGGTGTACCTTAGGATTAGATCATTGTGTTTTCAATTGTTTGCTTTGTATGATTTATATTTGTGGGCTTGTATCGGAGTTACTATAGATCCTAACCCGGATCTGGGGGATACCCTTTAGGTAAGTAGCAATAAACTGTGAGGGAACTGTACGGCATAGACCGATACGGTTGAAGCAGTAGCTACGTTGGTGTGGCACTTTAGTCTGTACCGATATCCCTTGTGTTGGAACAAGGAGAATATGGGTCTTCTAAGGGGTCATTAAGCACCAACTGACCTTAGAACCTTTAAATTGACCAACTTGGCCATAGAACAGTAGCAGTATGCTACACTCATTGAGACTAAACTCTCGCGATGATTCCGGCTGCAAGAAAAGGTTGCTAAACTGGAATTATGACCGATTGAGGGTAGTCAGTGATATTGAGATCCTCTAGAACCCGGTTACTATTTTTAGGACAGGTTTAAACCAACTGAACTGAAAGAGGGTAGTACCTAAGCTCCTTGCCAGCCTGAAATCTAAGGGCTCTCTGTGTGACTTGTGTGCCTTTACCATGTTTGCTGTTTGTGGATACTTGTGGTGTGCTTACTATCATGACATCATAATATTGCATACATCTTGCATTGGACTAACCTATTTCAAAGACAGGAGGGATTCATCTTTGTTCTGTTTTGTAGGTCATTATGATGCCCATGCGTAAGAATACCATCCGGATCAACTTTGTCTAGGTTCCCACCTTGCTTAAAGAGTTGGTTGCCAAGATGCCTGATACTACTTCCTTCCTCAGGAGACATGGTTATCTTCTCAGTTTGGTCACCTCCAAATTGGACGAGCAGATGATGAGTGTCCTAGTCCAGTTCTATGATCCGCTGTACCATTGCTTTACTTTTCAAGACTAACAGCTGGTTCCCACCCTAGAAGAGTTCTCTGAACTGCTCGGTATCTCTGTTCTGGAGCAGACTCCGTTTACTGGTTGGGAGAAGATTCTGAGACCGGAAGAGATTGCTGCAGCCATTCATTTGACCAAGGAAGATGTAATGGCTAATTGGAAGACTAGAAGTGGAGCAAAGGGATTTCTGACTAAATTCTTGGTTGGTAAGGCTAACTATTTCTGGGATAGTCTAGACTTCAAGGCATTCGAGGATATTCTGGCTCTTTTGATATATGGCTTGGTATTGTTTCTGAATCCTGACACTTTTGTTAATGTGAATGCGATAAAAAATTTCATCTCTCGCAATCCGGTACCCACTCTCTTGGGTGATATTCTTCATCAGCTTTATGCTCGTACTGCTCGAAAGCGGGGAACCTTGATGTGTTATGCTCCATTATTGTCGAGGTGGTTTATTTCGCACCTCCCCAAGTCAGTGCTGAAGAACAAAGAAGGCATGGGCTGGGCCTATAGGGTTATGTCTCTCTCGCATAATGACATCATTTGGACTCTCAATGGTATTGACGAGGTGACTATCATTGATCGATGTGGGGAGTACCCCAATGTTCCACTGATAGGAACCTGTGGAGGAATTTCTTACAATCCATGCTTAGCCTTACGTCAGTTTGGGAGAGCCCGAAGAGAAGGACCTCACAAGCTATTAATGCCTAGTATCATCTTTGATTTTCAAGGGGATAGCGACGAGCAGCGTCGCAGGTTCATAAGGGCTTGTGATAGAGTTCACCAATCTGATCCACACGATCTGGGCCCAAAGACTTCATTTCTGATGGAGCCATATCTCAGATGGGTCTGTATCCGTGCCCAAAAGCTGGGTATGCCTTATGAAGCTGTCCGGCCTATCATTGTTGAAGTTGCTAATGAAGAGGGGGCTCTTCCTACCATCCTCCATCCTTACATGCCCACTGACATTGGGGCACTGAAAAGGTCTTGGATGCAACTGAGAGAGGAACGGGATTCTTACCGGGAATAGTTCAACGAGCAAGAGCAGAAGATCCAGAAGTTGACTAGGCAGCTGGAGAACGAGCGGATTCTTAATGACTATGTCCGCACCGACAAGAAGAGACCATGGGAGCATTGATGGGCCTTTGATGATTTCCTTTCCAGTTTTTATTTTACTTTTCAGTATTTCCTTTCATGTAACGCCTTAAGGGCATCAGTTGAACAATTTGAATTTCAAAGTTTATCTAATAAAGTGTGTTTCCTTTCTGGTTTACAAATTTGAATCTCTCGATTGTCTTTGAAATCACGTCATACGCATTTCATCCCATGCACTCTATAACAGGTACCCATTACAGGTCTCTTACCTTCTTCGTTGTTTATTTCAGCACTCATCATGTTTGCTGAACCTTCAACTGAGCAAGCCATCAAGGCCCTCCAGGCCCAGAATGCCCAATTCCAAGAGCTGTTCATGAATCTAGCTAAGGGTCAGCAAGATCTGAAGACCCCGATTCTGAAAGAGAAGAAGAAGAAGAAGAGGACAATCCTGTTCAACACAGGGCACAGGTTTGGAAACAGGCTACAGAATGAAGTTGATTTGACCACCTCATCTGGAGGGAAGGATAGTCAGGAAGAAAGGAGGGTTCCTAGCCCTGTGGTCTCCGACAATGAGACGGACTTCGATGAAGAACAGTATCCTCCTGCTGAGGATAGGTATAAACAACTGGAAGACCGTTTGAGTGCTATGGAAGTTCAGAAAGTTCCTGGTCTGGACTTTGGTGATCTAGGTCCCCACAAATTCAAAGCACCAACATTTGCTAAGTATGACGGAGTTTCCTGTCCGAAGCTGCACCTCCGGTCATATGTAAGGAAGATTCAGCTTTACACCGCTGATAAGAACTTATGGACCCACTTCTTTCAAGACAGTCTCTCAGGGACTTAACTTGAATGGTTCTATCAGTTGGATGGAGCCAGTATCCGCGGTTGGGAAGATTTGGCTACTGCTTTCTACAGGCAGTACCAATACAATTTCGACCTCGCTCCCACGCGTACCCAACTCCAGGGTATGTCAATGGGAACGGGTAAAGGTTTCAAAGATTATGCTCAGAAGTGGAGGGACCTCGCTGGAAGAATGCAACCACCCTTGGCTGATCGGGAGCTTGTGGATATGTTTCTGGGGACCTTGTCTGGTCCATTTTTCAACCATCTGATTGGAAGCTCTTCGTCTGGGTTTACAGAGCTTATTTTGACCGGTGATAGGATTGAGGCTGGTATTAAGGCTGGTAAGATACAAAAGGGTGCTTCATCAAGCACCGAGAAGAAGCCATTTAAGAAAGAGTCCAGTGCTGTCTACAGTTCAAGAAACCAGAATAGACCTGAACGTCGCTAAGCTGTTAATGCGGTTGTTATTTCAAAACCTGTCGGTGCTCCTCAGCACAAAAATCAACAAAAGGACGAGAGACCTCGAAGGCAATTCACCCGTCTCAACATGACCTTATCTCAAATTCTGCCACAGTTGCTGAAAACCAATCTGGTGATTCCAAGGAAAGCCCCGAAGAATCCAAATACAACATCACCGAGGTATAACCCTAATGCCCGCTGTGCTTATCACTCTGATAGCCCGGGGCATAATACGGATGATTGTTGGACTTTGAAGAATAAGATACAGGACTTAATTGATGCAAAGGAGATTGAGTTCGAGGTGCCCGAAAGGCCTAATGTTGTGATTGCTCCTATGCCCAAGCATGGAGTGAATGCTATAGATGAAGACTTGTTTGTGGTTTCTTTGAATGACATTGTTACCCCTTTAATGACTTTAAAGAAGAACCTTTTGCTAGCTGATTTATTTCCGGGCTGTGACGAAGGTTGTCGTATGTGTTCTGTTCTGCCTACCGGTTGCCATCTTTTGATGTCAGGTGTCCAACGCCTGATGGATAGTAAAGAGATTCTATTTGAGAAGACTGTTGTTCCTGTAGTCCATACTGAAGAAGTTTCCATTATTACCATTTTCGACAATTCTTCCAAGGCTCCCTCGAGGAAGCCTGTTAGAATTACATCTGTTCTGAAAATCGCACCTGTGATCATCACTATTCCGGGGCCCATCCCCTATACCTCTGATAAAGATGTCCCTTGGCACTATGGGGTTGATGTTTATTTTCATGGAGTTAAGCAGGAGTTGGATGCTGATACTGACGTCAGCAATATTGTTGGACCTGCTAAAGTCACCCGCAACGGAATACTTTTCTCACCTGATATCTCTCCACCAACTGCCCGAAGACCGGTTGTCATTACACCTGCCAGTGTACCTGCAACTATTCCTATTCAAGTTCCTATTCTTACCCCTGTCGCCGAGTCATCTAACACTTGGGGCAAAGGGGCCACCAGTGGGCCTGCCCAGACGGAGGCACCAAAGACGATTACTGTTGAAGCTTCTAGGCAAGAGATGGAAGAGATTCTGAAGATTATAAAAAAGAGTGACTACAACGTAGTTGAACAGCTGGGGAAAACCCCGTCCAAGATTTCTATGTTGTCACTATTGCTTTGCTCAGAGGCCCATGCCAAGGCTCTGATTACCTTTCTGAAGACTGCCCACGTACCACAAGAGACATCAGCTGATCAGTTTACAGATTGTGTGGCCAATTTGACTGCTGATAATGGGTTGGGTTTCTCTGACGCCGACTTGACTGCTAAAGGGAAGAATCACAATGATGCCCTGCATGTCTCCATTGAATGCAGGGGCACTACTCTTGCTCATGTATTAGTGGATACTGGTTCCTCGTTGAACGTCTTGCCCAAGAAAGCTCTAGACCGGTTGGACTGTGAAGGGTTGGAGCTGAAACCGAGCAACATCATTGTCAGGGCCTTTGATGGGTCTAAGAGAATGGTGCATGGAGAAGTTGATATCCCGATTAAGGTTGGTTCTTAGGTTTTCAATTCTACATTCTATGTGATGGACATTCGGCTATCTTATTCTTGTTTGTTGGGTCGCCCATGGATCCACAAAGCTGGGGCTGTAACCTCAACGCTCCACCAGAAGCTGAAGTACCCGGTCAAAGGGAAGATTGTGACAGTACAAGGAGAGGAAGAGTACATGGTGAGTCACCTCAACTCTTTCCGATATGTAGAGATGGATGGGGAGTTCATTGAGACCCCGTTTCAGCATTTTGAAGAGGTTCCCCAGACACTGGCATCAGTTGAGACTATTGTTGAAGATTCTCATATGAAGATGGCTTCCCTCAAGGATGCCCGGGCTGTTGTCGAGAAAGGTGGGTGTGCAAATTGGGGACGACTCCCTGATTTTACACAGAAGACTAACAAGTTTGGTTTGGGTTTCACTGCAGAGGCTCAAAGGGCTGTTCGGAATGCACGGATCGGAAGACCTCCCGTGTTCATCAGCAACTCGGGGGTGAATGCCATTGAAGACGATGTGGAAGAGTCCGAGTTCGACAGCTGGATCTACCCTACGACCGACGGTGGACCAAGCAACTGGACAGCAAAGGATTTCATCCCTATTACTTTTGTTACTCAGTAATGAAACCTTTTGCTTTGAATTTGTAACAGACAATGTGTTAAACTTTACGGCCCGGTGTCTTACCCGGGGCACCGTGGCTTCATTTGTGAGGGCTTTTGTGTGTCATTTCCATATATCATTAATAAAAACATTGGACGTTTTCTTGCATTTCAGATTTTGCGCTCCTTGTTTTTCTTTATTATATATTGCAAAACAACTATTTTACACACACTCACATATACAGGTCTACATCCACTCTGGATCTCACTGGTAACGACTCTGCTACTACCAGTTATGACTTCGAAAATCCGATTAACTTAGCCGAAGACGAAAGTGAAGATGATTGCGAAGTGCCCGGTGAGCTTGCAAGATTGCTACTCCAGGAAGATAGGGCTATACAGCCGCATAAAGAGCCGGTGGAATCAGTGAATCTGGGTACAGAGACAGATAAGAAAGAGGTCAAGATAGGTGCCAATCTGGAGCTTAGTGTGAAGCAACAGTTGATTCAGATGCTGCATGACTATGTTGAGATCTTTGCCTGGTCTTACGAAGATATGCCTGGGTTGGATATTGATATTGTGGTTCATCGTCTACCTACCAAGGAAGACTGTCCTCCAGTAAAACAGAAGGTCCGCCGAATGCGCCCAGAGATGTCTGAGAAAATCAAGGCTGAAGTTATGAAACAATTTGACGCCAGTTTTCTAGCAGTTACTTCTTACCCTCAGTGGGTAGCCAATGTGGTTCCTGTGCCGAAGAAGGATGGTAAGGTCCGAATGTGTGTTGACTATAGGGATCTGAACAGGGCAAGCCCCAAGGATGATTTCCCTCTACCTCATATCGACGTTCTGGTTGACAACACCGCTCAGCATAAGGTCTTCTCCTTCATGGATGGTTTCTCCGGTTATAATCAGATCAAAATGGCTCCCGAAGACATGGAGAAGACCACTTTTGTTACTCAGTGGGGTACCTTTTGCTACAAGGTCATGCCCTTTGGACTGAAAAATGTTGGGGCAACATATCAGTGTGCCATGGTTGCTTTGTTTCATGACATGATCCATCATGAGATTGAAGTATACATCGACGACATGATTGCAAGGTCCCAAACTAAGGAGGAACACCTTGACCATCTGCAGAAGTTATTTGACAGGCTGAAGTTGTACAAGCTAAGGTTGAACCCGAACAAGTGCACCTTCGGGGTGAGATCTGGTAAGCTGCTGGGTTTCGTCGTGAGCGACAAAGGTATTCAGGTGGATCCCGCAAAAGTGAAAGCCATACAGGAGATGCCAGCTCCCAGAACAGAGAAAGAAGTCAGAGGCTTTCTGGGACGTCTGAATTACATTGCCCGATTCATCTCACACCTGACTGCTACTTGTGAGCCAATCTTCAAGCTACTGAAGAAAGATCAGGTAGTACATTGGAACGATAAATGCCAGGCCGCTTTCGAAAGGATTAAGGAGTATCTCCAAGAGCCACCTATTTTAATGCCACCAGTTGAAGGGAGACCTTTGATCTTATACTTGACAGTACTCGACAACTCAATGGGGTGTGTGCTGGGTCAGCATGACGAGTCTGGCCGAAAAGAGCATGCTATTTATTACCTTAGCAAAAAGTTTACCGACTGTGAGACCCGATACTCACTGCTCGAGAAAACTTGTTGCGCTTTGGCATGGGCTGCTCGCTGGCTGAGACAGTATATGCTGACTCACACTACTCTGTTGATTTCAAAGATGGATCCAATCAAGTATATCTTCGAAAAGCCTACCTTGTCCGGAAGAATAGCAAGATGGCAGATGATATTGACTGAGTATTACATCCAGTACACGACCCAGAAGGCAATCAAGGGAAGTGTGTTGGCAGACCATTTGGCACATCAGGCAGTGGATGATTACCAGTCTATGAACTTTGAATTCCCGAACGAGAATGTCATGATAGTGACTGACTGTGAGACACCTGGACCGGATAAAGAACCTGAGGAAGGATCCCGATGGTCTATGTACTTTGATGGAGCTTCGAACGCTTTGGGTAATCGCATTGGCGCCGTGATCATATCTCCTAAAGGCTCTCATACTCCGTTTACAGCCCGACTATGTTTCAGTTGCACCAACAACATGGCGGAGTATGAAGCGTGCATTATGGGTCTTCGAGCAGCAATTGACCTAAGGATTAAATTTCTGAGTGTCTTCGGAGATTCCGCTCTCGTGATCAGTCAGATCAAAGGCCAGTGGGATATGAAACACCCAAATCTTATTCCTCACAAGGAGTGTGTATTGACATTGCTTCCCCATTTCTAGGAGATAACCTTTGAACACTTCCCTAGAGAGGAGAATCAGTTGGCGGACGCGCTGGCTACGATGTCTTCTATGTTCAAAGTCAATTGGGACAACGAGGCTCCCCGGATCATCATTGAAAGATTAGACGAACCTGCACATTACTGTGATATTGAGACTGAAGAGGTAGCGGATAAACCCTGGTTTCATGAAGTAAAGAGGTATCTTGAAACTCAGGAATACCCCGAGGGTGCATCTGTTAATGATAAGAAGTTTCTGAGGAGGTTCGTGGCGAAGTTCTTCATCAGCAATGGTATTCTTTACAAGCGTAACCATGATTCGACCTTACTGCGTTGTGTTGATAAAACTGAAGCAGAAAGGATCACGGCGGAGTTACATGAAGGTACTTTCGGAACTCATTCCAGTGGACACACCATGGCAAAGAAAATCCTTCGGGCAGGATATTATTGGTCCACAATGGAAGCTGACTGTTATCAGCATTCTCGGACATGTCACAAGTGCCAAGTCTATGCTGATAAGGTGCACATACATCCAGTTCCTCTGAACGTCTTGACAGCTCCTTGGTCTTTTGCAATGTGGGGCATTGATATGATCGGCGATATCAGACCTACGGCATTCAATGGGCACCGTTTCATCCTGGTAGCAATTGATTACTTTACGAAGTGGGTTGAAGCAGCTTCCTTTGCTACCGTAACCAAGAACTTCGTGGCACGATTCATTCGGCATAATCTGATTTGTCGATACGGTGTACCAGAGAGGATCATTACGGACAATGGTACCAATCTCAACAACAAAATGATCACTGAGCTCTGCAAGCAGTTCAAGATACAGCATCACAACTCTTCTCCCTATCGGCCGAAGATGAACGGGGTTGTTGAAGCGGCTAATAAGAACATTAAGAAGATTGTGCAGAAGATGACAGTGACATACAAAGACTGGCACGAGATGTTACCATTTGCTCTTCATGGGTACCGTACCTCAACGCGGACGTCAACAGGGGCAACACCTTATTCCTTGGTATATGGGATGGAGGCAGTCTTGCCCATTGAAATTCAGATACCCTCTCTTTAGATCATGAAGGATGCATGTTTGAGTGAAAATGACTGGATTCAGACCCGGATTGATCAATTGAGTTTAATCGACGAAAAGAGACTTACTGCTATTTGTCATGGTCAGACGTACCAAAAACGGATGATCAAGGCATTTAACAAGAAGGTTAGACGACAAGAGTATCAAGTTGGGGATCTGGTAATCAAGCGCATTATTCTACCTCAAGGTGATCTCAGGGGAAAATGGACCCCTACTTATGAAGGGCCATTTGTGGTTAAGAACATTTTCTCAAGAGGAGCCATGATTCTAACCACCATGGATGGTGACGACCTTCCTCACCCCGTCAATGCCGACATAGTGAAAAAATACTACGCATAATCAAAGACCCGCTAGGTTGACTGGCCTAGGCAAAAATAAAGGCTTCCCGGCGAACCAAAAGGGTTCGGGCAAAAATAAGGGATGAAAATGAAAAAACTGTACACCCGGAAAGTTGAAAACCTGAAAAGGCGGCTTGGGTAAAAATGGGTATCCCAGTGGACTGAAAACCCGAAAGGGCATTCCAGGCAAAAATTAGAGATCAAAGCGTAACACTATGTCTCATTGGATCACCTTGCATCCACACTTCGGTATCGACTATCAAGCTCGGACGACGCTAATCAGTCGGACTCACCTTCAACCAGTAGCAAAGTGATGAGATGCTTGAAGATATAAAGGCAATAGTAGAGTTAGAACCCAGTGGGATCATTCACATAGCTGTTTTGTTTAGTTTTTCATAAATTGTGTAAATTCTATTATTCGGCGGCGTTCTCTTACTAGGACATCAGCCTTTTGTACAAAAATGCCTATTTTACAGGCCAAACTTCAAAAGCAATACAAATTCATTTTCAGACAAATTTCAAACTGTTTTTCCTTTTATCTGTTTTGTTTTGCAAAGAACGTCCAATGTTCATTTTTGATATATGCATTTGACATTGATTGCTACTCATAAATATTTACATACGAAACAAAAGATAAATTACGGGTAATATCAGAAACATGGGCAATAAGAATTGTCCGAGTTGTATGGTTGCTCTGTCCCCCAAGTACAAAGGTAGATTCAGCTGAAGAATATGGCTAAGATACTTTCACTCCCCGCAGAGTAAGACAGTAATGGTAGCTCTCCCCCAGCTGAGACTCGCAACTGTGAATGAATGAATCGGTAATATTCTCCCCAAGCAGAGTTGGTCTACCATCAGCATTAAAAATGTCTTAATATTCCCCAGTGGAGTATAAAGATATTCCCCAGCAAAGTATAAGAATGTTCCCCGGCAGAATACAAGATACCTCCAGTGGAGTCAATATTTCCCCAGCACGGCCTAAAAAAGCTTCCCCAATAGAGTCAAAGCATCATCCCCAGTAGACTCTGGAAGTTTATCCCCAGCGGAGTACAAAAATAAATCTCCCCAGCCGAGTTCAAAGGATCATTCCCAGCAGATTTCAGAGGATTATCCCCATAAAAAGTTTGATAGGTTTATCCCTAGCAAGTTGCAACTGAAGATCATCTCCAGCGAAGTTCTTTCCTTTCACAAGCAGGAAGTCAATCCTCAACAGATTCAGTATCACCAGCAACGGTAATCCATCCCCAGCGGAGTTTATCAATGGAATTCTCAGCAGAGTATCTCTTCCCCACAGAGTAATCTCCTTATCAGTTTATTCCCCAACGGAGTTCTCTTCTCCTGCAAGTTTATCACCTTCGTTCATCATCCCCAGCGGAAACGAAGAATTCAGCTCTTGTCTCCAGCAGCTATCCGAGATTTATTTTCCCCAGCTAAAACATCATATTTCCATACATCATGATACATGCATATACGCATCATACCACACAATCTCATTTATGTTGAGAACATCATTGCTTGATCCATACCATGCATTACATATGACTGGCCTTTACCTTTCAGGAAAGATGCAGTTAAGTTCTCAGCTATGTCAAAGACCTTCTCTGGTCCAGTTAAATCGATTCCTAAAGATTTTCCTGATGCCGATCCAGTTAAAGTTATCTCAAGACCTTGCCTAGTCCAGTTAAATCGATTCCTAAAGATTTTTCTGATGCCAATCCAGTCAAAGAAGACAAGACATTCTCTGGTCCAGTCAAATCGATTCCTAAATATTTTTCTGATGTCGATCCAGTTGAAGTTATCCCAACACCTTGCCTGGTCCAGTTAAATCGATTCCTAAAGATTTCTCTGATGCCAATCCAGTCAAAGAAGACAAGACCTTATCTGGTCCAGTCAAATCGATTCCTAAAGATTTTTTTGATGCCGATCCAGTTGAAGTTATCCCAAGACCTTGCTTGGTCCAGTTAAATCGATTCCTAAAGATTTCTCTGATGCCTATCCAGTCAAAGGCCTCCTCTGGTCCAGTTAAATCGATTCCTAAAGATTTTTCTGATGCCAATCCAATCAAAGAAGACAAGACCTCCTCTGGTCCAGTTAAATCGATTCCTAAAGATTTTTATGATGCCAATCCAGTCAAAGAAGACAAAACCTCCTCTGGTCCAGTTAAATCGATTCCTAAAGATTTTTCTGATGCCAATCCAGTCAAAGAAGACAAGACCTCCTCTAGTCCAGTTAAATCGATTCCTAAAGATTTTTCTGATGCCAATCTAGTCAAAGAAGACAAAACCTCCTCTGGTCCAGTTAAATCGATTCCTAAAGATTTTCCTGATGCCAATCCAGTCAAAGAAGACAAGACCTCCTCTGGTCCAGTTAAATTGATTCCTAAAGATTTTTCTAATACTGATCCAGTCAAAGTCAAATCCAAGACCTCCTCTAGTTCAGTCAGATCGCTGATAAGATCTCCCTGATTCGTATTCCAGTTGAATTTCAGACCACCTACCAACAGCCTCCAAATGGCATTTATAAGCCCATTCCCGACACCACAATGTTGATACCATGTCATGCGAGTGCAAATTTCTGGGCACTTTAGTGTTCAATCATCTTCCACCTTCGGATCACGAAAGGCCCGAAAGCCAATCTATATCCTCAGGTTTAAGAAGATTGAACAGGGGCAACTGTTGTACCCCAAAATTTTCCCTCTCATATTTCTCAAGACATTGCAAGAAAAATCTCCAGGTGGCTCAAGATTGCTCAAGAGTTGGACAGTCAAGTCATCTCCTAAGGCAGTCAATTCAAAATTAGGGTTTTGTGTTGCATCAAGGTCCTTACATACAAATGACCCCAAGTTCTCCCCAATATCCTAATATGTTCTCAAGTTCATCCATGTCAAATTTCAAGCCTTGCAGAGGAAGTTTGGCCAGTCAATTGCTCAAGAGGTCCAAAAATCGACTATGCTAGGGCAAAAGTCAACTGTGACCTATATGCAGTCAAACTTTAAGATTTTTTATCAACATTCTCATTTTGAAGGATAATTCATCATTTGATCAAGGGTTGATCATGATTCATCAAGGATTGCTCAAGATTCATCAAGATTCAAAAGTTGCTAAATTAGGGTTTTGTAGGAAAAGTCAACTCAACTTTGACCAAGCATAACTTTCTCATACTTTATGATAAATGACCCATCAAAAGATCATTTTGAAGAGGATGAAATTTCCTACAATCCATATTCATACCCCAAGATCAATAAATGCACTCACAAAAAGTTACAAATTTGGACATTATAGGTCATTTTTGAAAGTTAACAAAAACACCTTTTTTTCCAGAGCTTATAACTTGAGAATGGAATATCAAAATGAGATGAGACAAAAAGGGTTGGTTAGAGGACATCTCAAGGTTTCCAAAAAGTCAAAGAACACCTACAAAAGTTCAAAATTGAAGAAGTTATGCATTGTTGAAGTTGGGCATTTTTCTAAAATTGCCAAAAGTCAACTATCCCCAAAACTTCAAATTTTGTCAAATGGACCCACTTTTTTCCACTTGATTTGACTTGTCACACTACACACGTGTCCTATCTTCAGTCTTGTATCCAATTATTAATTTTTCTATTTTATTTGATTTTTATTGAATTAATTCATTTTTAATCAGTTTAAATCCAAATAAAATCCAAATCTTGATCACTTGGAATCTTTTGATTGATACAGGTCTTAATTATCATTATGGACATGGTCAAACTCGTATCAAGCCATATCATGCACAAAATATTGGTTTTTGGACAAATTTGGAAGCTTTTTCATGGAGGATCATATCAAATCCTAAATCATCAATGCATAAGGATTCAAAGCCCAAAACTTGACCTAATTCATTCCATATTGCTTATACAAACCAAAGGCACGAGCATCAGGACCTAGAGGCTGCATAAACATCAAAACCAAACTTGAAAAAAACTTGAAAAAGCTTGAAACTGAAATCACCCTTAGAGTCCAATTCAAGGCCAAAACTCAACGTGATTCTCTTGTTGGATATCCACTGAGTGAAAGGAAATCAAAATCAAGCTCTCTCCTCTCCTCAATCGCACTGTAAGTCCCTCTGAAAATCGCCCTGCACTTGAAATCGTACTCTCATATTCATGCATTTTTTTGGCAAAATCTTTATACAATCATGTTTATCGTTCCATTTAGAAGCTTTTTGCATTATTGAATTGCATTTTCATGGCCTGTAACCCCCTAGCCAATTCTAGGGTTCTTGGTATTCGTTTTTGGGCATTTTCTCTACAGGTGAAATCAAGACCAATAATGGACATGGATGTGTTCAGGAGGGAGAGACGAACAGGACCATGGTCTTAGATTGAATTTTCATGTCCTGGATTTGGTTTTAGGTTCGACCTAGGGATTTAGCTGCGGATATAAATCCGCAGGCAATCTCTGTATAATTCCAAGGATAGGGACGAAGACGTGTCCCCATCCAATTGGTTCATTCTAAAATTCGCGCTTTTTTTTATTTCCAGCATAATTATTGTGTTTTCTCTTATAATAATCATTGTCTAATATGTTAACAAATAAAACACGCTGATGCAGTGGTGGACGCGTTGCTCATTGACTCACAGGACCTGGGTTCGAATCCCAAGTCCCCCCAAATGCTTTGTATTTTTTCTCTTCAGGTGATCCAGTGATGACTCCATTGCGCAGCACATCATACATCCTCATCCTGATGCTTGCCAGATGGCCCCAGGCCAGATCTGGTGGCCAAGATTGAATGTGCACCGTATGCCAAAGTCAATGCACACGCGTGGAATTGCAAAAGTCAAAGTAGGCTTGCATGAATGGGCCTTGAAAGTGCTAAATAAACCCCCTATCAGGCCCATTATTTCTAACTCTCTTTATTTTCTCTTTTTTATTTCTTTTAATTAATTGTTTTGTATTATTATTTTTATTATTTAATTACTAACCAATTAAATCTTTTTCTCATAAAATCAAAAACCAAAAAATATATTTTACTTATAAAAATTAAGTTCATCATTTTATTTTTGTAAATAAATTAATTCAATTAATTTAGTTTAATTAGGTTTAACTTTTAATATTTTTTGCAATATTTAAAATCAATATAGATAATTAGGTTTTATTAACTTTAAATCAAATTTATTTTATTTCTTTAAATATCCAAAAATCCAAAAATACTTTTCTAATTAATTAATTA
Organism: Vicia faba; assembly: GCA_948472305.1. NCBI lineage: Eukaryota > Viridiplantae > Streptophyta > Magnoliopsida > Fabales > Fabaceae > Vicia > Vicia faba. The sequence goes on along the minus strand of OX451735.1, from coordinate 974,640,053 downwards.
ATTTAATAATTAACTTAGATTTAATTCCATTTAATTCAAAAATAATAAAAAATGCTTTCCTTCAAAAAGGGTCAAAACCCTAAAAAATGCGCCCGATTTAATTTCCCCGCATTCGATCCATTTATGATATTGATGTAATTGTTTCCCGGAATGTAATAGCTTAAATGGGACATTTTTATCGCTTTATTTTATTTTCCGCATTTTTAATTTCAAGGGTTGCTTTTGGCGATGTAAATACCCGACGCCTTGTAATAGCTTAGATTTAATTTCTGCAGTTTAAATTCCGCAACTATACACTGTTAGATGTTTGATAATAGGGAATGCATGACAAGATCAAATCTTTAACCTAAAATCAACGTAGCTCACCCATGACATGTACAAAGATAAAAATAACTGGAAAACAACACACTCGCACATGCGCACTCCTAGGGTACACCTCGCTTGGTTGCCTTTGAACGTGGTCATTGAGTATAGGAAGTTTTAGAGGTCGCCCTCTTGTCCAAAGATCATAGTTGCCTCGAAACGGTTGCCTCGGAAAAATGATCTAAGACATTAGGGTTACCGCTAAGGCGTCATAACATTGCTTTAGTGACCACACGTCCCTTAATCGAATTGACCCTTAAACTCCAACGACGACGCTACCTACTCATCAATAGTGGGATAGCATTGTCTAAAGGACATTAACACAGATTGATTCCTATTTCGAGTAGGTAGATGGTTCTTAAGTACTTGCTCCTTTCAAAACAAAACAAAACTTTTCGCACTTACACTCCTTTCAAACAAAAACTTCTTTCAAACCCACAAACACAAAGAAAAGCAAATTTTGAAAACAATTTGAGCAAGTACCTAAGAGCCCGTGGATAACCACGGATAGAAAGGGTGCTAACACCTTCCCTTTCTATAATCTACCCCCCGGACCCGAGAAACATCTCAAAAAAGGAATTTTTCTGTGCTTTTTTCCTTTCCTTGTTGGATAAAACAAAAGACGGTGGCGACTCTTGCTTACCGCGACATTTTGCAAAAACAAACGCAAAACGCAAACCAGCATTCCAAAAACAGTAATTTCTTCCCACTGTATAACATACCCGTACTGTTCGGAGAAGGGGAACTCTCATGTGCTGTACACCCCTGCTGGAGAGGTGGTTTATTTCTCACCTCCCCAAATCTGTATTGAAGAATAAGGAAGGTATGGGTTGGGCTTACAGAATCATGTCCCTTGCTCATACAGACATCCTTTGGAGTACTAAAGATATGGAAAAGGTAGTTGTCATTGATCGGTGTGGGGAATACCCCAATGTTCCATTGCTGGGAATTAGAGGAGGGATGACCTATAATCCTTGTTTGGACTTACGATAGTTTGGACGAGCTCGAAGGGACGGTCCTCATGAGTTGCTGCTTCCATACATTGTCTTTGACTTCAAGGGGGATGTTGAGGGACATCGCCGCAGATTTATACGAGCTTGGGACAGGGTGAACAGGTCTGATCCACATGAGCTAGGAATGAAGACTTCTCTCCCGATGCAACCATATCTCCAGTGGGTTCGAGCCCGTGCTCAAAAGCTGGGGATGCCATATGAAGCTGTTTTGCTGGTGATTGTGGAGCATACTTATGAAGAAGGGGTTACTTATACAATCCTCCATCCTCATATGCCTACTGATTTGGGGGCATTGAAGAGGTCTTGGATCCAGTTTAGGGAAAACAAGATACCTACAGAGAGAAGTATCATGAGTAGGAACGGAAGATCCTGAAGCTTATAAGGCAGCTAGAGACTGAGAGGACAATCAACGATTATGTCAACACGAAAGGAAAACGACCATGGGAATTCTGATGTCTTTTATTGTTTCTAGTTTAGATTTGCTTTTCAGTATTTCTTTTGTAACGCCTTAAAGGCATTTGTTAAACATTGTTACAAGTTTTAATCTAATAAAGTGTGTTTTGTTTTGGTTTACAAATTTGAATCTCCCTAAGTCTTTGAAATCATTTCATACACATTCCATTCCCATGCACCTCATTACAGGTACCCTTACAGGTTTCTTATCTTCTTTGCTATTTATTTCAGCATAACATATCTTCTGAAACATCTACTGATCAAGCCATTAAGGCTCTGCAAGCTCAGAATGCTCAGTTCCAGAAGATGTTCCTGAACTTGGCCAAGAGTCAACAAGATCTGAAGACTCTTATCTTAAAGGACAAGAAGAAGAAGAAGAAGAAGAAGAAGAAGAAGAAGGCGGTCCTCCTGAATATGGGTCACAGGTTTGGGAACAGGTTGAGACAGGAAGTTGATTTATCTCATTCATATGGAGGAGGAGAGAATCAAGAGGAAATGAAGGGTCCTAGCCCTGTAGTTTCTTACAATGACATTGACTTTGATGAAGACCAATATCCTCCTGATGAGGATAGGTATAAGCAACTCGAAGACCGGTTAAGTGCAATGGAGATCCAGAAAGTCCCTGGGTTGGACTTTGGAGATTTGGGTCTGGCATCTGGGGTGGTGATCCTGCACAAGTTTAAAGCACCTGTCTTTGCTAAGTATGATAGGGTCTCCTTCCCGAAGTTACACCTCCGCTCGTATGTTAGAAAGATTCAACCGTATACTGCTGATAGGAATCTCTGGGTTCATTTCTTTCAAGATAGTCTGTCAGGGACTCAACTTGAATGGTTCTATCAACTGGAAGGAGCTAATGTCCGCAACTGGGAGGACCTTGCTGTTGCTTTTTACAAGCAATACCAGTATAATGCCGACCTTGCTCCCACGCGTACTCAACTTCAGGGTATGTCTATGGGTGCGAGTGAAGGTTTTAAGGAATACGCTCAGAAGTGGAGAGATCTGGAAGGAAGAGTACAACCCCCTCTGGATGATCGGGATTTGGTGGATATGTTTCTTGGGACTTTGTCTGGCCCATATTTCAATCATTTGATCGGTAGTTCATCGTCTGGGTTCACTGAATTGATTATGATTGGGGAGAGAGTTGAGGTCGGTATCAAGAGCGGAAAGATACAGGAAGGTGCTTCGTCAAGTACAGAGAAGAAGCCTTTCAAGAGGTAGTCTAGTGTAGTTTACAGCTCGAGAAGCCAAAACCGACCCAAACGCCGCCAAGCAGTTAATGCGGTAGTTATATCAAGACCAATTGTTGCCCCACAACGCAACAATCAGCAAAGAGTAGAGAGACCGCAAAGGTAGTATGCTCGCCTCAGTATGACTCTATCTCAAATTATGCCACAACTGTTGAAAACCAACTTGGTGACTCTGAAGGAGGCTCCAAAGAACCCCAGTACTACATCTCCGCTGTATAATCCGAAGCCCGCTGTGCTTTTCACTTTGATAGCCCAGGGCATGATACGAACAACTGTTGGGCTTTGAAGAATAAAGTGCAGGATCTGATTGAAGCTAAGGAGATTGAGTTTGAAGCTCCAGAAAAGCTTAATGTCATAATTGCTCCTATGCCAAAACATGACTCGGGAGTCAATGCAATTGGAGATGATGAAGAAGAGTCATATTTCGAAAGCTGGATTTACCCGACTACTGACGGTGGATTGAGTAATTGGACGGAAAAGGACTTCGTGCCCATTTATTTTATTACACACTAATAAGACTTTTGTTTTGAGATTTGTAACAGATAATTTGAAACTTTTACGGCCCGGTGCCTTGCCCGAGACACCGTGGTTTTGTTTGAGGGCTTATTATGTGTCATTTCCATATATCATCAATAAAAGCATTGGACGTTTTCTTGCATTACAAATTTTGCGCTCCTTGTCTTTCCTTTCTATTTTTACACTTTATCGAAACAGCTATTTGTCTTACACACACTCACATATACAGGTCTACATCCACTCTGGATCCCACCGATAACGACTCTGCTACTGCCAGTTATGACTTCGAAAGTCCGATCAACCAAGCTGAGGATGAAGTTGAGGATGATCATGAAGTGCCTGGGGAACTTGCTAGACTGTTACTTCAGGAAGAGAGGGCCATACATCCGCATGAAGAGCCAGTGGAAACAGTAAATCTGGGTACGGAGGAAGACAAGAAAGAGGTCAAGATCGGTGCAAATCTGGAATGTAGTGTTAAGAAACTGTTGATACAAATGTTGCGTGACTATGTTGAGATCTTTGCCTGGTCTTATAAAGATATGCCTGGGTTGGATACTGATATTGTGGTTCACCGCCTGCTCACCAAGGAAGATTGTCCTCCAGTGAAACAGAAAGTTCGTCGAATGCGCCTAGAGATGTCTGAGAAAATCAAGGCCGAGGTTATGAAACAGTTTGATACCGGTTTTCTAGCAGTTACTTCTTACCCGTAGTGGGTTGCCAATGTGGTTCCAGTGCCGAAGAAAGATGGTAAGGTTCAAATGTGTGTTGACTATAGGGATCTGAACAGGGCAAGCCCTAAGGATGATTTCCATCTGCCTCATATCGACGTTCTGGTTGATAACACTGCACATCATAAGGTCTTCTCCTTTATGGATGGTTTCTCTGGTTATAATCAAATTAAGATGGCTCCCGAAGACATGAAGAAAACAACCTTCGTTACACAGTGGGGTACCTTTTGCTACAAAGTCATGCCTTTCGGGTTGAAGAATGTTGGGGCAACGTATCAGCGCGCCATGGTCGCTTTGTTCCACGACATGATTCATCATGAGATTGAGGTATACGTAGATGACATGATTGCGAGGTCCCAGACTAAGGAGGAACACCTCGACCACCTGCAGAAGCTATTTGACAGGTTGAAGTTGTACAGACTGAGGCTAAATCCGAACAAGTGCACCTTCGGGGTGAGGTCTGGTAAGATGCTGGGCTTCGTCGTTAGTGATAAAGGCATTCAGGTGGATCCTGCAAAGGTGAAGGCTATACAGGAAATGCCAGCTCCCCGAACAGAAAAAGAAGTCAAAGGCTTTTTGGGAAGACTGAACTACATTGCTCGATTCATTTCGCACCTGACTGCTACTTGTGAGCCAATCTTCAAGTTACTGAAGAAAGATCAAGTGGTAAGATGGAACGATGAATGTCATGCCGCTTTTGAAAGGATCAAAGAATATCTCCAAGATCCTCCTATTCTGATGCCTCCAGTTGAGGGAAGACCCTTGATCCTATACTTGACAGTACTCGACGATTCAATGGGGTGTGTGCTGGGGCAGCATGACGAGTCTGGCCGAAAAGAGCATGCTATTTATTACCTTAGCAAAAAGTTTACCGCCTGTGAGACCCGATACTCACTGCTTGAGAAAACTTGATGCGCTTTGGCATTGGCTGCTCGCCGACTGAGATAGTATATGCTGACTCACACTACTCTATTGATATCAAAGATGGATCCAATCAAGTATATCTTCGAAAAGCCTGCCTTGTCCGGAAGAATAGCAAGATGGCAGATGATCTTGACTGAGTATGACATCTAATACACGACCCAAAAGGAAATTAAGGGAAGTGTGTTGGCAGATCATCTGGCACATCAGGCAGTAGACGATTACCAGTCTATGAACTTCGAGTTTTCGGATGAGAGCATCATGTTAGTGACTGACTGTGAGACACCTGGACCGGATGAAGGACTTGAGGAGGGATCCCGATGGTCTATGTACTTTGATGGAGCCTCAAACGCTTTGGGTATTGGCATTAGCGCCGTGATCATATCTCCTGAAGGCTCTCATACTCGATTTACCGCCTGATTAAGTTTTAACTGCACCAACAACATGGCGGAGTATGAAGCATGCATCATGGGTCTTCGAGCAGCAATTGACCTAAGGATTAAGTTTTAAGTGTATTCGGAGATTCCGCTCTCGTGATCAGTCAGATCAAAGGCGAGTGGGATACGAAGCACCCAAATTTTATTCCTTACAAGGAGTATGTATTGACGTTGCTTCCACACTTTGAAGAGATAACCTTTGAACACTTCCCAAGAGAGGAGAATCAGTCAGCGGACGCGCTAGCTACGATGTCTTCTATGTTCAAGGTCAGGTGGGACAACGAGGCTCCCCAGATTACCATTGAAAGGTTGGACGAACCTGTACATTGCTGTGACATTGAGATTGAAGAAGTACCAGATAAACCCTGGTTTCACGAGGTAAAAAGGTATCTTGAGGCCCAGGAATACCCCGAGGGTGCATCTGTTAATGATAAGAAGTTTCTGAGGAGATTCGCGGTGAAGTTCTTCATCAGTAATGGTATCCTTTACAAACGTAATCATGATTCGACCTTACTGCGATGTGTGGATAAGAGCGAGGCGGAAAGAATCATGGCGGAGTTACATGAAGGTGCTTTCGGAACTCATTCCAGTGGACACACCATTGCAAAGAAGATCCTACGGGCAGGATATTATTGGTCTACAATAGAAGCCGACTGTTATCAGCATTCTCGGACATGTCATAAGTGACAAGTCTATGCTAATAAGGTGCACATACCTCCAGTTCCTCTGAACGTCTTGACAACTCCTTAGCCTTTCATAATGTGGGGCATCGACATAATTGGTGAGATCAGACCTACTGCGTCTAACAGGCATCGTTTCATCCTGGTAGAAATTGATTACTTTACAAAGTTGGTTGAAGCAGCTTCCTTTGCTACTGTAACCAAGAATGTCGTGGCACGGTTTATTCGGCACAATCTGATCTATCGATATGGTGTACCAGAGAGGATCATTACGAACAATGGTACAAATCTCAACAATACGATGATCACCGAGCTCTGCAAGCAGTTCAAGATACAGCATCACAACTCTTCTCCCTACTGGCCGAAGATGAATGGGGCTGTTGAAGCGGCTAATAAGAATATCAAGAAGATTGTGCAGAAGATAACGGTGACATACAAAGACTGGCACGAGATGTTACCATTTGCTCTTCATGGGTACCGTACCTCAGCGCGGACGTCAACAGGGGCAACCCCCTATTCCTTGGTATATGGTATAGAGGCAGTCTTGCCCATTGAAGTTCAGATACCCTCTCTTCGGATTATGAAGGATGCAGGTTTGAGTGAAGATGACTGGATTCAGACCCGACTTGATCAGCTGAACTTAATCGATGAAAAGATACTTACTGCTATTTGTCATTGTCAAACGTATCAAAAACGGATGATCAAGGCATTTAACAAGAAAGTTAGACGACAAGAGTATCAAGTTAGGGATCTGGTGATCAAACGCAACATACTGCCACAAGGTGATCCCAGGGGAAAATGGACCCTTACATACGAAGGGTCATTTGTGGTTAAGAACATCTTCTCGGGAGGAGCTATGATTTTAACCACCGTGGATGGTGACGACCTTCCTCACCCCGTTAATGCAGACATAGTGAAAAGATACTACACATAATCAAAGACCCGCTAGGTTGACTGGCCTAGGCAAAAATAAGGGCTTCCCGGCGAACCAAAAGGGTTCGGGCAAAAGTAAGGGATGAAAAATGAAAAAAAATTGTACACCCGACAAGTCGAAAACCTGAAAAGGCGGCTTGGGCAAAAAATGGTATCCCTGTGGACTAAAAACCCGAAAGGGCGGTCCTGGAAAAATTTAGGGATTAAAGCGTAACACTATGTCTCATTGGATCACCTTGCAACCAGACTTCGGTATCAACTATCAAGCTCGGACGACACTAATCAATCTGATCTACCTTCAACCAAGTAGCAAAGTGATGAGATGCTCGAGGATATAAAGGCAATAGCAGAATTTGAACTCAATGGGATTATTCACACAGCTGTTTTTCTTTGTTTTTTACAAATTATATAAATTCTATTTGTTCGGCGGAGTTCTCTTACTAGGACGTCAGCCTCTTGTACAAAAATGCCTATTTACGGGCCAAACTTCAAAGTCAATACAATTCATTTTCACAAATAAATTTCAAATGGTTTTTTCTTTTTTCTGTTTTGTTTTGCAAGAATGTCCTATGTTCATTTTTGATATATGCATTTGACAATAATTGCTGCTCATAAATATTTACATGCGAAACAAAAGACGATTACTCGTAATATCAGAAATAGGGGCAAATAAGAATTGTCCAGACCTTACAGGTGCGCTGTCCACCAGGTACAGGGATAGATTTTGGCTGAAGAATATGACTAAGGTACATTCACTCCCCGCAGAGTAAGAAAAAGACAGTAGTGTTAACTCTCCCCAGCCGAGGCTCGCAACCGCGAATGAGTCGGTAAAATTCTCCCCAAGCAGAGTTTATCTATCATCAGCACTGGAAGATTATCCCCAGTGAAGTTTGGAGAATTATCCCCAATAGAGGATGGAGGATTGTCCCTAGTAGAGCCTAAAAGGTTATCCCCAGTGAAGTCGCAACTGGAAAATCATCCCCAGCGGAGTTCATTCCTTTCACAAACAGAAAATCAATCCCCAACAGGTTTCATTATCACCAGCAACGGTAATTCATCCCCGGCTGAGGTTATTCTTCCAAATCAACAGATCCTCCGACAGAGTATGTCCTCCCCACAAAGTCATTTCCCCATCAGTTTATTCCCTAGCGGAGTTATCCTCTCCCGCAAGTTTATTCTCACAATCATCTTCATTCATTATCCCCAGCGGAAACGAAGAATTCAACTCTTTTCTCCAGCAGCAATCCGGGATTTATTTTCCCCAGCTAAAAACATCACATTTCCATACATCATGACATGCATACGCATCATACAACACAGTCTCATTTATTTTGAGAACATCATTGCCTGATACATATCATGCATTACATACAACTAACCTTTACCTTTCAGGAAATATACAATCAAATTCTCACAAAATTCAAGCTGTGAAGCCCGGGTACGACTAGATAATAGCTTAATCCCCAGTTGAATAACGGATGACCGGAGCTCCTAAAAGTCAACTTTCCTCTTCAATATAGATGATTCTTCAGTTGAATAACGGACGACCGAAGCTCCTAAAATTCAACTTTCCTCTTCAATAGAGATGATTCCTCAGTTGAATAACGGATGACCGAAGTTCCTAAATGTCAACAGAGGTGATTCCTCAGTTGAATAACGAATGACCGAAGTTCCTAAAATTCGACAGAGATGATTCCTCAGTTGAATAACGGATGACCGAAGTTCCTAAAATTCGACAGAGATGATTCCTCAGTAGAATACGGACGACTGAAGTTCCTAAAATTCAACAAAGATGTTTCCTCAGTAGAATACGGACGACCGAAGTTCCTAAAATTCGACAGAGATGATTCCTCAGTAGAATACGGATGACTGAAGTTCCTAAAATTCGACAGAGATGATTCCTTAGCAGAATACGGACGACCGAAGTTCCTAAAATTCAACAGAGATGATTCCTCAGTAGAATACGGACGACCGAAGTTCCTAAAATTCAACAGAGATGATTCCTCAATAGAATATGGACGATCAAAGTTCCTAAAATTCGACAGAGATGATTCCTCAGTAGAATACGGACGACCGAATTTCCTAAAATTCAACAGAGATGATTCCTCAGTAGAATACGGACGAACGGAGTTCCTAAAATTCAAACAGAGGCGACTCACCAGCAGAATAACAGACGACCAAAGATCCTAAAATTCTACTTCTCTCAACAAAGATCAGCCTTCCCCAGCAGAATCTTCCTCAACGATAGGTATACAAGCTCTCGCTAAGGAATCTCTTATGCGATCGACACTCCTTCGGATGGCGTCTTTAAACCCATCCCCTCGTCAGCAATTTCCAAATGGAATCTGTAAGCCCATTCCCGACATCACAAGACAATTACCACTTCATGCGAGTGTAAATTTCTGGGCACTCTAGTGTTCAATCATCTTCCACCTTCAGATCACGAAAGGCAGACAAGGCAATCTAAATCTCCAGGTTTAAGAAAATTAAACAGGGGCAGCTATTGTACCCAAAAATTTTCCCTCCCATATTTCTCAAAACATTTCAAGAAAGATCCCCAAGTTGCTCAAGGTAGTCCAATGGTTGGCCAGACAAGCTCTCTCATAAGGCAGTCTACCTCAAATTAGGGTTTCATGTTGCATCAAGATACTTGAGTCCAAGTGATCCCAAATGCTCACCAATGTCTTAATATGTTATCAAGATCATCCATGTCAAGTTTCAAGCCTTGCAGAGGAAGTTTGCTCAGTCAATTGCTCAAAGGCCTGAAAATCGACCATGCTAGGGCAAAAGTCAACTGTGGCCAACATACAGTCAAACTTCAAGATTTTTTGTCAAAATTATCATTTTGAAGGATATTTCATCATTTGATCAAGGGTTTATCATGATTCATCAAGGATTGGTCATAATTCATCAAGACTCAAAAGTTGCTAAATTAGGGTTTTGTAGGAAAAGTCAACTCAACTTTGACCAAGCATAACTTTCTCATACTTTATGAGAAATGACCCATCCAAAGATCATTTTTAATAGGATGAAATTACCTACAATCCACCTTCATCTCCCAAGTTCAAAATATGCACTCACAAGAAGTTATGAATTTGGACATTATAGGTCATTTTGAAAAGTCAACAAAAACACCTTTTTTGCCAAAGCTTCATACATGAGCATGGAATATCAAATTGATATGAGACAAAAAGGGTTGATTATAGGACATCTCAATCTTTCTAAAAAGTCTAAGAACACCTCCAAAGAGTCGAAATTGAGGAAGTTATGCATTGGTGAAGTTGACCTTTTTTGCAAAATTGCCAAAAGTCAACTATGCCTAAAACTTCAAATTTTGACAAATGGGCCCAATATTTTTCACTTGTTTTGAGTTGGCAACATAGTCCACGAGCTCTAGCCCTTGCCACTTGTCCTTATCATGTTTTTATTATTTATTTTGATTTTTATTTGAATTAATTCAATTTAAATCAAAACAAATCATATAAAATCCAAAATATTGAAAACACAAGATTTTGTGCTTGTTTCAGGTCTTAAATTACAGCTAGCAAGTATTCAAATTCGTATCAAGGCATGGTGTGTACAAAAAGATTGGATTTAGGCCATTTTTGGAAAGATTTTAAGGTGAATCAAATCAAGATCAAACTCATTAATGGAGGAAGATTGAGGCCATGTTTTCAAACCTAATTCACTTCTCAATACATATAGAACGTGTATGTTGTACCCTAAAATTTTCCCTCTCATATTTCTCAAAATATTGCAAGAAAAATCTCCAAGTGGCTCAAGGTTGCTCAAGAGTGGGTCAGACAAGCTATCTCCTAAGACAGTCAACCCCAAATTAGGGTTTTGTGTTGCATCAAGATCTTTGAGGCTAAATGACCTCAAGTGCTCCCCAATGTCCTAATATGTTCTCAAGGTCATCCATGTCAAATTTCAAGCCTTGCAGAGGAAGTTTGCTCAGTCAATTGCAAAGGTCCAAAAATCGAATGTGCTAGGGCAAAAGTCAATTGTGACCCAAATACAGTCAAACTTCAAGATTTTTTGTCAACATTCTCATTTTGAAGGATATTTCATCATTTGATCAAGGGTTGATCATGATTCATCAAGGATTGCTCAAAATTCATCAAGACTCAAAAGTTGCTAAATTAGGGTTTTGCAAGAAAAGTCAACTCAACTTTGACCAAGCATAACTTTCTCATACTTTATGAGAAATGACCCATCCAAAGCTCATTTTGAAGAGGATGCAATTTCCTATAATCCATATTCATACCCCAAGATTAAAAAATGCATTCACAAGAAGTTACAAATTTGAACATTATAGGTCATTTTTGAAAGTCAACAAAAACACCTTTTTTGCCAAAGCTTATAACTTGAGCATGGAACATCAAAATGAGATGATACCAAAAGGGTTGGTTATAGGACATCTCAAGATTTCAAAAAATGTCTAAGAACACTTCCAAAAGTTCAAAATTTAAGAAGTTATGCATTGTTGAAGTTGGGCATTTTTGCAAAATTGCCAAAAGTCAACCATCCCCAAAACTTCAAATTTTGTCAAATGGGCCCATTATTTTCCACTTGATTTGAGCTTGCATCATTGCACACGTGTCCTAGCTTCATCCATGAGCTCATATTTTATTTTTATTATTTTATTTGATTTTTTTATTGAATTTATTCATTTTTAATCAAATAAAATCATATAAAATCCCAAACTTTGATTACATGAGATCTTTTGGCTATTTCAGGATTGGATCATCATCATAAAATTCGTATCACACCAAACCATGTGCAAAAAGATTGAAAATTGGCAAATTTGGAAAGGTTAATAATGGAGATCAAATCAAATATGTATGCATTGATTTAGAGAGATTTAATCCATAATTTCTACCCTAATGCAAAGCATGATACATAAGGAAGCAAAAAAAACGAAACAAGGGTTGGAAAGTGCAGGCATAGGCAGAACAAAGTTTGAAAAAAGTCACCAAAAGCTTGAATTCGAAATCGTACTTAGAGGCGTTTTCAGAAGTTGAGACCTGTCCCAATCTCTTCCCGGGTGTTCATTCAGTCTACCTGGATCAAAAGCAAGCTTCCTCACACACCACAACACGCTGTAAGTCCCTCGTTACCTAGCTCTGTTCTTGGATTCGATTTGGCTCATTCTTGCATAATTTGAACAAACTAACTACATATTTGTGATCCTCTCAACATTTCCAAGCTTTTGGCTTTATTTAATTTCGTTTACATGACCTGTATTGCAAAATGCCATAGCTAGGGTTTCTTGGATATTTTTGGGTGTTTTTGTTTCAGGAATAATTGGCCATCAAGAAGGGTATGGTTGTGACCGGGATGATGAGAAGAGCACACCATTCCTTTAGAATTCATTTTTATGGCCTACAGCGGATTTTGGAATATGCACGACTTGTAGTGACGGCCTGTGTCCGTAGCTATAGGTTTTATAGGGTTTTAGCCACGGATGGAAGGTTGAAGACGATGCGTGGCGCCCCCTCATTGGGCCATTCAAACCACGCGCGTTTTTTTATATTTTTCTGGCAATAGTTTTTGTTTTCATATAATATATATTATTCCTATTGTATTAACAAACAAGGACAAGTGGCCTAGTGGCAAGCGTGCATTGGTAATATCCATCCGGACCTGGGTTCGAATCCCAGGTCCCCCACTTTCTTTGATATTTTTCTTCTTCAGGTGATCATGTGCATATCCAGGCTTGCAGTGTATCATGCACCATCAAGCATCCAATAGTCAGATGGCCAAAGGCCAGATCTGGTGATCCAGGAGTGAGGGTCTACCATAAGCAAAGTCCATGCACACCTACTGGATCTCAAAAAAGTCAACAAGGCCAACTCTAATGGGCCTCAGCATTGCTATTCACACCATGGAAACAGGCCCATACTCCTCTCTCATAATTCTTTTGTTTATTTATTTTAATTTGTTTTAATTATTTTTATTATTTACTAACCAATTAAAAAAATTCTTTTCTTTATAAAATAAAAACCACAAAAATATTTTTTATCAAATTAAATTTTAACTTTTATTTTTCATTAATAAATACTAATAAATTAATTTAGGTTTTAATTCTAGAATAATTTTAACTTTTTTTGCAAATAATTAAAAATTAACTAGACTTAATTAGGTTTTTACTAATTCAATTAATTTTTATTTTCTTTCTTAAAATAACCAAAAACCAAAAATATTCTTTTTCATTTAATTAATTAATTTAATTTAGTAATTAATTTAAGTTAATTTCTTTTCTTAAAATTAAAAAAAAACAAAAAGATATTTCTCTCAAAAAGGGTCAAAACCCTAATTTACGCTCGATTTAATTTCCCGCACGCGTTTGCTTATTTTTATTATGTTAATGTACTTGTCTCCGGTTTGTAATAGCTTAATAGGACTTTTATTCATTTTTTATCGCTTTATTTATTTAAAGGGTTTATCTTTGGCGATGTAAATACCCGACGCCTTGTAATTTAAATTCCACATTTTATTTCCGCAAAATTATAACTGTTAGATGTTTGATAATAGGATGACATGACAAGACTGAAGTTTTAACCTAAAATCAACTTAGATCACCCTTAACATGTACAAAAGATAAAATTAACTGAAAATGACACACTTGCACATATGCACTCTTAGGGTACACCCCACTTGGTTGCCTTCGTACACGGTCATTGAGTATAGGTCACTTTAGAGGTCGTCCTCTTGTCTAAAGATCATAGTCGCCTCGAAACGGTTGCCTCGGATATTGTTGCCTCAAAACAAATGATCTAAGACATTAGGGTTACCACTAAGGCGTCCTAACGTTGCTTTAGTGACCATAAGTCCCGCATTCGAATTGACCCTTAAACTCCAACGACGGTGCTACCTACTCATTAATAGTGGGATATCATTGTCTAAAGGAAATTAGCATAGAACGATTCCTTTTTCGAGTAGGTAGATGGTTCTTAGATACTTGCTCTTTCAAAAACAAAAACTTTTCACACTTACACTTTTCAAACAAAGTTTTCAAAAACACTTCATACGCTCTTGAGGACGGAAGCAAGAGTTAAATCGAAGTTTTCAAAACAAAAACTTTTTCAAACCCACAAGCACAAAGAAAGCAATATTTTGAAAACAATATGAGCAAGTACCTAAGAGCCCGTGGATAACCACAGATAGAAAGGGTGCTAATACCTTCCCTTTCTATAATCTACCCCCCGAACCCGAGAAATATCTAGAAAAAGGAATTTTTCTATGCTTTTTTCCTTTCCTTGTTGGATAAAATAAAAGTCGGTGACGACTCTTGCTTACCGCGACATTTTGCGAAAATAAACGCAAAACGCAAACCAGCATTCCAAAAAACAGTCAGTTCTTCCTACCGTATCACAGTGTGCAGACTCAAAACTAGGTTAGAAAGAGGCGCAACATTAAGAACACAAACTTGAAAAATCAAGAAAAAGTGCAAGATCGAATTCAGTGTTCCAGGCATCCTCAAGGCCTTCCAGCTATCTCAATCGTTTCCTGAGGTCATCAGCAAGCCAAAGCAGTCCAAAGCAAGCGTTTCCAGCCCCTACATCTCACTGTAAGTCCGTCACGACATCTCTTCTTTTTTGAATTTGAATTTCATGATTCATGCATTGTTAGCATGAATTAATCATATATCGTTGATCCATGGAACATTTGCAACCTTCCTGTATTGATTAATTGCATTTATATGGCCTGTGGTAGATTCCACCATTGTTAGGGTTTTGGATTCTATTTTAGGGTTTTTGCTTGCAGGTGAAATTAGCTTTCATGAATGGTACCATCATGTTCAGGAGGACGAGACGAGTCCAACCATGGAATTAGATGTCATTTATATGGCTCAAGGAGGATTTTGGAATGAGCCCTGTCAATAGCTACAGACAAACGTCCGTAGGTAAAAGTGTTCACTTTTACCAACGGATCCAAGGAAGGAGACAACTGCGTGGCATCCTTCCATTGGTTTGTTCAAATTTCCGCGCGTTGATTTAAGCGTAGGGCCTTTTTAATATTTGTTTATTGTTTTGTATTATTATAACAAACATAAGCAATTGGCTCAGTGGTAGCCAGGTAAGCGTTAAAGCGTTGAGGAGCTTGAGGTCAGGGGTTCGACCCCTGCCTCCAACGTTTGGTATTTTTCTTAATTTCTTTCAGGTTATCCAGCGCGTTCACAAGCCTAAGGATCATCATGCGTCCTCATCATCCAGCCTGCCAGATGGCCAGATGGCCAAATCTAAAGGCTACCAATGAAGGAGCACAATAGACCAGGGTCAACGCATGGCATGGAATTCTGAAGGTCAAACAGACCTCTCTATTTTTGGGCCCAGGATCTGCTTCTCACACCCCCATATTGCAGGCCCAATTTTCTTTTCTTTAATTCTTTTATATTTATTTCATTTAATTTTATTTATTTATTTACTAACACAAATAATTATTTTCTTTTATCAGAAAAATCACAAAAATATTATTTTTCACCAATTAGATTTAGGTATATTTTTTATCAATAAATTTATTAATTTAAATAGGTTTATTAATTTAGATAACCTTAATTTCTTTTTTTTTAATTAAAACTAATTAGAACAATTAGGTTTTATTTCTAATTTAATTATATTTTCTTTTTTCCTATAAATAACAAAAACACCAAAAATAGGTCATGTCATTATTTTCATTAATTAATTAATTAACTAATTAATTTTTGTATTTAGTTTAGAAAACTTAATTCTTTTATTAAAAACAACAAAAACAAGTTTTCTTTAATTAGGATAGAAGGGTCAAAACCCTAGTTCGCATTCGTTCTAATTTTCTCGCGCGCTTTATTTTTATTATTTATCATATTATTGTAACTGCTCACAAGGTTGTAATAGTTTAATTAGGACGTTTTATTTACCTTTATCGCTTTATTTTCAAAGGGTTTGTTTTTGGCTATGTAAATACCCGAAGCCTTGTAATAGCTTAGTTTAAATTCCGCATTTTAAAATTCCGCAAAATATTGAACTATTAGATGTATGATATAGGATGCATGACAAGAATGTATGTAATTTTAAAACAGTTAGACAACCCTAAATGTGCAAAGATAATAAATATGAAATTGAATCACTCGCACATGCGCACTCCTAGGGTACACTCCCACTTGGTTGCCTTCGGTAAATGATCATTGAGTATAGAATGCTTTAGTGGTCGTCCTTTTGTCCAAAGATCAAAGTTGCCTCAGAAAGGTTGCCTCGGATATTGTTGCCTCGGATAATTGATCTAAGACTTTAGGGTTACTACTAAGACGTCCTAACATTGCTTTAGTGATTGTACGTCCCTTTTCGAATTGACCCTCAAACTCCAACGACGATGCTACCTACTCACTAATAGTGGGATAGCGCTGTCTAAAGGAAACGAACATAGAGCGATTCTTTTTTCGAGTAGGTAGATTAGTTCTTAAGTACTTGCTCAATCAAAACAAACTTTTTCACACTTACACTCCTTTACAAATAAAGTTTTCAAAAACACTTCATTACACTCTTGAAGACAGAAGCAAGAGTTAAATCGAAGTCAAAACAAAAACTTTTCAAAGCACACAAACACAAAGAAAACAATTTTGAAAATGATGAGCAAGTACCTAAGAGCCCGTAGATAACTACGAATAAAAAGGATGTTAATACCTTCCCTTTCTATAATCTACCCCCCGTACTCAAAAATATCTCGAAAAAGGAATTTTTCTGTGCTTTTTTTCTTTTCTTGTTGGATAAAATAAAAGACGGTAACGACTCTTGTTTACCGCGACATTTTGCAAACACAAACGCAAAATGCAAACTGGCAAATTCCTTAAAAAATAGAGAAACACGTTCCGGTTCTGACCACCGTATTACACCTACTATAAAGGTGATCACTAGCCCAATAATTATCAACTATCATTCTAATTTTCACTCCAAATAGATTGACCACTACCCACCATTTAATCTCTACGAATCACCCAAAATTAGATAGAAAACCACTCTAAAACTATTGAATTGGTGCTTGGCTGTGGTCCAACTAAATTTATTTTTATTGAGAAGTGCTCCAATTACTTATATTATAGTAGCATTTTCTTTTCTTGCATAAATATTTTCTCTTAAGCAAATGGCAAGTGGCTGTTTTAATTGTGAAGGACACTTGTAAGGATAGTCCCACACAAATACTCTGACTAGTTTTTCAAAAATATTAGAACAAAATTTGGTTAACACAAACTCCGGGGTAAGAATTACAATCACGGGGGTGTGAAACAAAATTTTCAATGCAAAATTGGACTTATGAATTCCCAAAAGGTTAATGTGATCCAATAGAAACGAAAACAAACATTTTCTCGCAACTCTCGCGTGAAGCATCCAATCTGAACACTCTCACAATCACCGATCGAAAACGAACCCTAGCTTGTGCCTCTTCATCTTCAACTCAGGTAAATCAATCGACGTTCCTTTCATCCTCTATTCGATTCGCTTCTTCCATTTTCTGTTTTTTATTTGTTCCTCTTTTTTTGTGTGATTCAATTTGCTACATTTATGTGAAATTTCGAAATCTGAATTTGTTTGAGAGTATGCGATTTAGCTAAAATTGTGGAATATGATGTTAGCAGTGTTTGATTTGTTGTAATTGTAATTGATTCTTCTGCATTGACAATTTTATTGATGAAATTGTAATTGATTTATACTTCTATGGCCTATAATTGCTTTCAATTGATTCTAGACAACTTGTTATGTACTTTCAAACATCATTTTATATCCAACCAGGGCCTTATCATCCATCAATGGCGTCAACCGGAGCAGTGCCGTTCTGGAGGGCAGCAGGGATGACATACATAACTTACTCCAACATATGCGCGAATCTTGTCAGGAATTGCCTCAAGGAGCCTCACAAGACCGAAGCTATCGCTCGCGAGAAAGTCCATTTCTCTCTTTCGAAATGGGTTGACGGGAAACCCGAAAAACCTAGTACGGTCCCTTTTCGCTCTTCTTTTTATCATATAAATCTAGTTGCTATCATGTTTCATTTATAGGCCTAATTACAGTTTTTAGGGTTAATTTGCTACATTTAATGATTTTTCAAACAAAATGTTGACTCTAGGAATGGATTGTCCCATTTATTTATCTATAAGATACGGCACCACAAATTGTAGTCTATATATATAGTTCATAGGTGCAACTTTTTTTTAGGATCTTTATATCTGTGTATATCCCATTTCTTCATAAAACACAACCTTTTTATGAGAGGATCGCTTTATTTCGATGTAAAGAACTACCTATGAAGCGCACTCAACTTTGCAAAGTACACTGTCAAGCTGCCACATTTGGGGCACTGACACTTATCATGCACGCCTTTGACATATGTGTTCACCTCTTTGCAATATCCAACTAAAAACTATATTTTTAGTTCTGACTCTTAGTAGACACGCCTTGGGAAATAAAATTGGCTTGAGTGTCTGTTAGATACATCTTGGGCACTCAGCAAGAGACCGAGCACCTGACATTTGCTCTTGGCTAGAAACTTCAGACCACTCCTAACCCTAGATTAGATCTTTTACTTTGAGATAAATAGAAGAATGTTGTCATTTTTCTCTTTTTGTGACACTCATTATAATTAGTTATAAAATACATGATCCATTTTCTTATCTTAATTTTGTTATAATTCCTCTTAACTCGGTTTCAATTCTTGTCATGCTAGTATTTATACATAGAAAAAATGTATTGCTATGTTTTGGTGTCCTATATTTTGGGCATTAGCAGTGTCGCGGTGTTCTGATGTCCTATTATGGACATTAGCAGTGTTGTGGTGTTCTGTGTCCTATTATGGATATTAGCAGTGTTGTGGTGTCCTATATTTTGGACATTAGCAGTGCCGCAGTGTTGTGGTTAATCTTGGACTTACCCACTTTCTTGCTTTTCTGTTTCACTACACAAAACATAAACCATGCCATGAGAGGATGCTTTTCCAACTTTTGTCACTGGGTTGTTCTATTCCAAATTCTATGTACGTTGCTTGATGATATCATTTGTTGGTTGATTCTAACTCATTGTAACAATGTGATCTCCGTGTGCAATATGTACTCTTCAAACTAATCTATTTGAATTCAGACCCTTTTAAATCACATTCAACCCATGTGATTTTGGTTAAGATTTTCCTTCAAAACATAGTTTTTGTTTCCAAACCTCAAACTGAACAAAAGCGATTATATTTTCATTGAGTATTGCTTCAAATTTGCTTTCATTCCACTCTATTACGATTATTTTCATTAGGTTTAGAAATTTGCACTACGCTTTTATCAAATTTGCTTCTGGAGTAAAAACATTGAAACATAAACTACTTTTTCTTTGACACAGTTTAACTTATTTGCATTATAACTTATATTTACCGTATTATTTCTGATTAAAGTGCTCAATTGTTTTTTTTATCAGCCCTTCGTTCAGACACCCCAGATGCTTGACTTGGAATGAGTGGAAGCTATGTATGCAGAATTCTTTGAGATCTGCTGGAAGTTAATTGACATCTTGAACCCTTTGGATTTTATGTTTTCCATTGTTTTTTTGTCCATTATGTGGCACATGCAGCAAATTTTGGATTTGCATGGTTAATCTTGTAATAATTAAAGTTTGAACACAAGAAAGTTGGGTCACAAGTTTATGAAACAATTTACATGTTAATATTCCTCCCGAGGATGAATCTTGTTGAATTTAAATGTTATAAAGAAATTTAAAGTAAAAAAATTATTCAAAGTGCTTCTGATTCACGGAAAAAGCACATTCCACATGACTGCAAGTATATATATTAGCGTAACCTAAACGTTATTACTAATAAAAAGAAAAAGGTTTGCATTTTGACCAGCAAAGACATAGTAATAAAGTAAAGGGAATGAAAACTAGTAGATTCGAAGAACTAGTAAAAGAAAATTCCTCTTCCAAAACCTCTATCTCATTGAAATGCTCTCGGATGATTTCACTTTCAATTTTAGTTAATTATTAGATGAAAGTGCTTAAATACACTTAAATCCTCTTCCAAAACCTCTATCTCATCTATTTTTCTATCCCTTAAATCTTTACTCTTTTTTTTTTTCTTTCTAAAAGAGGTAGTGTTACTCTTTTTTCTCAAAATAGCTTATATTAGACACCACCCATGAATTATAATGTGTCACCATTTCATATCACAATTTGCTCCTCTTTAAGTCTCTTAACCTAGGAAAACAAACAATGACCAGGAATTATTGCATGCTCCTTTTAACTTTTGTTCTTCTACTGAATTTGTTATCTCCATCTTCAGCTACACCACCACCTGCAAGTAAGTACAAAACAACCTCTAACTCTTATAAATATTATTTATTTTTATATTTTACTATATAGTATTAATTAAACTCATATGTAACATGCAGAAATTGTTACTGGAGTTGTCTCCAATGTTGTTTCTTCTATTCTTAAATGGATATGGTCACAATCACAAAAATCCAAACCAAAAGTAACAGGTACAAATCTCACTATTAAAAAAATAATAATTAAATTAGTGATGGAAAAAATTTTCCATCACTAATTTAATTATTATTTTTTAGTATTTTCCATTGAGTTTGTAATTTTCTTATATATTAATATGCTAATATTGATTTAATTTCATGAAAAATAAATTTTCAGTTCAACATAGTCGATCCATGGTAAAATTCGAAAGCGGTTACAATGTGGAAACAATATTTGATGGGAGTAAGCTTGGAATTGAGCCACATTCAATTCAAATATCTTCAGATGGTGAATTTTTGGTTCTGGATTCTGAGAACAGTAATGTCTACAAGATCTCAAGCCCAATGTCAAGATGTAAATTCCTTTATTGAAATTCTCTAAGCTAATAATGTGAAAAAAAAACTTTTTTTTTTATAGCTAGTTTGTTACAATTTTTCATTTGAAAAATAAAAATCCTTTTTAAAAACATAGAAGAATCAAATTTAGAAGTTTTTATTTGTTTTATGGCTTTTACTTTGCTTCATTGTGCAAATATACTAGATTCAAAATCCAAATGTGTCCTTTAAGAATGTTTTTTGTTTTAGCCTTACCTTATACAAATGACTTTGCTTCATTCCCAAGAAAAATGAACTTTTGTTAAGCTCAAGGTTCCACTTTTTTATATTCCATAATTTCTTTATTATAGATTATTGTTAATTTTTTCCCAATGTTCATAAATTAATCTACAATTTTTTTTAGTTTGATTTGGTTTGGTTTTTGTGTAATGCATGGATGAACAATAGATAGTAAACCAAAGTTGCTTGCTGGATCTTCAGAAGGGTATATTGGTCATGTAGATGGAAGGGCTAGAGATGCAAGACTTAACCATCCTAAAGGGCTTACAGTTGATGACAGTGGCAATATTTACATTGCAGACACATTGAATATGGCTATCAGAAAAATCAGTGATGAAGGTATTACATGAAATACGTCTGATGTTTGTGTCGTCTTTGTTTCGTGTCTGATTAGTTATTTTTGTTTTATTTTCATAAATTCTTCTAGATTATAAAATTTAAAATTTGCACGAAAAGAATTAACTTCATTTTATCTTTAGTTAAAAGAATAACTTATGTATATTTATAAGCACTTTTATAATAAGTGCTTATTTCATAAGCACTTAATTTAAGTCTATGAAATGTGTTTTGTATAGGGGTAACTACAATTGCAGGTGGAGGAAAAAGGGGCCAAGTAGGAGGACATGTTGATGGTCCAAGTGAAGATGCAAAATTTTCAAATGATTTTGATATAGTTTATGTTAGTAGTACTTGTTCTCTTTTGGTGGTAGATAGAGGAAACAATGCAATTAGAGAGATTCAACTCAATCAACATGATTGCATGACTTCTAGTAGTAATGATGAGTATGAGTATGACAATAGTTTCCCCTTAGGTATGAATATAATCCACATTAAGTACATAATATAATCTTTAATCTTTTGGAATTTTCATTTGTTTAGTATACTTTGGGACATACAAATATAAAATGGTTGCAATCAATAATGTTACAGGCATAGCCGCACTTGTTTGTGCTGGATTCTTTGGTTATATGTTAGCATTACTTCAAAGGAGAGTGAGAGATATGTTTTCTTCGGATGTAAGTTTTACTCGTATATTTTTATAAATAAAATTAATTTAGAAAATGTCTTATCAAATCTAAGATAGAGTTGAATTTCACAATTCACGATATTTAATGTTATAAAGAGTTGAAGTCAGATGATGCTTTAGAAGCGGTTACAATATACTTTATCAACTTAAAAAATTGTCATGTTACATACTAGATCGTTATTGCGAACTTTTATTTTAAATCATGTATCTCGTTTTATTTTCAGAATTCAAGAACTCATATTCGAACAAAGGGAACACCATTTACATCGCAACAAAGACCTCATCCCAATTCGGTTAGGGCTCCTCTAATCCCAAATGAAGATGAATTTGATAAACATGATGAAGGTTTCTTTGTTTCTCTTGGAAGGCTTTTAGTGAACTCGAGTTCATCCATGGGTGAAATCTTTTTAAGCTTGTTCATAGGATCGAAAAGAAAACAACTCTCATATCATCAATATCAACAACACCAACATCAATATCATTATCCAAATCGACACTCAAATTCTTGGCCGATGCAAGAAAGTTTTGTGATTCCAGACGAAGACGAACCACCTCCTAATCCAGAAACTAAAACACCTACGCAGAGAAAAACATATCCATACACAAATAAGGAATTAGAAATGTTGGAAAAATCCAGAGATAATAGCATCTATGAAACAAATATTTTTCCAACGTCAGCACAGATAAATAGACAGACAGAAAATACAATTCCACAACATAGTCATGCATATATGAACATGTTGGATAATACTTATAATGAACAACAACAACATCGTCATCAACAACAACATTCTCAAGCGCAACACCAACAACAACACCAAGTTCAAACTCGGTATTCTTCGACCACTCCATCAAGTTATTATGAGCAGAATTGTGAAACAAATGAGATTGTGTTTGGTGCAGTTCAAGAACATGATGGAAGACGTGAAGCTATGGTGATCAAGGCTGTTGATTATGGTGATCCAAAATTTAGTCATCATAATATTCGTCCTAGATTAAATTATGTAGGTTACTCTAAAAATTATTGAAGATAATTATAATTAGTAGATCTCATAGTATCAAATTGCATGGATATTGATGCAATATGAAGTGATAGTACTATTTTTACTAAGAGTTTTGTGTATTAGAACCCTGGAATGAAAATTTTATATCATGTAAGTTTGAGTATGATCGTATTAGATTTTTATTTAATTCAATCTTACAAAATCGATCTATTTGTAATGTGAGATATGTCAATTTATATAAATTATTTTGAAGTTTTATGTTTAACTAATGTGGAATTCTGAATCTTTTTAATAGATTCTCCACGTCTATTTTTTTCCTCTTGGTGTATAGATATAAATGGTAGATGTTTTATGATATGATTGATTGACTCTGATATCATATTAGAGTTTGATTTGACTCAACATTACAAAACTGTTTTGTAAGATAAATGTATCACTATGTAGTGATATGTTTACGAAGGACCCACCAAGAACGAGGAGACAATGCCGCCAGCAAGAGGCGGTATCCTCATGCAATCCACAATAGAGATAATCTCGTCCGAGACATTCCCCACTCGCCCATATAAGAAAACGTGAGAAATAATATGTCTTGGTCAGAGAGTTCAAAGTCAAGAGACTAAACCATGTCTTTCTAGAAAATAAAAATTCATTAGTCAATTATCATGTTTAACTGGGTGATTGTTATTTTCGAGAATCCTAAATGTAGGTTCACTGCCCTCTATAAATATCTTAACTATAGGATTGAAGAGGACAACTCAGAATACACACAAAATATTTCAAAAGATATAAAGCTTCTCATCTCAAGTGAACCTACTCTCTCCACACCAAAATCACCTCAAAACAAATTTTCTCACCATGAATTTTCATCGAAATTTTTTAAAGTCTATGACCACCCCTACCAGCATAGAAGGGTCACACATTTGTCATTTTTAGCAAGCACACACTCCATATAAATTATTTTTAAATTATATGTCCAACAAATGTGAGATTTGAGATCTTTCCAATAGTTTGTATTATTTTTTTTAAAATGATTTTTATAATATTATATATATATATATATATATATATATATATATATATATATATATATATATATATATATATATATATATATATATATATATATATATATATATATATATATATATATATATATATATATATATATATATATATATATATATATATATATATATATATATATATATATATATATATATATATATATATATATATATATATATATATATATATATATATATATATATATATATATATATATATATATATATATATATATATATATATATATATATATATATATATATATATATATATATATATATATATATATATATATATATATATATATATATATATATATATATATATATATATATATATATATATATATATATATATATATATATATATATATATATATATGTATATTTTAATTTTTTGAAAACACCTAAAAAATTGTTTTAAATTATTATTCCTAAAATATTATTTTAAATATTTTATTTTTTCACTATAACTTTTTTTAATAATAAAATTTCAAAAATCACTTAAACTTTAAGTTATTTTGAAAAAATTTTAAAAAAATAATTTTTGAGATATATTTTTGTAAAAAAAATTTGATTTCAATCAAATTTTTAATTTTCAATATATTTTTATGTTATTTGATTTCAAAACAATATTTAATTTATAAAAACAAAGTTAAAATATTTTTACGTACTTTATTTTTTTTATAAAATAAAGAAAAAATATTTTTTTTAAAACTAAAACAAAAGGAATGAAGAATTAACTTTCTCAGTTTCATGAAAGAGTATTTAATTTATATTAAAAAATATTAATTACCTAGGCTGCTCCTAAAAAGAAAAAGAAAAGAAAAAGGGAGTTCTAATGATTGTGTGTAATCTTTACTTTTCAATTTGAAATCTGAATAAATAATAATTATTGGAAAAAAAAAAGCAAAAGCCAAAAAGAAAAATGGAATTTGTGAGGGAATTATAGTATTGCCTTTATTTTGTAGAGACAAATAAAAAAGCAAAGGAATAATTTAAAGAAAAATTAAAAGAGCACAATGTGTATAGTTTGAATTAAAAAAATGAATGATCAAAATGTGTGCTACTATTTTCGCTAAAGAAAGAAAAAGTGTTCTGCGATTATATTTTTAACAAAGCCATGAAAGATGCTTACGTTTTTGTTGATATAAAATTTTCTTTTTGGATGAGAAATGGAATTTAATAAAATTTAAATTGACTACTAAATGTCTAAATCGATCTCAAAATTTGCATTAATTACCTAATTATTTTTTCTAAATCCACATGCTCCCTAAAATCAAATGCTCTCATTACCGTTCAAAATAAGTCACTCATTTAAATTATTTCATAATGATCTATATTAAATAATTTTTTTGAACCTGGTAAACTGACAAGTTTTTTTGATTTTTTTTTGTCACTTTCTTGTCATTAAACTTCTTTCTTAAAAAATGCCACGGAAGTTTTTTTATTTTCAAATATCAACAATTTCACGTAAATAATTTTAATCCAAGTCCTTTGCAATATCGAGGTATTTTTTATTAACTGGATAAACTTTTCGTTTTGGATTGGGTCTGTTTTTACCTCAATTCCATGCGAGACCCAATTTAATTATGTCGGTCAAGACATATTGGTCAGTTCTGTCTTCGATTTCGTCGGGCAGCAACTTATACGACCTTGCGTCTGGTGGGAGCATCCACGATGAAGACTGATCCCTCACACGTCTGGCGGGAGCATCCACGACGAACAGAAGCACCTCACGAGCACCTTCTCGTAGGGCTGATTATCAACGTCTTCGAATATCGCAGAGTCTTCGTGGCCTCGGAAAAACCGCATCCATATCCTCTCGATCTTGCGGAGGAAGTCATCCAGGTGGGAAACCACGTGCAGGTCTCGACTACTCACATAAGACCTGACAGTCTCCACTTTAGGCCTGTTTGACCAGCCCAATGAGGAGACCTTGGCCCAACGCTGGGGACTATAAATGCCCTCTCTTTCGAGAGGATCAGGTATTGAACATCTCTTACTCTCTTACTTGCTTGCTCATTCTGAATCTCACTTTGACATCAGAGTGTCTTGCAGGTACCCCCACCTCACTCTCAAGCTCTGCTCGACGTAAGTTGTGATCGCCCATTCTGGTTAAGTACGACCAGTGGCGCCGTTTGTGGGAAACACAACTTCCTCGTCTTTCATTCATCCAAGATAAAAGCTAATCCAACTCCTTTTTTACTGTCATGGCTGATCTCACGGCAGAAAACAACATGAATATCCATTCCGCTGACGTCAATAACAATGTCACCGACCACAACACCGACATCAACAATGCTAGTCCCGCTGGCCTCAACACCGATAACAATAACAATACCGGCAACAACAACAATGGCCACGTCGCCGACATGCCCGACCCCTCAGAGTATAAAGACGGACTGACTGCTTCGTCGTCATCACTATCCTGACGAATCGAAGACGATCGTCTTCCTCTCCAGAACTATCAACCGCCCGCGTTCCAGGAGGTCCCCGTTTCGGCGGGAGCCGATGCCACGACCAGGGCATTGTTCACGGAAATAAATCAAACAAGCAACTTGATCTTTTCGCAAGGGGAGAGATTAAGGGTGCCTGAAGATTCTCGGAGAGCTCCCAGAAGACATAGGAGGCCTAATCCCCTCTCCTCGTCAGATAGAGGATCGTCCTCAATCTCCCCTGCAGAGACGCAGACGGGATGCCTCTCAAAGTCCTTCTCCCCGATGAAGCAGGCGATGCCCTGCGTTGGAGAGGGATCAGCCCGTTGATACGGGGAGGCGTGATCACATTCTCCCATACCAAGAGAGAAGACCCCCTGGAAACAGAAACAGGGGAATGGGGAACAACGACACCAGCTGAGGGATCCTCCCTGTGTCCAGGGTCGCCATCAGGACTTCCATTACAAGAGGTCTCCTTCTCAATCTCCAGACAAAAGTGACGAAGACGACCCCCACGGTCCCCTATCCCAGGCTATTATGGAAGCACCCATTTCCCCGGGTATGGAGAAACCTCCCCATCTGAAGGAGTACGACGACATTGTCGATCCAGTCGACCATATCGACGGGTTCAAGGCAATGCTGCACTATCATAACGTCTAGGGACCGATTAAATGCCGGTTGTTCCCCACGACTCTAAAGAAGCTTGCGATGAACTGGTATAAGAGCCTCGCCCCGGGGTCAATAACCTCCTGGAAAAACTTGAAAAACCAGTTCATCAACTCATTTATTGCTTCACATCGGCATCCGAAGACTGAGGTAGCTCTCGAGGTCATCGTCAAGAGAAGCGACGAGACCCCCAGGGAGTTTATTGATCGGTTCAACCGCGAGGCCATTCAGATCCCCTGCACCGATCATATAAAGAGATACCTGCTTAAGAAGGGACTCCTCTCGGGCACGAAGTTCAGAAAAGCCGTTGGCATCGAACCACCGCGGACATTCGATGCTCTCCTCAAGAAGGCTAGGGCCTACATGGACTATGAGGAGAGGGAAACGACTAATAAAGCCCGTGACCCAAGGAATTATGGATCAACAATCAATCCGCGACAATAAGATTCGGTCCCTCCTCGACGAACGGGTGAGAAGAGGAGGGATGACAAACCGTGGGATCCTCGCGAGCAAAGAGGGCCCATAGGATAATTTACTGAGTACACTCTGCTAACAGCTTCCCGTGAGCGCATCTTGGTAGAGTGTGCTAATATTGATTTCAAGGACAGCAGCGTCAGACGTCCTCGCTCTGCTCCTGCTAAGACCGGGGCTGATCAGAGCAAATACTGCCAGTATCATCAAAGTCATGGACACCTGACTGAAAACTTTGTCCATCTTAAAGATGCTATAGAGACCCTCATTAAAGGGGGAATACTCGGGCAATATCGGTGCGGCGACGCCCTTCGTCGAGATGCCCGCGACACAAAGGAGACTGATGAGGATGCCTGACCATCAGAGGAGACAGTCCCCATCCAAACAACATTCTCCATTATGAGACCGGAGGACTTCTACGTCCCCGGCAACATCGAAGAACCACTGTCCATGCACAGTAGGTGGGAAAGATTCCCTTCAGCCGTGGTCATAAATGGCGGGGGGTTCAACGACATAACTATAAACTCTGCAAAGAGGAAACTGGATGAATTGGTCGACGCGCCCCCTGTAAATGGTGACATCCGAGAGGGTCAAGGGAAGTTCAGAGCTGATCACATTCTACCTCGAAGAATTTCCCGGAGGGCCCCCTAACTCAAGCATCCCTCTTCTGGTTAGGGCGAGGATGGCTAATTTTGACATTCTTCGCGTCTTGGTCGATGATGGCAGTTCCGTCGATGTAATGTATAGCCAACTCTTTCGAATCCAACAGCTCGACGACACCCACTTCTCACCATACGTGGGGTCTGACCTGTAGGGCTTCAATGAATCGACCTCCAAACCATGGGGGTACGTGGATCTCTTAGTCACCTTCAGCGAGGAGACCGCCACCAGGCAAGTCAAGGTGCGGTTTTTGGTCATTGACTGCCCGTCTCTCTACAACTGTATTCTAGGGAGACCAACACTGGCGGATTGACTGCTGTTCCCTCCACCGTCCATCTGAAGATGAAATTCTATACGAAGAGAGGACGCGTCACCACCATCGAAGGCAATGTCGCAGCTGCCCGAAGATGCTTCAATGCAGCGTCAAAGGGACAGAGTACAGTCGACACTGGAGCACGACCCTCTAAGAGAGTCGCTACTGCACGACCGAAGCCACAACCCGTCAGGACGGAGGAATAAAGAGCTCCCCCAAAGGTCGACGCCATTTCGCTGGACACTTGCTTCGACCAGGATGAAGCACCCAACGGCGAGCAGGGACTCCTTCAGCCAATCCTAGATGGAGACTTTGAGCCCGTCCCCCTCAGCGAAGACCCTCTCAAAGGCGTGAAGATTGGCACCAGACTCCCTAGCCTGGCGAGAAAGCATATCAAAGCTTACTTGAGGGAGAATGCAGACCTGTTCGCGTGGAGTGTTGTGGAGATGCCCGATCTCGATCTCGAGGTCTCCTGACACCATTCAGGAAAATCCATTTCTTGTGACACATATGTAGGGCCACGATATTGACACACCATTTATTGTATATATTTATAACTCAAACGTATAATACAACTAATATGTTGTTCTTAGAGTACAACCACATGTTTGTATGTTGGTTTCCACCTATCCAACTATCTCAAACTCTTTTCAAATGTGTCTCAAAGAGGCTCTTAAATACGGATCCACATAGTTTCTCATAAAATAAATTAATGTATGCGTACTCCACTTCATAAAAACTCTTATGAAATAAAGCGAATTTTTTTTATTAATAACCAAGTATTAAAAAAATATTTCGCGAATAACCGGGTTTCGGAAAAAATTACGCAAATAACCATGTTTGAGATGGCTCCATAAAGGAGGAGCCATCTCATTTGGCGCATCCTCCTCTTTTTATAAGGGAGGCGCCATCTCATTTGGCGCCTAAGGGCAAATGGCAAGCCCTAAGCCAAGTGAGATGGCGCCTATGTACAAAGTTAGGTCAAAAAAAAATTTTTTTTTTCTTTCCTGCGCGTTGCGTATTAGACAGAGATAAACAAAATTGATTTTTTATTTGATAAAAAATAATTACATTGAACTGTTTTACATTTAAATAACAGTAAAAAAAAAGATACAAAAAATACTGGAAAAAAAAAAGATACATCAATGATCCCCAGGAACCCGGTAATGACCCCCAGTTCCGCATCCCCGTCCTCGCCTTTCTCTTGCTGGGTGCCGTCTCGTTTCCTGTTGCGGCAAGGTCGATGGCCCAGCGAAGTCAATGCGATCCGAATCCATAAAATCAGTAAGATCTCCATATCTCGAAGATCCGCTCTGGTACAGTCGGTTACCCATACCCTCGAAGTTTGGTCGTGTTGGTGGTGGGTGGGGTTCCATGGTTGGTCGGTAGCATTGGTCGTCTGAGTATGTGGGGTAGAAAGGAAATGGATCTTGGGGTGTTTGGTACTGTGGATGTTGGGTTGTTTGGTGATATGGTGGTTGATGGTAGGTTTGGTCGGGTTGGTCATAATCTTCTGACATTCCCATATCAGGGCTAAGGCTGGATGTTGAGGGCCCCATATTGGGATATGTGGAAGACTGAAATTGTGTATGGGGTATGTGGGTTTGCTGGTATTGGGGTTGGTATTGTGGTTGGGTTTGAGGCATATCTGGGTATTGGTAGTTTGGCGGTGATTGTGGTTGGTAGT
Organism: Vicia faba; assembly: GCA_948472305.1. NCBI lineage: Eukaryota > Viridiplantae > Streptophyta > Magnoliopsida > Fabales > Fabaceae > Vicia > Vicia faba. Next base: position 974,609,346 of record OX451735.1, on the reverse strand, counting down.
ACGGCATTTGGTTGTAGTTGTGTTGTGGTGGGGAATGTGGTTGTGTGTTTGTTGGTCTGTTTCTTCTAGGGGGTTGGTTTGAGGTTGATAGATTTTGGGTTTGTTAGTGGGGAATCGAGGGTTGTGCCCATTGTGTGCGTGGGTCAACCAAGTACCTCGGATGAGACACGTGCATATTTGGGTTACTAACCGACCTGTACCACGACATATATTGATCGGTGTGTCGCATGTTACCTTGAGTAAGGAAAATAGGGGATTGCAAGATGTAGCGGTGACGCCTTTGCCACATTTTACACCATTCTGGAGCAAAGTCTTTCCAGTTGGTTAGATTCCACTGGGCGTCGACCCTTTTTAGATGCCAGGGGGACAAATCTGTTGGATCACTTGGTATCTCTTGGATCATTCCGAACTGCATCTTCACACGGTCGCTGTGGTGCATCTCCACAATGTTGAACCGAATGAGTGCAGTCTTTGCAGTCCAAGTTGCTGCATCCTCTGGATTTGGAGAATGGTCCAAACCCAAATATGGTCTCCAGACGAACTGCGATAAAATTTAAATCAGGTAAGCGCAAAAGTAATGTATAAATAATTAAAATGAACAAAAGTTAAAAGCTACGACTTACGTCATCTGGGCCTAAGTGATCCAACAGATTCCGGTAGAGTGCGACATTGAATCTGGGATTCTTGCCGTAATCCATACCCCTCACGCAGTACCTATAGGAAATGAGAAACATGTTATTTTTAGCATATATTTTGGAAAGAGAAGAATAGTTATAAATGCTATAACTTAATGACTTACTTTGTTGCGTAAGGGAAACCAAAAGTGTTGTTGTTGATGGGGTTTAAGGACTCCATCCTCCACCAACCCCAGGCTTGTAGTAAAAATGCGCACCCATAAAATGTACATTTTTCCTTGACTGCGTTTTTGCACAAGGAACTGTACAGGTGGGCTAATACTGCAGAACCCCAACTAAATTTTCTAGTTTTATCAAAATTTGTTAGTAAATGTAAGTACATGAAATTTACACTATTTCCCGTACTTTCGGGAAATAAAAAAGTACCAAAAAGTATCATAATATAAGTTCGGGCTTTTACTACTCGGTCATTCTCTGAGGAATTTTCATTTAATTCCGTACTTGCATAATGCCGTTTCAGGTCAGTGAGTAGTATTCCCTGCCCTCTTGCTCCACCACCTTCTACCATGTCCCTACCTAACAGTTCCTCACACTGTGAGTTGGGTTGTTGAACCGACCCGTTCACCGCTTTACCGTCAATAGGGAGGTCCAGTAGCATGTACACATCTTCGAGAGTGATGGTACATTCACCTATTGGTAGGTGAAATGTATGGGTCTCCGGTCTCCACCTCTCCAACATTGCAAGGATGAATTTGGAGTCAATGGTGCAGTTGGAGATCTTTATCACGTGTCCAAAACCTGCATATTCCAGATAAGGGACGATGAAAGGGTCGGGAGCCAGGTATTTGTGCGAACGGATTCTGAATCTTTGTGTATCCTGAGATCATAATTAAACAAGAGTAAGATTAATTAAGATGAACAACACGTTTTTTAAAGTATGAAAATGTATAACCAAAGAAGAGACTTACAAATGCAGCAATGTTTTCCCTTGTGCCTCTGTGAGTTTCTCCCATTGTTAGAAGGGCCATTCTTCAGAACGCTTGAGAGAATGAAAGACTTAGGAAGAAATAGAGAGTATGATAGACTTAAGAAATATTTCATAGCAGAGAGTGAGAGTTGTGTGGGTGTGAGAGATGTTTCATAAGGTATGTATTTATAGGCAAACAATTTTGATGTAGTGGTTGCATGCCTGCGAGGTGTCACATTTGCATGCTTAGGGAGTTACACATATGCATGCATGCATTTACAAATAATGTAAGGTGTCACTCTTGCAGGCTAGGTGGCAGCCCATGCATGTATCACGATTGGACAGTAAGGGAGGCGCCATCTCACTTGGTGAAATAGTACAAAAATGAATGGTGTCGCCACCCCATTTGGCGAATAAGAGGTGTCACGTTTTACAGCATTGGCTCAGGCTACGTGACAGCCTTTGGGATTCCTTTCTCTGTTGCATGCAAGGCCATTGGAGTTGATGGGTGGCAGGCTTACACAAAACATTTATGTGTGTATTATAGGGCCAGGCTAGGTGGCAGCATAAGCCCATGCATGTATCACGATTGGACAGTAAGGGAGGCGCCATCTCACTTGGCGAAATAGTACAAAAATGAATGGTGTCGCCACCCCATTTGGCGAATAAGAGGTGTCACGTTTTACAGCATTGGCTCAGGCTACGTGACAGCCTTTGGGATTCCTTTCTCTGTTGCATGCAAGGCCATTGGAGTTGATGGGTGGCAGGCTTACACAAAACATTTATGTGTGTATTATAGAGCCAGGCTAGGTGGCAGCATAAGCCCATGCATGTATCACGATTGGACAGTAAGGGAGGCGCCATCTCACTTGGCGAAATAGTACAAAAATGAATGGTGTCGCCACCCCATTTGGCGAATAAGAGGTGTCACGTTTTACAGCTTTGGCTCAGGCTACGTGACAGCCTTTGGGATTCCTTTCTCTGTTGCATGCAAGGCCATTGGAGTTGATGGGTGGCAGGCTTACACAAAACATTTATGTGTGTAGAATAGGGCCAGGCTAGGTGGCAGCATAAGCCCATGCATGTAATATTATTGGCAGCCTTGGGGGGTTGCATCACTTACTTAATTGAAATATTTTGCCTTAGGTTGAACATAACATTCATTCACATAAACTGTAAAATTTTCCAACCTTCGAACCAGTCATCTAACCTTCAAACATTCCAGCATTCATACCTTCATATAATCAATAAACCCAAAACATTCCCACCTTCATACCTAAAACAATTCTACACAATGGCCTCTTCACCACAATTTGTTGTCAAAGCACATTTCAACGGTGAGACATACATGTGTCCCACAGTTGGGTTTTTGTTTAGAAACACCGACAATGTCCGATTTCTCTTAAACGGGAAAACAAATTTCTCCTACTTTAAGAAAAGATTGGAGGCCAAACTTGAACGAGGCCCGGTATCCCAAATATTTTATCAGAGTCCAGTCTTTTTTGGAAACAACCAAGTCATATTTTATAAGGTTGCAATTGAAGATGACGAGGATTTCCAGAACATGATTTCCAGCCATGTCTATTCTGGAAACGACTCTATTGAGTTGTACGTTCTGTTTCAAGAGCCTCCGGTGACACAGGAGGTAGAGCCTCCGGTGACACAGGAGGTTGATCCTTTGGAGAATGAGCAAGATGAGGTGGATGCCGTTGATGATGAAGAAGAAGATAACGAGTTAGAGTTCGATGAAATGGTGAACGACGATTCTGACGATGATGGAATCCCAAGTATTCCTACCGACAAAATCTACACACCACCTACGCACATGACAAACTTCAACATGGGCGGAGATGAACCTTCGACGGACTTGTTTTTCCAACCGTATATGCAATCAGATGAAAATTTAAAAGAGAAGGACAAGTTTCGTAATAGAGAGGAATGCATAAGGGCCATCAAAAAATTTCACATGCTCAACTCGGTTGATTATAAGGTGGATCGTGTAAACCCGGAAAGGTACAAGATCAAGTGTGTCCACCCTGACTGCATGTTCAAGCTGACCGCTTCATACAGACTAAGGGGTGACTGCTGGGTCATAGGTTCCATGACTACCCATACTTGTGTAAGTTCCACTCAATCACAAGACCACCGAAAACTCAACCATGATCTAATCTGTCAAGAAATCCTACCCCTGGTCAGCAACGACCCTTCTTTGAAGGTGAAAACAATCATCTCCCACATCACCACGGTTTTTAACTACACTCCGTCTTACCGTAAGGCGTGGTTAGCAAAGACCAAGGCGATTGAAAGGGTGTACGGAAACTGGGAGGAGTCATACCGAGAACTTCCCCGCTACCTAAATGCACTCAAGACATATTCTCCAGGTAGTGTTTATGTTCTGGAAACATTGCCAGCGTACGCTCAAGATGGTAGTCTACTACATGGCAACGGAATATTCAGTCGCGTCTTTTGGGCATTTCAACCATGCATCTCAGGGTTTGCATCATGCAAACCAATTCTACAAATAGACGGGACTTGGTTGTATGGGAAGTACAAAGGCACGCTTTTGATGGCAGTTGCACAAGATGGCAACAATAACATTTTCCCCGTTGCGTTTGCCCTTGTCGAGGGGGAGACCGGTGGTGCTTGGAGCTTTTTCCTGAAAAATCTTCGTACACACGTGGCTCCTCAACCAGATCTCTGTTTGATCTCGGACAGACATGCCTCCATTGAAAGTGCCTATAATAATCCGGCAAATGGTTGGCATGACCCTCCTTCTACGCATGTCTATTGCGTCAGGCATATCGTCCAGAATTTCTCGAGGGAGGTCAAGGACAAAACATTGAGGAAAGCGGTGATGAATGCGGGATACGCACTGACACAGCCCACATTCAAATATTACCGCAACGAGATCCGTTTGTCTAACCCAGAAGCCGGTACGTGGATCGACAATATACCGGTCGAAAAATGGACTAGGTCATACGACAATGGCCAAAGATGGGGGCATATGACTACAAATCTTATTGAATCAATGAATGGGGTATTCAAGGGCATACGAAACCTCCCCATCACTGCCTTGGTGAAATCCACGTATTTTAGGATGGCTGCGTTATTTGCCAAAAGAGGTGAAATGTGGTATGCGGTCTTGCAATCAGGACAACTATGGAGTGAAAGCTGTATGAAATACATTAAGGCTGAAAGTGCTAAAGCCAACACTCACATGGTTACACGGTTTGACCGCCATAGCCACAACTTCATTGTGAAAGAGACAATTGACCACAATGAAGGCCTGGCAAGACAAGAATACAGGGTCATTTTACCTTCTCAATGGTGCGATTGTGGCAGGTTTCAAGCTTTTCGTATGCCTTGCTCTCATGTCATTGCCGCTTGTGCGCATACCCATCAAGACGCGCTTCAACTGCTCTCAAACGTTTATAAATCTGAAACGTTGCTCACTGTTTACAACAACAACTTTCCTTTGGTGGCAAAACCGGACTATTGGCCTGAATACAACGGTGATATAGTTTGGCACAATGACCAAATGCGAAGGAACAAGAAGGGTCGTCCCAAAAGCAGGCGCATAACAACAGAAATGGACGATCTTGACAGGTTGGAAAGAAAGTGTGGTTTATGCCGTCAGGTCGGACACAATCGCAAAAACTGTCCGAATCGGGCGTCTGGCTCGACCACATAAATTTTGTAATACAATAAATCTTTTCAATATTTGTGTTGTAAACATTATGGGTTTTCCGTTAATAAAACTGTTCACACAATTTAGGAAATTCAATATAGGAAATTACATTAGGGTTTTTGCGTACAACAATGATTAACGATAATCAATCTAGGAAATTACAACTGTTAACACAATTTCATCTGACCCATGCATCATCAGCATTACATCACTGTCTGTTTTGACTTCCTCCAACCACACATTAGGTCTTCCTGTCGCATGCGAGGTTGTTGTTCGTTTTCGCTGGATCCTTCGAATTTTTTCCCCCTCGGCGATGTCTCCATCTAGCCACCGCATCAACTCCCGCTTCAGACGCTCCATGGAGTGAATGTGCCAGAATTTCATTTTCATCGCAGGTTTCGTGGCGGAGAATATAACGTAACCATCTCTGCTAAAAATCATAGGCGACGTCATTACGTAAATAAGGGAGTACAGAATAAAAATACAGTGCGAGAAAGTGTGAGAAATTTCAAAGAAACGGACGAATTATTTATAAAACAGCAAAAAACCCTAGTTTTGCCCTAGGCGCCAAGTGAGATGGCGCCTCCTCTCCTTTTTAAGGAGCATGCGCCATCTCACTTGGCTAAAAGCCAATGGAGGCGCCAAGTGAGACGGCGCCTAGGGCAAAACCCTAGGTGCATGCGCCAAATGAGATGGCTCCTCCTTTGTGGAGCCATCTCAAACATGGTTATTTGCGTAATTTTTTCCGAAACCCGGTTATTTGCGAAATATTTTTTTAATACATGGTTATTAATAAAAAAAATTCGAAATAAAGCTCTATTATTTCCAAAATGTAACTATGTTTTCATGCGTACCCTCTCAAAATTTTCACAAGTCACATTTATCGTCAATATTTTCTTCAATTTCCTTAAGCAGACTCAGCCATAATATGAAAATAGTATAAATATGAATTCAATAAAATATAAAAAAATTAATGTTAAAATTATATTATCCTGTCTGTTAGGCTTATCTTTTTTCTTTAGGGAAGGCCTAATAAAATTATCCAGGTGTACTAGCTAAATATTCATGTTCATTTATGATCTTCTTTATCTATTTTGTTTAATTTATTTTATTCATTTTTATCGCAAATAATTTGCAATAAAAACCCTTCATGTTCTAAGTACAATTATAATTGATATGTTGTTTAATTAATCACAATCCCTATAGATACAAACTTTTATTTATCATATAAATGTAATTCTTGAACAGATGTTCTAATGTCTTCTTTTAGGAATGGTATCCGATGGCCGCATTAAATAATTTGGAGGTCCTGTTCCAATTTTAAAAATCAACACATTAAAAATGAGTCATCTTTTATTAATTACATAAATATTAAAAATAAACTTGAAGAATTAAAAATGAGTCATCTTTTATTAATTACATAAATATTTATAAATGAGGATTATGTATAAATGAGAGGAAGAATGCAACAAGCAGCGCCACTATTCCTTTTCAAATTGTAAAATCAATCTTCTTAAAAACAACGTCCATAGTCTTAGAATACACAATATTGTTATTCATGAGCCTTTTGACTATTTTTAAAAGATCTACAACCTTTGACGCTAGAATGCTAAAAGTATAAAAAATGAAAATGGTATAAAAATGTGTTGATTGTCATAACATGTTTTTTCATGGTTGACCACTTTACTTGCAGTTGTTTTGAGAATTATTGGTCTCACCGAAAACACTATAGCCTTAATTCCATAAGTGGGGAAGCCTCAGTCAAGTCGATACGTTTGTTTTCCTTCTTCCCACATGTACACCAGAATATCAGTTGACCTAAGTATAACACCCTTCTAAAACCCCTCAAATAATATAATTAAATAATCAAAATATTTCACCAAAAGGGCATCACATGCTTCATAAAACATCAAACGTACACGTTATTGCTTTGTAAATCGGGCTTTTCAATATTTATAAATCATTTACTGCGCAACAAAATTCATAGTTCAAAACGTCTTTATTCAAACACATCATCAAAACTTCATTGTTCATGCTTCATAATTCAAAAACATCATAACTACCATGAATGGTAGTTCAAACCTTAAAATAAACAAAGAACATAAAATGCAATTCAAACGTTCCTGAACCCGATATTACATATCATAGCAAGACCTCCTAAAATCAATAAAAGAAAACAACACACTCCAAGCTATCTTCTAAGCTTCTACGAACTACTCATGATCACCTGCGTGTTACCCACGTGGAGGAAACATTCAAACAGAAAGGAGTGATTAATCAAATTTATTACAAAAGATATGTGGAATAGACATAGTATTTCAAAACAACAACATCATAACATCAAAATCAACAACATTATCAACACATCGTCAATCAGCACAACAACATATACAACACCATCTAGTCAACCATTATGTAATGCCACATAAGATGTAGTACAACAATATAGACGTATGCATATGGTACCAATTCGTTATAAATATTTGACTCATCACCCTCCAAAGATCCCCACCATAGGATTGATTCCCTTTTGAAACCAGAGCACAACATTAATACACTCAATCACACAATGGGATTGAGGCCAACACTGGACCAACGTCCTAAATAAACATGGGGGAACCAAAGTTGTCCAAACTATAACATGAATGCATGATGCACAACAACATAATATCAAATGACTACAACTAGTCAAATCGCGTCATCATTCATGAAATCATCAACAACATTCAATATATCATAGTCACAACATATTACCTTCATAGTATTCACAATTCGTCATAATAATATACATCATGATAGACTACCTCATTAAAAATATAAGTCTACCTTAGCCTAGATAGTGGAAATATACATCTTTTTACTCATTTTATTCCATCCACATGTAGTTCATCGTGTTAGCTATCCGTCACTTCAAACGACACCTCAATCAGAGTTCTAAAACTCAAGTTATGGCCCTTTAAAAATCTTACTGCTATCCACCACCTAGTGCTCGCCTGGTGAAGCAGTCTGCTTGCCTAAGGCTCGCCCGACGATGTGGGAGCGACAACACCATCATTCTTCTCTGTTCTTCATTTCCCGACGAAGCTTCTTGCTCGCTTGGCGACGCACCTCTCGCTATTGCATCGCCCAACAATGGTGCGAGCGAGACAGTCCAATAGCATCACTTTCTACCTATTCCATCGCTCCTTTGCTCGCCCGACGATGTTGAATCGCCCGACGATGCATCCATTCACCCGACGACGCGTAGCAGACTGCAACTTCCTATTGCAATTCTGCACCTGTTCAACCCTAATTCCTCTTGCGATTTCATGACCATACAATATAAATTCTCATAGTTTTCAACACATAATGATCATATAACAACCATACAATATTATAGGCATTATATACACAAACTCATGGCAAATTAACATGGTATTTTATTCAAATTAAATACAAGTTCATCACAATGCAACATATCATCAAAATCATCATAAACCCCAACAAATCCCTATATACCTCTAAACCCCATATCAATTATAATGACAGATCACCCCCTTACCTTAGAATCCTAGTGAGTGACCTTCTTTTCCGCGTTTCTACGGTGATTTCTCCAAGTTCCTTGTGCCCTAGCCTCTTCTCTGGTTTTCTCCCAATTCTTTTACGTGCGTACAAAAGTGACACTCTTTTATTCTATTCCTTGTTTAACCTTAGGACTCCTAATATGTTTTGCCTAGTTTGTCCTCACTTAGCCTTGCATCAATTACCACCTTGCCCTTATATTCTCTACACAAATTATTCCTTTATTTATTATTATTAATAATTCTAACTAATTTTAAATAATTATTAACTAATTATCTAAATTACTAAAATACTCCTTACTCATCTAAATTCCCATTATCCCACAACATAGCATCATAACACATATCATACTCAACAAAATATCACCTATTCATCAATAATCCACAAATATTTCAAATAAACCTTTTAAATAAATAATTCTAAAAATCGGAGTGTTACACTAAGTCTAAATATTATGTCATGTGTAACACCCTATTTCCCCGACGATAATTTAACCAAAAATCAGAGTAAATTAATTCTGTAACACCCCATACATATATATCTAGAATAATATGCAGTGATGCTAAAAATGGTACAATGAAACATACATATAGCTGGAAAAGATAAGAAATTAAATATTGTATACAATAAGCTTGTCTTAAGAATTGCACAACGAAAAGATAACGTCTTCAAAGGTCTTCTTGCCGTCTGCTTGCCTACAGTCTTTCAAACCAACCATCTAGCAATCCATCTACTAAAAACCTGTACCTGAAAAATAATAAGAGGATTAGGGTGAGATTACTAAATCTCAGTGAGTCTCCCTATCTTAGGGATTCACTTAGTTCTACATGGTACATGCAAATAAACGGATTCACCGAGAATCTGGGGTGTTCCTCGAGGCTCGCTCCAGACACACAACAGAGACACACCATCATTGAGATTCCCATAACTGACTAATGAGGCAACAAGAAAAAATCCGGCTCAAAGCCCAATACAAAGACCACATTGGTAAACAGTATCTGGCATAAGGCCATGTTAGTAAACAGTATCCGACACAAGGCCACAGTAGTAAACAGTATTCGGCACAATGCCATAGTAGTAAATAGTATCCGACACAAGGCCATATTAGAAAATAGTACTCGGCACAAGGCCACAGTAGTAAACAGAATCCGACACAAAGTCACTATAGTAAACAGAATCTAGCACAAGGCCACGGTAGTAAACAATATTTGGCACAAGGCCACAGTAGTAAACAATATTCCGCATAAGGCCACATTAGTAAACAATATTCAGCACAAGGCCACAGTAACAAACAGAATCCGACATAAGGCCACAGTAGTAAATAAAATCTGACACAAGGCCATGGTAGTAAACAGTATTCGGCACAAGTCTATAGTAGTAAATAGTATTCAGCATAAGGTCACAATAGTAAACAATATTCAGAACAAGGCCACAATAGTAGACAGTATTCGACACAAGGCTACAATAGTAAACAGTATTCGGCACAAGGCCACAGTAGTAAACAGAATCTGGCATAAGGCCACAGTAGTAAACAGAATACGATACAAGGCCACAGTAGTAAACAATATTGGGCACAAGGTCACGGTAGTAAAAAGTAGGCAAAATACTCATTTTGGTCCCTCAAATATACCCTCGAGTTCACATTGGTCCCTTAACTTTTTTTCGTGTCATTTTGGTCCCTTAACTTTCAAAAAGTTTCATTTTAGTCATTTTTGTCTAATTAGCGACGTATTTCAAAGTTTTTCGGTCGCTAATTAGACAAAAAGGACTAAAATGAAATGTTTTTAAAGTTAAGGGACCAAAATGACACGAAAAAAAGTTAAGGGACTGTGATCTGTGGAAATAGAACTGACTGTTTTTAGCTGGTTTCGTGAAATGTCGCGGTAAGCAAGAGTCGCCACTGTCTTTTATTTTCTCCAACATGGAAAGGACAAAAGCACAGCAAAATTCCTTATGAGAATGTTTCTCGGTTCGGAAGGTAGATTTATAGAAAGGGAAGGTGTTAGCACCCTTTCTATCCGTGGTTATCCACGAGCTCTTAGGTACTTGCTCTTATGTTTTCAAAATGTTTGCTTTTCAAAATGTGAGTGGGTTTGAAAAAGTTTCTTTGAAAGATTTCTGAATAACTCTTGTATCTGTCCTCAAGAGTGTTTGAAAAATTTGTTTTGAAAGCTTTTGAAAGTGTGAGGTGTGAAAAGTATTTTGTTTGTTTTTGAAAAGAGCAAGTACCCATGAGTCATCTACCTACCCTAAGGAATTAAGCTGTGTAAGTATCCTTTAGGTAGTGCTATCCCACCATTGAGAGGTAGGTAGCACCACCGTTGGAGGTGTTCGGGTCAATTCAATTGTAGGGACAATGTGGTCACCGAAGCAACAACAGGACACCTTAGAAGCTACCCTTATGTCCTTGATCCTTTTTTAATCCGAGACAACCGTTTCGAGGCAACTGTTCCGAGGCAACTGTTTCGAGGCAACTGTTTCGAGGCAACTGTTTCGAGGCAACTGGATCATGGACATAAGGACCGCTAAGACGTCCTATACTTGACGACCACATTTCGAAGGCAACGAGTGAGGCGTACCCTAGAAGTGGTGTGTGCATTGTGTGTTGTATTCAGTTAATGTTTGTCTTTGTAATTAGTGAGCTACGAGTTGTTTTTATTTACATACATTCTTTCATGCATTGTTAACAGTTAGGGGGTGCGGAAAGTAAATTGCGGAAACATAAATCCTACGCTATTACAAGGCGCGGGTCTATACATCGCCAAAAATACAAAGACCCGTTTTTGGTAAATAAGTACGGAAGGTAAATAAAAACAGTAAAAGTCCTAATTACTATTACATCCGGAGGCAGTTACATAATAATCAAAATAAGGAATTAAAACTAAGATGCGCGCGAAAGAAAGAATCGGGACGTCTTAAGGGTGTTGACCCTTTTTAGAAAAGAAATTGATTTTTTGTCTTTTTGTCAATTAAATGCAATTAATTAAATAATTAAACTAATTAATTAAAAGAAAATATATTTTTGTGTTTTTTATGTTTTTTATGAAATAAAATAAAAAGAAACAAAATTAAGTCAACCTAATTCTAAATTATTTTAATTATTAAAAGAAAAGTCAAAATTGCCTAATTAAACTATTTCAATTAATGTTTATTTACAAAATAATATAATAATAATAATAATGATGATGTTAGTTATATTTTTTTGATTTTTTATGAAAATATGTTAATTATGCTAATTATTAAAAAAATAAAATAAGGCAAATAAATAAAAGAAAAGAAAATGACAAAACAAAATAAAATAAGAAAAAAGTAAATAAACCCAAGGGGGGTGAGATGGCCTTCATGGAGGTTTTCTGAAGTAATTCTGACCCAACAACAAGAAGCCTTATTTGACTTTTTTCGGTTGCCTACGCATGCGCTGACTCCAGAGCATAGTACTCTTGCGTTCTGGGCCTTTAGATCTGCCTCCAATGACACTTGGCTTGTTGGATGGGTGAGGCTTATGGTGGAAACTACTTGAGAAACTGCACAAGAACGCGTTAACAAAAATGATATGAGAATTATGGGGGACCTGGGAAGAACTTACAGCGCGGTATGAGCCTCAGGACTTGGCAAAGGTTGCTTTAGCTTCAGGGTGTGGCAAGGAATAGAACCACGTGCTTGTTTTGATCTGAAGATGCTCGCAACTATGTTTTAGAACTCTCACTTTTTGAATAATTTTTGGTTTTGCTCTTGGCCGTTTCTGCACACACTATTTTTTGAATGAGGTTGGGAAGGCTTGTATATATAGTAATGAATGAGAATCAGTCACATGATGAGCCTTTAACCATTGCAATTATGCTTGAGATTTTGCCATAACCTCCATTAAAGCAACTTGCCATTCTTGTCAAAATTTGAATTTCTTGCTTGGAATAGGCCTTGCACGAATTTGGAAGGTGAATGATGGTGTATCAAAGCTATTCAAACTCAAAGATATCCCTCCATTAACTTTCTTGATTTTTATTTGAATTTTAAAGATTTAAAATGATTTAAATCAAATAAAATTAAATAAAAATGGAAAAATTAATTTTTAATCTTGAAATAAATTGTGGGACACGTGGGAGGCATGGCCAAGCTGAATCAAGTGGAAAAAGTGGGCCCTTTTTGTCAAAAAATGAAATTTCAAGGATAATTGACTTTGGCCATTTCACAAAAATTTCCCAACTTCTCTAATGCATATCTTGCTCAATTTTGAAGCTATGAACATGTTCTTGGATATTTTGGAAATGTCTTTAAGTCCTCTAACCAATGTATTTGGTCCCATGTCATTTTGATTTACCAATCTCAAGTTATGGTCTTTGACTTAAAGTGCCTTTTTGTTGACTTTTGAAAATGACCTATAATGTTGAAATTGATAACTTTTTGTGAGAGCATTTCTTGGACTTGGAATGTGAAGATGAGTTGTAGGAAATGTCTTCCCCTTCAAGATGAGCATTAGATGGGATTTTTCTGATGAACCATGAAAAAGTTATGCCTTGGTCAAGTTACAATTGACTTTTCAACTGTCCAGAAATAGAAACTTTTGACACCTTGATGATTTTTGAGCCATTCTTGTGAAATCATGGTCAAGACTTGACCAAATGATGATTGTGGCTTCAAAATAAGATTTTGACCAAATTTTTTGACTTTTGACTGCCAAATGACCATTTTGCCCCTACAGTTGACTGTGAGGCAATTAGGGTTTTTGACTGTGCAACTTGACCTTGTGAGCCTTGAAACTTGACATGTAGGTGCTTGACAATGTATATGAGCATATGGGACTTGATTAAGCCCTTGAAAACCTCAACTTCCTTGCAGGAACCAAAACCCTAGTTTGACTGGCTTTAGGAGAGTGGTTTGACTGTGTAGCCCTTGAGTAGACTTTGAACCATTGGAGGTGATGCTTGGCAAAACCTTGAAGATTATGGGAGGGAAAATTTTGGGGTACAACAGTTGCCCCTGTTCAATCTTCTTAGACCTGAGGATGTAGATTGGCTAGCGTGCCTTTCGTGATCCGAGGGTGGAAGATGATTGAACACTAGAGTGCCCAGAAATTTGCACTCACATAGTAGAGTATCAGCAGTGTGATGTCGGGAATGGGCTTATAGATGCCATTTGGAGAGATGATGGATAGGAGGATGGGCTTATAGATGCCATCTGGAAGTGTGACAGAACCTTGTCGAGAATGGGCTTATAGATGCCATTTGGAACCGTCATGGATAGGAGGATGGGCTTATAGATGCCATCAGGGTGTCGATCGCGTAAGAGATTCCTTAGCGAGAACTTGCGTACCTGAGAAAGAAAGATAATTACCTGGCCTGTTACCAGTGTTGATCTTCAAACTCTTCAGACGTGCCCTGGCAGGATACAGGAATCGAGTCCGAAAAATAGTCGTCAACAGATACACCCTGGCAGGATACAGGAATCGGATCTTCAAACTCTTCAGACGTGCCCTGGCAGGATACAGGAATCGAGTCTGGGATTAGTCGTCAACAGATACACCCTGGCAAGATACAGGAATCGGATCTTCAAACTCTTCAGACGTGCCCTGGCAGGATACAGGAATCGAGTCTGGAATTAGTCGTCAACAGATACACCCTGGCAAGATATAGGAATCAGATCTTCAAACTCTTCAGACGTGCCCTGGCAGGATACAGGAATCGAGTCTGGGATTAGTCGTCAACAGATACACCCTGGAAAGATACAGGAATCGGATCTTCAAACTCTTTAGACGTGCCCTGGCAGGATACAGGAATCGAGTCTGGAATTAGTCGTCAACAGATACAACCTAGCAAGATACGGGAATCGGATCTTCAAACTCTTCAGACGTGCCCTGGCAGGATACATGAATCGAGTCTGGAATTAGTCGTCAACAGATACACCCTGGCAAGATACAGGAATCAGATCTTCAAACTCTTCAGACATGCCCTGGCAGGATACAGGAATCGAGTCCGGAAAATAGTCGTCAACAGATACACCCTGGCAGGATACAGGAATCGGATCTTCAAAATCTTCAGACGTGCCCTGGCAGGATACAGGGATCGAGTCTGGAATATAGTCGTCAACAGATACACCCTGGTAGGATACAGGAATCGGATCTTCAAACTCTTCAGACGTGCCCTGGCAGGATACAGGAATCGAGTCTGGAAATAGTCGTCAACAGATACACCCTGGCAGGATACAGGAATCAGATCTTCAAACTCTTCAGACGTGCCCTGGCAGGATACAGGAATCGAGTCCGGAAAATAGTCGTCAAAAGATACACCCTAGCAGGATACAGGAATCGGATCTTCAAACTCTTCAGACGTGCCCTGGCAGGATAGAGGAATCGAGTCCGGAAAATAGTCGTCAACAGATACACCCTGGCAAGATACATGAATCATATCTTCAAACTCTTCAGACGTGCCCTGACATGATACAGGAATCGAGTCTGGAATTAGTCGTCAACAGATACACCCTGGAAAGATACAGGAATCAGATCTTCAAACTCTTCAGACGTGCCCTGACAGGATACAGGAATCGAGTCTGGAATTAGTCGTCAACAGATACACCCTGGCAAGATACAGGAATCGGATCTTCAAACTCTTCAGACGTGCCCTGGCAGGATACAGGAATCGAGTCTGGAATTAGTCATCAACAGATACACCCTAGCAAGATACAGGAATCAGATCTTCAAACTCTTCAGATGTGCCCTGGCAGGATACAGGAATCGAGTCTGGAAAATAGTCGTCAACAGATACACCCTGGCAAGATACAGGAATCGGATATTCAAACTCTTCAGACGTGCCCTGGCAGGATACAGGAATCGAGTCTGGAATTAGTCGTCAACAGATACACCCTGGCAAGATACAGGAATCATATCTTCAAACTCTTCAGACGTGCCCTGGCAGGATACAGGAATCGAGTCTGGAATTAGTCGTCAACAGATACACCCTGGCAAGATACAGGAATCAGATCTTCAAACTCTTCAGACGTGCCCTGGCAGGATACAGGAATCGAGTCTGGAATTAGTCGTCAACAGATACACCCTGGCAAGATACAGGAATCGGATCTTCGAACTCTTCAGACGTGCCCTGGCAGGATACAGGAATCGAGTCTGGAAATAGTCGTCAACAAATACACCCTGGTAACATACAGGAATCGGATCTTCGAACTCTTCAGACGTGCCCTGGAAGGATACAGGAATCGAGTCTGGAATTAGTCGTCAACAGATACACCCTGACAAGATACAGGAATCGGATCTTCGAACTCTTCAGACATGCCCTGGCAGGATACAGGAATCGAGTCTGGAAATAGTCGCTCACAGATGTGCCCTGGCTAGATACAGGTATCGAATCTGGAATTGCGACAATTGATAGTAATCACCTTTGTATTGACCTTTATCCTGAAAAGACAAAACGTTAGTTGTATGCGATGTTATGATGTATGAAAAGCACGATGTCATGATGTTCTCAGGAAGAAATGAGATTGTGTGTTATGATGCGTATGTGCATGCATTGTGTATGTAAGTAGGATGTATGAAAATGTGATATGTTTATGAATGTATGTTTTTGTCTAGGAAAGTAAATCCTTGACGGGTGCCGGGAAGTTAACTCCTAGGATGATGTTGAAGAGTAGAGCCTTTTGTTTCTGCTGGGGATGATGGCTGCAAGAATAAAATGGTAGGAGAAGATGACTCCGTTGGGGTAATAAACTTGGCGAATAGATTACTCTGCAGGGAGATACTCTGTGGGGAAAGAGAGGTAATTTGCTGAGGTTGATGATAACTCCGCTGGGGATACCATTGTTAAGTTCTATTGGAAGATTGGATGAACTCCGCTGGGGATGGGAAGACTTCGCCGGGGACGATCTTTCCGTGGCTTTTAGCTGAGGATAACCCAGTTATAAGCTCAGGTGGAGCATAACCTTTGAATAAAGTCCGGGAAGACGCGTTCGTGCTCTGCAGGGGTAAGCTTCTAGAATCTACTGGGGACAAGCTTCCTACTGGGGAGATGGTTCAACTCTCCTGGGGAGACTTTTGAGACTGGACTGGGGAATGGCTCCACTGGACGTCCGGTATACCACCGGGGAACAATCTTAGATCAAGATTGCTGGGGATGCTTGTTTAGGAATGTCTGCATACTCCGCTGGGGAATATTGAGATCTTCTGGGGGTAATCCAACTTCCTTAAGGCTGACTGAGTATAACTCTGCTCGGGGAGAGTATTGCTGACTTGCTGGAGATACGGTGCCTTGTTAGGGTTGATGGGAGACTAACTGCTTGGGGAGAATTATTGAATCTTGTCTTACTCGGCGGGGAGTGAAGGTATCTTGGTTAAATACTCTTCAACTGAATCTACCTTGTACCTGGAGGACAGAGCAACTTGCACAGCTCGGACAATGTTATTGCCCTAGTTTCTGTGGGAGAAGGTACCTGCGGAGGTGCTTGATAACTGCTGATTGATAAACCTTCTTCTGGTAGGTAAGTGACGAGATGACAGGACATAGTCGTACGCTTTTGATCCCTAACTTTTGCCTGGACCGCCCTCTCGGGTTTTCAGTCCACCGGGATACCCATTTTTGCCCAAGTCGCCTTTTCAGGTTTTCGACATGCCGGGTGTACAGTTTTTCATTTCATCCCTTATTTTTGCCCGAACCTTTTTGGTTCGTCGGGAAGCCCTTATTTTTGCCTAGGTGTGTCAACCTAGCGGATCTTTAATTATGCGTAGTATTTTTTCGACTATGTCCATGCTCTCAGGATGTAGGGAAGTGCCCCTGTTAGTAGTGTTGCATTGTCATACCACCAAAAGATCTTCGTTTGATCGCCCAATGCCCCAAGTGATCCAGATTGGAGATTTTCCCCAAGTTGGTTAGCCTTTTGAGAGATTCTCCGAATCTTGACTTAACTGCCCCAGGTGATTGACCATGATCACGTCTGCCCCTTGATTGGAGGTGCTTTTGTTCATTAGACATTCGTCGTGCGAACTTCTATGCTGTTCAAACAAATAGTCATATGCAAGCAATGTTATATTAAAAATGCAAAGCTTATATCTGTCTTGAAGTTTTTGCGAAAATGCATTTTTTCATAAAAACAAGTGAATTTTTGTAAACTGTGATGTCAACTCGTCATTTTACCGCAAGCCTTAAGGAGTCAGGATACCTTTCGTAACAATATGCTTTCGAACTAACCCATGCTTCAGCTAGGACTTTTGAGGGTTATAACGTGGCCTGGTTCACGGTTTAAGAAACAAAGGATAAAGGCTCAAACTTTATTTGTACCCACCCGTTCTTCGTGATGTTCTTCAAACCTAAACTCAGCTGATCGTGCGTTAGACGTTGTTTGAGTCTTTGTCCTGATATTCCGGTGATGGTTCAGATATTGACAGTTTATTTTGAACAGGCAGTCATTTTGTTTTTGATTGAGGGTTTGTAGGACCTCTTCCTTTTTTGATTTCGTTATCCCTGTTTTTTTGCCTGAACTGTTCCTTTTTGTGATTACAGTCAGCGGGATGCCCCAGTTTTGTAAGTCTCCTTCATAGGTTTTGACTTAATGGGCGTTTATTTTGAGGGATAATGAGTGCCTGTCTTTATGATTATTCTGAACCATCACTGTCTTTTGTTTTGTGAGGACCTCTTTGGTGCTATTCGTTGTGCACTTGGATCAACTGAGAAAACTACCCTGCCCCATGTTATGATTAAGGGTTTTAATTTTTTGTGAAAAGCAAAAACTCCTACTTCTTTGGCTCGAAGGGGTTGACGAGGGATTATCTTCCTTATAACTCCATTGTTTAGGAATTGAAACAATGCCTGTACCTCATCAGCGGGGTCTGTTCAAAAGCATACTGTAAATCGTGGTATCGTTTTCGTCATCCTCCCTCAAGAGGCTTATAATTTTCAACCCAGGGTTGATCATCATAAAAATATGAAAACAGTTTGCATATAACGAATGCGAATATATTGATTCAAAACAGACATATGCGATGCATTGATAAAGTAATAAAGTTTGCTATGACAATAATTGTTTGAACAATCAAAAGAAAATTACAACTTGAAAAATCTAATGAACAAAAGTCTTCTAATTTGAACTAGTCACTTCAAGTGATGAATCTTGCAGGGATAGTAGAAGAACTCAGCCTGGCCATCTTGGGTGAATTCCACTGCTCCTTCATCAATCAGATCCTGGATCTTGTTCTTCAGAGACCAGCAGTCATTCGTGGCATGCCCCGGGCTGTCCGAATGATAAGCGCAGCGGGCGTTGGGGTTATACCTTGAAGGTGTCTTGTTGGGGGTTCTTAGGAGGGTCCCTTAGAGTTACCAAATTCAACCTCAACAGATGTTGTAAAGCTTGAGACTGCGACGTCTTGAGCTTGGTGAATTGCCTCCTAGGCTTGTCTGGCATGCTCTGATCAACCCGTTGCTCTGGGCGAGGTTGTGGTTGGACCTGTGAAGTGGTAGAAATTTGGAGAGGTCTAATCTTCACCATGCCAGACTCTTGTCCTCTCGGAAGCTGATCAATGACCTGGTCCCTGACTTGGACTGTTTGCTTCATGTCGTGTCTGTCTTGATGAAGCTGACTGATCATGGTCCTCAACTCTTCTTGCTCCCGAGCTAAGCCTTGGATGAGAGCCATTTGCCCCAGCATATGGGTTCTCATTATATCTACCTCAGCTTGCAGATGTTTCAGCTGTTCGTCCTTATCATCTTCGGGACTTTTCTTGGCCAAATTCCCCATGAGGAGTGTCCTCAACTCTTCCTGCCCCTTGGATAGGCTTAAGAAGATCTTCCTGAACTGAGTCTCTTGAGCATGAAGACCCTGGTTATCTTGTTGGGAAGCCATTGCTGAAATAAACAACGAAGAAGGTAAGCGACCTGTAACAAGGGTACCTGTAATGCAATGATATGTATGATATGCATGAAATGTTTTCAAGGACCTCGCGGGATAAACAAGAAAGAATTGTTAGAATCTGGTAGCTTGATGGAAGGAACTTCATGTTGATGAGAGTCCCTCTTCAAGAGTCAAGGCTCACCATATCGAGTGGGTCATAGCCCCTGACTCAAGTCATTAACCTTGGCTAGAGGAAAATAAATCCCCTTTACCCCTTGATGGACATTTGATTCATCATGACCTACATCAAAAAACCCTTGAGGTCCTTGAAATGGATTAGTCCTTATGTAGGATGCATGCAATGGTATGATGGTATGATGTTATGCTATGCGTGGAGTAATGTAGGTAAACCCTGTTATGAGTCCAGATTAAGGACTGTAAACAAAACCTGCAAGAAACTCAAGTGTCAGATAACAAGTATGCAAGTAGTCAAGTTTGAAGGCACACAAGTCACACAAAGAGCCCTTAGAGTTTAGGCCAGCATGAAGTTTGGGATACTACCCTCTTAAAGTTGGTGGGCTCAAACCTGTCATATCAAAAGTAACCGGGTTCTAAGGAGCTCAATATCATTGGGTTGTTTTCTGTGTTCATAGTTTTGATTTAGCCACTGAACTTGCGATCAAAATATTCCAAGAAAACAACCCTTAATGAGTGTAGTATTGAGTATCAACCAACTTCGGACTGCACCAAAGTCAGTCATCTCACTACCCCTAAAGAGGCCAGGATGGTCAAGTAAGGTTCCTAAGGTCAGTTGATGCTTCACGACACCATGCGGAGGCCCCATACTCTCCTTGACTTGACTCAAGGGTTACCGGTACTCACTAAAGTGCCACATCAACGTAGCAAACTGCTTCAACCGTGTCGGTATACCCCACACAGTTCCCTCACAGTTTGTTGCTACTTCTAAGAAGGTATCCCCAGATCCGGGTTAGGATCTATGAAACTCCCAGACAGGCCCACAATATTAAAGCAAACAAAGCAAGCAATTGAAAACAAGAGTATGATCTATCCTAAGGTACACCTCACTTTAAAGCATCCCCAGCAGAGTCGCCAGTTCTGTGATCAGTGGAAATAGAACTGACTGTTTTTAGCTGGTTTCGCGAAATGTCGCGGTAAGCAAGAGTCGCCATCATCTTTTATTTTCTCCAACATGGAAAGGACAAAAGCACAGCAAAATTCCTTATGAGAATGTTTCTCGGTTTGGGAGGTAGATTTATAGAAAGGGAAGGTGTTAGCACCCTTTCTATCCGTGGTTATCCACGGGCTCTTAGGTACTTGCTCTTATGTTTTCAAAATGTTTGCTTTTCAAAATGTGAGTGGGTTTGAAAAAGTTTCTTTGAAAGATTTCTGAATAACTCTTGTATCTGTCCTCAAGAGTGTTTGAAAAATTTGTTTTGAAAGCTTTTGAAAGTGTGAGGTGTGAAAAGTATTTTGTTTGTTTTTGAAAAGAGCAAGTACCCATGAGTCATCTACCTACCCTAAGGAATTAAGCTGTGTAAGTATCCTTTAGGTAGTGCTATCCCACCATTGAGAGGTAGGTAGCACCACCGTTGGAGGTGTTCAGGTCAATTCGATTGTAGGGACAGTGTGGTCACCGAAGCAACAGCAAGACACCTTAGAAGCTACCCTTATGTCCTTGATCCTTTTTTAATTCGAGGCAACCGTTTCGAGGCAACTGTTTCGAGGCAACTGTTTCGAGGCAACTGTTTCGAGGCAACTGTTTCGAGGCAACTGTTTCGAGGCAACTGGATCATGGACATAAGGACCGCTAAGACGTCCTATACTTGACGACCACGTTTCGAAGGCAACGAGTGAGGCGTACCCTAGAAGTGGTGTGTGCATTATGTGTTGTATTCAGTTAATGTTTGTCTTTGTAATTAGTGAGCTACGAGTTGTTTTTATTTACATACATTCTTTAATGCATTGTTAACAGTTAGGGGGTGCGGAAAGTAAATTGCGGAAACATAAATCCTACGCTATTACAAGGCGCGGGTCTATACATCGCCAAAAATACAAAGACCCGTTTTTGGTAAATAAGTACGGAAGGTAAATAAAAACAGTAAAAGTCCTAATTACTATTACATCCGGAGGCAGTTACATAATAATCAAAATAAGGAATTAAAACTAAGATGCGCGCGAAAGAAAGAATCAGGACGTCTTAAGGGTGTTGACCCTTTTTAGAAAAGAAATTGATTTTTTGTCTTTTTGTCAATTAAATGCAATTAATTAAATAATTAAACTAATTAATTAAAAGAAAATATATTTTTGTGTTTTTTATGTTTTTTATGAAATAAAATAAAAAGAAACAAAATTAAGTCAACCTAATTCTAAATTATTTTAATTATTAAAAGAAAAGTCAAAATTGCCTAATTAAACTATTTCAATTAATGTTTATTTACAAAATAATATAATAATAATAATAATGATGTTAGTTCTATTTTTTTTGATTTTTTATGAAAATATGTTAATTATGCTAATTATTAAAAAAATAAAATAAGGCAAATAAATAAAAGAAAAGAAAATGACAAAACAAAATAAAATAAGAAAAAAGTAAATAAACCCAAGGGGGGTGAGATGGCCTTCATGGAGGTTTTCTGAAGTAATTCTGGCCCAACAACAAGAAGCCTTATTTGACTTTTTTCGGTTGCCTACGCATGCACTGACTCCAGAGCATATTACTCTTGCGTTCTGGGCCTTTAGATCTGCCTCCAATGACACTTGGCTTGTTGGATGGGTGAGGCTTATAGTGGAAACTACTTGAGAAACTGCACAAGAACGCGTTAACAAAAATGATATGAGAATTATGGGGGACCTGGGAAGAACTTACAGCGCGGTATGAGCCTCAGGACTTGGCAAAGGTTGCTTTAGCTTCAGGGTGTGGCAAGGAATAGAACCACGTGCTTGTTTTGATCTGAAGATGCTCGCAACTATGTTTTAGAACTCTCACTTTTTGAATAATTTTTGGTTTTGCTCTTGGCCGTTTCTGCACACACTATTTTTTGAATGAGGTTGGGAAGACTTGTATATATAGTAATGAATGAGAATCAGTCACATGATGAGCCTTTAACCATTGCAATTATGCTTGAGATTTTGCCATAACCTCCATTAAAGCAACTTGCCATTCTTGTCAAAATTTGAATTTCTTGCTTGGAATTGGCCTTGCACAAATTTGGAAGGTGAATGATGGTGTATCAAAGCTATTCAAACTCAAAGATATCCCTCCATTAACTTTCTTGATTTTTATTTGAATTTTAAAGATTTAAAATGATTTAAATCAAATAAAATTAAATAAAAATGGAAAAATTAATTTTTAATCTTGAAATAAATTGTGGGACACGTGGGAGGCATGGCCAAGCTGAATCAAGTGGAAAAAGTGGGCCCTTTTTGTCAAAAAATGAAATTTCAAGGATAATTGACTTTGGCCATTTCACAAAAATTTCCCAACTTCTCCAATGCATATCTTGCTCAATTTTGAAGCTATGAACATGTTCTTGGACATTTTAGAAAGGCCTTGAAGTCCTTTAACCAATGTCTTTGGTCCCATATCATTTTGATTTACCAATATCAAGTTATGGTCTTTGACTTAAAGTGCCTTTTTGTTGACTTTTGAAAATGACCTATAATGTTGAAATTGATAACTTTTTGTGAGAGCATTTCTTGGACTTGGAATGTGAAGATGAGTTGTAGGAAATGTCTTCCCCTTCAAGATGAGCATTGGATGGGATTTTTCTGATGAACCATGAAAAAGTTATGCCTTGGTCAAGTTACAGTTGACTTTTCAACTGTCCAGAAATAGAAACTTTTGACACCTTGATGATTTTTGAGCCATTCTTGTGAAATCATGGTCAAGACTTGACCAAATGATGATTGTGGCTTCAAAATAAGATGTTGACCAAATTTTTTGACTTTTGACTGCCAAATGACCATTTTGCACCTACAGTTGACTGTGAGGCAATTAGGGTTTTTGACTGTGCAACTTGACCTTGTGAGCCTTGAAACTTGACATGTAGGTGCTTGACAATGTATATGAGCATATGGGACTTGATTAAGCCCTTGAAAACCTCAACTTCCTTGCAGGAACCAAAACCCTAGTTTGACTGGCTTTAGGAGAGTGGTTTGACTGTGTAGCCCTTGAGTAGACTTTGAACCATTGGAGGTGATGCTTGGCAAAACCTTGAAGATTATGGGAGGGCAAATTTTGGGGTACAACAGGGACCAATGTGAACCCAAGGGTATAGTTAAGGGACCAAAATCAGTATTTTGCCTAAAAAGTATTCGACACAAGGCCACAATAGTAAACAGTATTCGACACAAGGCCATAATAGTAAACAGAATCTGGCACAAGGCCATAGTAGTAAATAGAATCCGACACAAGGCCACAATAGTAAATAATATTCAACACAAGGCCACAATAGTAAACAATATTCAGCACAAGGACACAATAGTAAACAAAATCTGGCATAAGGCTACAGTAAGTGCCTAATTCTCTAAGCGAACATAGAAGAACAAACCTTCTTGTTAACCAGACAGTTTTCTACGCAAACACAGAGTTTGCTAAGTGAACTTCACAGAGGAGAGAAAAATTAGAATAACAGCAGTAAGATTTTGGGCTCCACACCCCAAAATCTTCACATGCAAATGAAATTTAGTAACATACATATTATAGGAAGCATACATGTATAGATAATTTCGATTTTCATGCCACAATCATGCATATATCACTCAAAAACCCCTTAACCCATTTTCCCCCAAAACATAGTTTCCCCAAGTCTCTAAACTATGAGACTCACTTTGCCCAATTGGAGATTAGGATGATATACTTGCTGCATTTGAACTCTTTTCTTGATCAAAGTTCTACCTCCATCATCATCGATCCCGTATGCATGCATTTCACCAAAATTAACATCATAGCCTCACCTTCAAAAGTGTTTTTCTCCTTCATTACAAAACTTATGAATACAAAATTATATATCAAATTGAAGTAATTTTTGTGTAGATTCCAGAACTTCAAGAATTTCTTAAAATGGAGTTACAAGTAAGAAGTTATACCATGTTATGTGGAGGTTGTACCATAGCTACGAAAATAGAGTTGATGATGGTGAACTTATGTTTCTCCTCTCTTCTCTTTACTCTTCCTTCTTACAAAAATGTGATTTGTTATAACTTAATAGCAAACAAGGCCTTATGACTCATGCAAGAATGTTTAATGTCCCAAGCACCCTCCAACAAAACCATTATTACAAGTTTTCTCTTTGTGTCATAGTCTAACTATTCATTAGTTTCTCTCTTTGAAATCTCCAAGATGTATAAACCTTAATGACATCTTGACACTAATGGGCATTAGGTCTTACAACTTATGTTTTTTCATGTTTAGAAGATTAGGAGTGTTACAAATTCATAAAATAAAAACATCAAAAATAGGATGTCACATCTTCATACATACACACAATGCTCACATAATAAGATGCACAATACATAATCACACCTTCGCCGAGTATGAACTTCATTTCATTTATTCACAGCAAAAAAACATCAACAATAATTATTTTTAACTCTTTAACATAAGTTATAATTATCATAATTCAAACTTCAACATGCATCATCAAATAAATTCAACATAGTGGAGTTCTACAATAGTTTACTCTCATTATAATAAAACAAATGTGAAACCACCAAGTGTTACGTATCAGAGCTGACACTGACTCAATCTACGTAAGATGAGGCACTTCTCAGTAAGACTTTACCTTGAGATACTTTGGATAATCTGCAAGTTACCCGCATAGAGACAACATTCAAATAGAAGGGGAGATATATCATAACAATATAAAAGCAAGCATAATAATGAGTAGATAGTAATTTAAGTACGCATAAATGTGCTTCTTTACCTCGCACCTTTAATTCATCCATCATACCACAAAATTACATCAAAATACAAGTAAATATACACACAACACATAAAACTCATCATTATATGGATCATATTCTTTTGGCATAAAAACATCAAGTTAACAATTCATAATGTAATGCAATGTGACCGACACTGACTCAATGCATGTGGTACCAATAGGAAAAAACCCTAATCTTAATAATTCCAACTTAGGACAACACGATCGTAACACTAATACATGCCATCTTTCACCAATACACCCTACCGTTCACTAATACAAGGTATCATTCACCAATACAAGCCATCGTTCATGAATGCATGTGACACTGATATACAACAACGCAATTCACATTGATTATTCTTACTCATAAATGCCACACCAATACAAGCCATCATCATCATCATCATTATCATGTAATGCATCATGCATTAAAATTGAATCATTCATACAACATCATCTTACCCAATCACATCTCAATTCATGGTACATTACTCAGGAATATACATAGATTGACATCAATGTTTGTCGAATAATTAGATAATGTGTTCCAATTTACTCTTATAGGATAGAGAATAATTTTAGATTTGTACTGGTCCAAACGGTGCGTCCAACGAACACCCGAGTCAAAAGTTATATAATTTACAAATTTTGAAAAATCTGATGATATTTCAGTGGTAACCAGTTACTACCAAGAGGGTAACCGGTTACATCTCTCTGATTCAGAATTACAACGCTACTATCCAGTTGGGTAACCGATTCCCACCTATATTGTATCCGAGTGCATGTTCATATTTTTGCCCAGTTTGCCCAAAATTGCACAGGGTAACCGGTTACCCTCATGCCGTACCCGGTTACACCTGTTGCAGAGTTCAAAAATCTGCAATTTTACAGGTTATGAAAATCCATGTTTTAAAACCTCAATCCCCAACATTTCAACCAAAAATAGTATATTCTAATTACGCTAATTATTCACCAACATTTCCTATCCATTCCATTCAATATTCATCATCAAATTTCAATAATAATACACAAAATGTATCACAGAATTCATCAATGGGAAAAACCCCAATCAAGCAAAAATAAAGAGAATCAAGAATACAAAATCATGGGACCTAAACACTACTGTTGTACCCCAAAATTTGCCCTCCCATATTCTCCAGGAAATTGCCAAGTCATGCTTCAAAATTCCCCAAGGGTTGCACAATGCAAAAGTCTCCTATACAGTCAAAACTAGGGTTTGTGTTCTGATCAATGAAATGAAGTTTCCAAAGGTCCAATAAAGTCTCATATTCCTACAAACATGGTCAAGCATCCTCATATCAAGTTTCAAGGCTTTCAGCATAAAATTGCACAGTCAAAGACCCTAATTGCACTACAGTCAACTGTAGGGGCAAAATGGTCATTTGACAGTCAAAAGTTCAAATTTTTGGTCAACACATCATTTTGAAGCCACAAACATCATTTGATCAATGCTTGATCATGATTCTCAAAATTTGGCTCAGAAATCATCAAGATGCAAAAGTTTCCTTATTTGGACAGTTGAAAAAGTCAACTGAAATTGACCAGGGCATAACTTTCACATGGATTATCAGAAAAATCCCATCCAAATCTCATTTTAAAGAGAAAGACATTTCCTACAACTCATCTTCATACTTCAAGTCAAAGAAATGCTCTCACAAAAAGTTATCAATTTCAACATTATAGGTCATTTTCAAAAGTCAACAAAAAGGGACTTTAAGTCAAAGGCCATAACTTGAGATTGGTAAATCAAAATGACATGGGACCAAAGACATTGGTTAGAGGACTCAAAGTCCTTTCCAAAATGTCCAAGAACATGAGAAAAGCTTAAAAATTGAGCAAGTTATGCCCTATGGAAGTTGGGAAATTTTTGGATATTTTGAAAAGTCAACATTGATTCAAATGACCTAAAATTGCTAATGGGCCCATTTTTCTTCCACAATTCATCATTCCAAGCATGTGCACGACCATTTGGCCCAAAGGGAAGTATTTTCTCATTTTTTATTTATTTATTTGAATTTTTATTCATATTAATTCATTTAAATCAATTAAATACATGGAAAATATTTAACTTAACCTAACCAATCTTTTTATACATGTTTTAGCCTCAATAATTCGTGTAAAATCAAATAGGGAAAGATTTGGAGCAAATTGATCCTAATTGACACAAGAACACATGGAAAAAGATTTAAAAAGATCCTTAAGAATCAAATTTTCAAAAGCCATGAATGCATTGGATTTGTGCTACTTTTCTTGACCTAATTTGTTCACTACATATGCCTGATCATAACCCTAATGAGAATGGAGACTAAGCTGCGCAAAAGAACACAAATCAAACTTGAATTTTTTCTCTAAAAACTCAAATCTGAAAAACACTTTTTAGGTGGATTCAAGGCACGAAACTTGTTTCAATAGCTTCCTCAAGGTCCCCTGAACGATTCCCAATCAAGAAGACTCATCAGAACCTCAAGGATTGGTAACACGAGTGCAGACTGTATCAAATAAATTTCATAATCGTACATCCCATTCCATGCATTATTTGTGAAATTTAATTATTGATTCATGTTGGTTATTTGATTCTGAAGCTAACCCATGTATTTGATTGTGTTTTTGGGCTGTATACACGATTTCGCCATTATCAATTCTTAGGGTTTACAGGACCTTAATTTGGAGATTTTGAAACGAGGAAAAATTAGCCCTCAAGACCCATACCGTTCAAATCAGTGCCCCTGGACGAACAAGAACCAACCCTCGCGCTCAATTTATGAGTGACTGAGGGCTATTCGCTATTTTTTCATATGTTACTTTCAGCAACGCGTGAAAACCGTTGCTTAATATGTTGTTGTTTCAGGAAAAATAAAACATGAGGAAGAAGATGGTGTGGTGGCAAGACGCGATACGCTGGTTTGAAATTCGCGCGCTTTAATCCACTAACGCGTAGTTTCACATTATATTAATTGTTGTTTATTTATTTAACAAACGCGTTGTAATGACTCAGTGGTAGGTGTACACGTTTGCAATGTCCATGACCTGGGTTCGAGCCCCAGGTCTACGTTATTTCCATATTCTTTTCCAATTCATCATCACATGCAGGCATCATATTGAGGACCATCATGTTCCTTCATCATCCAGTCATCCACGTGCACATTGGAATCAGATCAAAGGCTGAAAATTGGAGAGCACGCTACGCCCTAGTCAACGCACCACACGTGATTCAAAAAAGTCTACCAGGCCTTGCTAAATGGGCCGGATTGCTAAGGCCAAAACCTCCATATTGGGGTCTGAACCCCCCCTGGTTTGCAATTCTCTTATTTTTCTTATGTTTTATTTTCAATTATTTTTTTTATTCTCTTTATTGTTTTTTGATTTAATTAATTATTTTTACAAAATATAAAAAGTGCATAAAAATCAAAAAAGATAAAAAATACAATAAATATTTTTGTTTTAATATTTTCATGAATAAATTGGCATGTAATTAATTAGTTTAAATTAGGGTTCCAATATTAATTCCTTTCATAAAAAATCTAAAAAATGTAGAACTAGGTTTAATAGATGTTTTATTCTTCTTTTAATTTTTCTTTTTCACAATAATGTTATTTATTTTATTTATTTTCATAATTAAAATTGTATAAAAAATTAGGTTTAATTTAGGTTAAAGTTTAATGCTTTCTTAATAAATTAAAATAAAGTAGAATTAGGATTAATAGTTAATTTTAATTAATTCTTTCTTTTTTTATTAAATCTTAAAAATACCAAAAAAACAAAAACAATTTCTTTTCTTAAATTAATTAATTCATGTAATTTTAATATTTTGCAAAAGGGTCCAACGCCCTCGTTTCGTTCTTAAATTCGTATTTATTCGCACATTTATTTTATTTCGCTTAAATAATTATGTACCTCCCCCGAAGCCTTGTAATTACTTCTCGCACTTTTAATTTATTTATTTTTCTGTCAAATCGGGTCCTGGTTAATTTTGGCGATGTGGACCCGCGCCATTTGTAATAGCTTTAGATTTACTTTCCTCGCAACTTTTAACTGTTAAACAAAGCATGCAAGAATGAATGGCCTTAAATAAAATCAAGCGTAGAACACCAATAACATGACAAGACAAATACAAATGAAAACGACACACAAATCGCACACACCACCCCTAGGGTACGCCTCACTGTTGCCTTGCCTCGAAAGGTGATCGTCGAGTAGAGGATGTCTTAGTAAGTCCTCATGATCCGGGAACCTGGCATGAGGGTAGCTTCTAAGGTGTCTTCCTATTGCTCCGGTGATCACCATGTCCCGAACCTTCGAATTGACCCGAACACCTCCAACGGTGGTGCTACCTACCTCTCAATAGTGGGATGGCACTACTTTAAAGGACATCTACACAGACGAATTCCTTAGGGTAGGTAGACGACTCTAGATACTTGCTCTAAATTTCAAACAAAGTCAAAAATACTTTTCACACCAACACATTTTCAAAAGCTTTCGAAAGCAATTTTTCAAACACTCTTGAGGACCGATACAAGAGTCGAACTGAAATTTTCAAAGAAACTTTTTAAAACCCACTGTTGAAAAGCAAACAAACCATTTTTGAAAACACAAGTGAGCAAGTATCTAAGAGCCCATGGATAACCATGGATAGAAAGGGTGCTAACACCTTCCCTTTCTATAACCTCCCTCCCGAACCGAGAGCAATCTCTTTAAGGAATTTTTCTGTGCTTTTGTCCTTTCCATTTGGAGAAAATAAAAGACAGTGGCGACTCTTGCTTTCGCGACATTTCGCGAACCAGCGTTAAATAGTCAGTTCCAGATCCACCAGAAAATTTTGACCAGGCAAGATTCATTGTTGAAATGCCCCAAGTGATTCAGGCGGAGATTTGCCCCCAGGTTGTTTGGCCTTTGAGAGATTCTCCGAATCTTGATTGGATTGCCCCAAATGATAGACCATGGTCATGCCATGCCCCTTGATTGAAAGTGCTTTTGTTCACTAGGTATTCATCGTGTGAATTTTCCTGCTGTTCAAACAAAAAGTCATATGCAAACAAAGTTACGCTAAAAATGCAAAGCCTATGTCTGTCTTGAAAATTTTGAAAATGCATTCTTTTTCATAAAACAAATGAATGTTTGTAAAACGTGATGTCAACTCCGTATTTACCGTAAGCCTTAAGGAGTCAGGATACCTTTTGTAACAGTATGCTTTCGAACTAACCCATGCTTCAGCTAGGACTTTTAAGGGTTATAACGTGGCCTGGTTCACGGTTTAAGAAACAAAGGATAAAGGCTCAAATTATTTGTACCCACCCGCTCTTCGTGATGTTCTTCAAACCTAAACTCAGTTGATCATACGTTAGGCCTTGTTTGAGTCTTTGCTCTGATTTTCCGGCGATGGTTCAGTCATTGATGATTTATTCTGAATAGGCAGTCATCATTTTTTGTCGAGGGTTTGTAGGATCTCTTTCTTCTTTTTTTTTTTGAACTGTTTCCTTTTTTTGGAATTACAGTCGGCGGGATGCCCCAGTTTTGTAAGTCTCCTTCATGAGTTTTGACTTAATGGGTTTTTATTCTTTGAGAGATAATGACTGCCTTTCTTTATTGATTATTCGGAACCATCACTGTCTTTTGTTTTGTAAGAACTCCTTTGGTGCCATTCGTTATGCACTTGGATCAACTGAGAGACTACCCTGCCCCCGGTTATGATTAAGGGTTTTTAAATTTAGAAAAGAAAAAACTCCTACTTCTTTGGCTCAGAGGGGTTGACGAGGGATTATCATCCTTATAACTCCAGTGTTTAGGAATTGAAACAATGTCTGTACCTCATCAGCGGGGTCTGTTCAAAAGCATACTGTAATGATCGCGGTATCGTTTTCGTCATCCTCCCTCAAGAGGCTTAGAATTTTTAATCGAGAGTTAACATCAGAAAAAATATGAGAATAATTTGCATATAGTGAATACGAATATATTGTTTCAAAATAGACATAAGCGATGCATTAATGTGATAACAATGTTTAACATGAATAAAGGTTTGAACAAAAGAAAATTGCAACTTGAACATTCGAATGAACAAAAATTTCCTAATCTCAGGGCTTGTCACTTCAAATGGTGCCTTCTGTAGGGATGGTAGAAGCACTCAGCCTGGCCATCTTGGGTGAATTCCACAGCTCCTTCCTCAATCAGATCCTGGATTTTATTCTTCAAATTCCAACAATCCTCTGTAGCATGCCCCGGGCTGTCAGAATGGTAAGCGCGGTGAGCATTGGGGTTATACCTTGAAGGTGTCTTGTTGGGATTCTTAGGAGGATCCTTTCGAGTTACCAAGTTCAACCTCAGTAGTTGTTGTAAGGCCTGAGGCAGTGACACGTTGAGCTCGGTGAATTGCCTTTGGGGCTTGTCTGGTTGAAGCTGGTGAGGTCGATACTGAGTTGGTGATACTGAAGCCATATGAGGAGCTTTCTCCTTGCCTCTTTGTCTCAAAGATGGTCGAGCTGTGACTGGCTTTTTATCCTTAGACGTTTGCCCCAGTTGGTTATCCTGAAGCAGTTGGTTGACGAGAAACTGGAGCTCATCTTGTCTTTGAGCTAAACCTTGAATGGCATTCCTCTGCCCCAGCATTTGGGTTTTCAAAGTGTCCACCTCAGCTTGTAGACGTTTCAGCTGTTCGTCCTTGTCATCCTCAGCATTGTTCCTAACCAAAGTCCCTGTGAGAAGTGTCCTTAGCTCCTCCTGCCCCTTGGATAGATTCAGGAGGATTTCCCTGAACTGAGTCTCTTGAGTGTGAAGGTCCTGGTTATCTGGTTGGAAGGCCATTGCTGAAATAAACAGCGAGAAATGGTAAGTGACCTGCAGAGAAAGGGTGCCTGTTATGCAATGATATGCATGTAATGATTTCAAGGACCTCGCGGGGTAAACAGAGAAACTTGTTAGAGTTGAAAACCAGTAACTTGATTGAAGGTACTTCCTGTTGTTGGGAGTCCTTCTTCAAGGGTCAAAGGCTCACCATATCGAGTGGGTCATAGCCCCTGACTTTAGTCATCACATCTGGTTTTGATTTCCAAACAACCTTGGTTGGGGGAACCTTCTTCAGGAGTCAAAGCTCACCATATCAAGTGGGTCATAGCCCCTGACAACTCTGGCTAGAGGAAAATAAATCCTCTTTGCCCCTTGCTAGATGCTTGATACATCATGACCTGCATCACAAGCCCTTGAGATCCTTGAAATGGGTTAGGATGTATGTAATGGTATGATGTCATGATGCATGGGGTAATATGAGTGAACCCTGTTATGAGCCCTTGTTAAGGACTGCAAACCAAAACCTGCAAGAAACTCAAGTAAAACCTGTCATGAGTCCCAATTAAGGACTATAAACAGAACCTGCAAGTAGTTAGTACACCCTGTTATGAGTCCCAATTAAGGACTATAAACAAAACCTGCAAGTAGTTCATGTGTCAGATAACAAGCATGCAAATAGGCAAGTACGAAGGCACACAAGTCACACAAGACAAGCCCTTAGGGTTTAAGCCAGCATGGGGTCTGGGTATTACCCTCTTGAAGTTGGTGGGTTCAACCTGTCCTAATCAAAGTAACCGGGTTCTAAGGTTCCCAATATCACTGGATTGCTTTCATTGTTCATCGTTTCGATTTAGCCACTGAACTGGCGACCGAAATATTCCAGGAAAGCAACCCTCAATTGAGTGTAGTATCGAGTATCAACCAACCTCGGACTGCACCAAAGTCAGTTATCTCACTACCCTAAAGAGGCCAAGATAGTTCAATTAAGGTTCCTAAGGTCTGTTGATGCTTCATGACACCACGCGGAGGCCCCGTACTCTCCTTGACTGAACTCAAGGGTTACCGGTACACACCAAAGTGCCACATCAACGTAGCAGACTATTTCAACCATGTCGGTATACCCCGCACAGTTCCCTCACAGTCTTGTTGCTACTTTCTAAGAAGGTATCCCCCAGATCCGGGTTAGGATCTATAGAACTCCCAAGCAACCCACAATTTAAAGCACACAAAGAAGACAATTGAAAACATAGTTATGACCTAGCCCTAAGGTACACCCCACTTTAAGTTTTATCCCCAGCAGAGTCGCCAGTTCTGTGATCGGTGGATCTGGAACTGAATGTTTAACGCTGGTTCGCGAAATGTCGCGGAAGCAAGAGTCGCCACCGTCTTTTATTTTCTCCAAATGGAAAGGACAAAAGCATAGAAAAATTCCTTAAAGAGATTGCTCTCGGTTCGGGAGGTAGGTTATAGAAAGGGAAGGTATTAGCACCCTTTCTATCCATGGTTATCCATGGGCTCTTAGATACTTGCTCACTTGTGTTTTCAAAAATGGTTTGTTTGCTTTTCAACTGTGGGTTTTAAAAAGTTTCTTTGAAAATTTCAGTTCGACTCTTGTATCGGTCCTCAAGAGTATTTGAAAAATTGCTTTCGAAAGCTTTTGAAAATGTGTTGGTGTGAAAAGTATTTTTGACTTTGTTTGAAATTTAGAGCAAGTATCTAGAGTCGTCTACCTACCCTAAGGAATTCGTCTGTGTAGATGTCCTTTAAAGTAGTGCCATCCCACCATTGAGAGGTAGGTAGCACCACCGTTGGAGGTGTTCGGGTCAATTCGAAGGTTCGGGACATGGTGATCACCGGAGCAATAGGAAGACACCTTAGAAGCTACCCTCATGCCAGGTTCCCGGATCATGAGGACTTACTAAGACATCCTCTACTCGACGATCACCTTTCGAGGCAAGGCAACAGTGAGGCGTACCCTAGGGGTGGTGTGTGCGATTTGTGTGTCGTTTTCATTTGTATTTGTCTTGTCATGTTATTGGTGTTCTACGCTTGATTTTATTTAAGGCCATTCATTCTTGCATGCTTTGTTTAACAGTTAAAAGTTGCGAGGAAAGTAAATCTAAAGCTATTACAAATGGCGCGGGTCCACATCGCCAAAATTAACCAGGACCCGATTTGACAGAAAAATAAAGAAATTAAAAGTGCGAGAAGTAATTACAAGGCTTCGGGGGAGGTACATAATTATTTAAGCGAAATAAAATAAATGTGCGAATAAATACGAATTTAAGAACGAAACGAGGGCGTTGGACCCTTTTGCAAAATATTAAAATTACATGAATTAATTAATTTAAGAAAAGAAATTGTTTTTGTTTTTTTGGTATTTTTAAGATTTAATAAAAAAAGAAAGAATTAATTAAAATTAACTACTAACCCTAATTCTACTTTATTTTAATTTATTAAGAAAGCATTAAACTTTAACCTAAATTAAACCTAATTTTTTATACAATTTTAATTATGAAAATAAATAAAATAAATAACATTATTGTGAAAAAGAAAAATTAAAAGAAGAATAAAACATCTATTAAACCTAGTTCTACATTTTTTAGATTTTTTATGAAAGGAATTAATATTGGAACCCTAATTTAAACTAATTAATTACATGCCAATTTATTCATGAAAATATTAAAACAAAAATATTTATTGTATTTTTTATCTTTTTTGATTTTTATGCACTTTTTATATTTTGTAAAAATAATTAATTAAATCAAAAAACAATAAAGAGAATAAAAAAAAATAATTGAAAATAAAACATAAGAAAAATAAGAGAATTGCAAACCAGGGGGGGTTCAGACCCCAATATGGAGGTTTTGGCCTTAGCAATCTGGCCCATTAGCAAGGCCTGGTAGACTTTTTTGAATCACGTGTGGTGCGTTGACTAGGGCGTAGCGTGCTCTCCAATTTTCAGCCTTTGATCTGATTCCAATGTGCACGTGGATGACTGGATGATGAAGGAACATGATGGTCCTCAATATGATGCCTGCATGTGATGATGAATTGGAAAAGAATATGGAAATAACGTAGACCTGGGGCTCGAACCCAGGTCATG
This sequence comes from Vicia faba, assembly GCA_948472305.1. Taxonomy (NCBI): domain Eukaryota; kingdom Viridiplantae; phylum Streptophyta; class Magnoliopsida; order Fabales; family Fabaceae; genus Vicia; species Vicia faba. The sequence goes on along the minus strand of OX451735.1, from coordinate 974,573,822 downwards.
GACATTGCAAACGTGTACACCTACCACTGAGCCATTACAACGCGTTTGTTAAATAAATAAACAACAATTAATATAATGTGAAACTACGCGTTAGTGGATTAAAGCGCGCGAATTTCAAACCAGCGTATCGCGTCTTGCCACCACACCATCTTCTTCCTCATGTTTTATTTTTCCTGAAACAACAACATATTAAGCAACGGTTTTCACGCGTTGCTGAAAGTAACATATGAAAAAATAGCGAATAGCCCTCAGTCACTCATAAATTGAGCGCGAGGGTTGGTTCTTGTTCGTCCAGGGGCACTGATTTGAACGGTATGGGTCTTGAGGGCTAATTTTTCCTCGTTTCAAAATCTCCAAATTAAGGTCCTGTAAACCCTAAGAATTGATAATGGCGAAATCGTGTATACAGCCCAAAAACACAATCAAATACATGGGTTAGCTTCAGAATCAAATAACCAACATGAATCAATAATTAAATTTCACAAATAATGCATGGAATGGGATGTACGATTATGAAATTTATTTGATACAGTCTGCACTCGTGTTACCAATCCTTGAGGTTCTGATGAGTCTTCTTGATTGGGAATCGTTCAGGGGACCTTGAGGAAGCTATTGAAACAAGTTTCGTGCCTTGAATCCACCTAAAAAGTGTTTTTCAGATTTGAGTTTTTAGAGAAAAAATTCAAGTTTGATTTGTGTTCTTTTGCGCAGCTTAGTCTCCATTCTCATTAGGGTTATGATCAGGCATATGTAGTGAACAAATTAGGTCAAGAAAAGTAGCACAAATCCAATGCATTCATGGCTTTTGAAAATTTGATTCTTAAGGATCTTTTTAAATCTTTTTCCATGTGTTCTTGTGTCAATTAGGATCAATTTGCTCCAAATCTTTCCCTATTTGATTTTACACGAATTATTGAGGCTAAAACATGTATAAAAAGATTGGTTAGGTTAAGTTAAATATTTTCCATGTATTTAATTGATTTAAATGAATTAATATGAATAAAAATTCAAATAAATAAATAAAAAATGAGAAAATACTTCCCTTTGGGCCAAATGGTCGTGCACATGCTTGGAATGATGAATTGTGGAAGAAAAATGGGCCCATTAGCAATTTTAGGTCATTTGAATCAATGTTGACTTTTCAAAATATCCAAAAATTTCCCAACTTCCATAGGGCATAACTTGCTCAATTTTTAAGCTTTTCTCATGTTCTTGGACATTTTGGAAAGGACTTTGAGTCCTCTAACCAATGTCTTTGGTCCCATGTCATTTTGATTTACCAATCTCAAGTTATGGCCTTTGACTTAAAGTCCCTTTTTGTTGACTTTTGAAAATGACCTATAATGTTGAAATTGATAACTTTTTGTGAGAGCATTTCTTTGACTTGAAGTATGAAGATGAGTTGTAGGAAATGTCTTTCTCTTTAAAATGAGATTTGAATGGGATTTTTCTGATAATCCATGTGAAAGTTATGCCCTGGTCAATTTCAGTTGACTTTTTCAACTGTCCAAATAAGGAAACTTTTGCATCTTGATGATTTCTGAGCCAAATTTTGAGAATCATGATCAAGCATTGATCAAATGATGTTTGTGGCTTCAAAATGATGTGTTGACCAAAAATTTGAACTTTTGACTGTCAAATGACCATTTTGCCCCTACAGTTGACTGTAGTGCAATTAGGGTCTTTGACTGTGCAATTTTATGCTGAAAGCCTTGAAACTTGATATGAGGATGCTTGACCATGTTTGTAGGAATATGAGACTTTATTGGACCTTTGGAAACTTCATTTCATTGATCAGAACACAAACCCTAGTTTTGACTGTATAGGAGACTTTTGCATTGTGCAACCCTTGGGGAATTTTGAAGCATGACTTGGCAATTTCCTGGAGAATATGGGAGGGCAAATTTTGGGGTACAACAACTACCATACCCCATTGTTATGAAATCTATTATATTGTTAGAACCCCACCCTTACCTTAGATTTTATCGATCCTTGACTCCTACGATGAACCTTCTTGCCCTAGCTTCTTTCTCTTCTTCTCTCTTCTATGATCTCTTGCTCTGTTTTTTTCTGCATTCTTTTTTTCCTCTTCTTTATTCTCACTCTATTTTATTCTAAGGACCCCTAAGTCATAATACCAACCTTGCCCTTCTCAATTAAATAAATTATAATCTAAATAACCATAAAATAATAATAATTATATTTAATTATTATACTATAGTATTTAAATCTAATATTTTAATCCAAATAATGCTAAGAACTAGTTTCTCTCTACGCCTCGTATTTCTACACTTTTGGTCATACACCCCCATGATCTCAACTCTAATAATTCCCAAGGCCTCAAATTCCCAATAAAATGCATCACAAATACATCACATCATCTAATTAATTTAAATAAAATAATTCAACAAAATTAGGGTGTTATAACTCTCTCCCACTTAGAAGGATTTTCGTCCTCGAAAATGACCTGATGCAAATGACTCTGGATAAGCTCCTCGCATCTTACTCTCTAATTCCCACGTCGCATTTTCTCCAGCAGCTCCACTCCAAACTACTTTCCCAAGAGTAATCTCTTTGCCTCCCAACTTCTTTATTACATGCGACATATTTGAAATATACCTTCGGAGTTGCGACACATGTAACACATCATGCAAATTCGACAGATTAGGTGGCAAGGCCAATCTATGCGCAACATTCTCCACTTTTTCTGAAATTTGATACGAACCAATGAATTGAGGAGTCAGATTCTTCGACTTCAAAGCACGACCTACATCGGTTACTGGAGATACTATCAAGAATACATGGTCTCCCTCTTGAAACTCAAAATTATCCCTCCTCTTATCATGGTAACTCTTTTGCCTACTCTGCGAAGCCTTCATCTTTTTTCAAATTAATTTCACTTTCTCCATAGTCTCTTGCAGAATTTCAGGTCCGAGCACTACACTTTCACCAGATTCATACCAACACAAAGGCGTTTTGCACCACCGACTATACAATGCTTCGAAAGGTGCTATACCAATACTAGAATGAAAAATATTGTTATAAGTGAACTCAATCAGTGGAAGATAAATGTCCCATATACCTGCCTACTCAAGAGCACAAGCTCTCAATAAATCCTCTAACGACTGAATAGTCCTCTCTGTCTGACCATCTCTCTGCGGGTGATACACAAAACTCAATCTCATCTTAGAACCTAATGCACCTTACAGACTCTTCCAAAAATCATAAGTAAACCTTGGATCTCTACTAGATACAACACTCAACGAAATACCATGTAACTTCACAATTACGCGGATATAAATCTCCGCCAACTTCGGCATATGAAGATTGATATTATTTGGAATAAAATGATCTAATTTTATTAACCTATCAACAATCACCCAAATCGTATCATATTCCTTCAATAACTCTAACCTCATTCTCTACCTCATGTTTAATTCATTCTGATCAAACAAATAGTTTAAGTTCTTGTGATCACTAAACACTTCAAATCTGGAACTATAAAGGGAATGTCTCCAAATCTTTAGTATAAACTGTTGTAAGCGGTTTTAAAATAAGAATCTCCACAATTAATTTTTGTCCCGGGGAAGGGAATATAACGGATAACCCTAATTTGATCAGAGATTCTAAGTTGTTGACTCATTTTAAATAAATGGAAGGTGTTAGGAACCTCTCATCTACCTTGTTCACAAGGATACTAGGATTTAGATTTACAATTCAGGAAATAGGGTTTTAATTTTAATTAGGTGAACTCACCACGATTTTTAAGTCGTATGCCTACGTATCCTCTTATGAGGAATCAGAGTCCTAATTCGTAGTTCACAGTTGTTGGTTGGTGTTTTTTTATGGATTATAGAAACATCTCAAATTCTCCTTGAACCAAGTATAGGTTTGTGAATAACGGAGTTGTTAGACGAAGTTCGCAGTCGATAAGAAATATTTCCATAATCCTTTTTGAAAATATATAGGTTTGAATTAAGTTAGTAGAAAATTGTTAGTAATTTGATTGGTTAGATATTTTCGAATATATTATACAATATGAGAAAAAATAATTTTAATGCAATTAAAATATTTGAATGAGTTAGTATTTAAAAAAAGAATTTGAATTAATAAATAAACAAATTTAGAATTTACTATAAATATATTAAATATTTAAATATATTAATTATAATAAAGCAAATGAAATAGAAAATATAAATAAATAAAATTAGCTTTAATTAAAAACGCAGGGGGGATGTGAATTTGAACTAGGTAGCAAAATCGGGGGGTGCAGGAAATAAAGGCTTAAGTCCAGATGTTGGACATGGCCCAATAACGTAGGAGGGGTGTTGTTTTACGTTAGGGAAGCAATTTGAGGGGTGTTAGTAGAACGGGCTTGACCCAAAACAATTTTGTTTGACCCATTGGACAGAGTGTGGGTGAGATCAGGGAGTTGCAGTGGATGCGTGGTTTATGAACATTTGATTAAAATAAGAAGGCGTGGATTGAGGGTGCACGATAGGAGTAACGTACAGGACACGAGGAGTGTTTATAAAAGTGAATTCCTGAGCTCCAGCTTCTCTCTAGATTTATGTCACTGGAAATCTCCTCCGTCTTGAGTGCCACTGGCCAGAAATCGCTTCCGTCGGCGGCTGCTCCAAGGCACCACAACATTCAAACCAAACCACCGCCTAGGTTCATATGAAACCCAGAAATTCATGGACATTCAAACAACCTTCATGCAAAACCCAGAAACACGAAGCAGTCCAACCCAGAAACCTACGAACCCTAACCTAACCCACAACTCAGAACCCAAAAATCATTAGAACCCTAACCTAACCTCGATGAACCCTAACCCTAAACGAGAACCTTAACACTTAGAAATCCAAAACTTCAAAATCAAACACAAATTGTGGATTCAATAATTACAACCCTAATCTAAGTGAATCTGCTTACTTCCCCTATAATGATTCTTCTTGTATTAGTCCTTTTCTGGTTTTCTGATTCTCCCTTTTAATCTCTTCTTCTTTCTTTGGTTCATAGGTACACGATGCGGCGGAGATGATGCAACGGAGAATGATTGAAACACATATCTAGGGTTTCAAAAATTGAAACCCAGATCTCAAGCAAGAAGGTTGACTCGCGTCTTCTGCTTCTTCTCCTCTAATTAGAGATTGAATTAGGAAAATATGTTGTCATTGTCGTTACAAATTTTTGTTGATTAGGGAATTAAGGATTAGATTAGAGATTAGGTATGAATTTCATTAAGGTTGTAATTATAAATATATTTAAGATTTTAGGAATTTGATTTGATTTGATTCCGATCTTGTATAATTGATACAATTCTGTACGATTTTGGATGATTTTTGTAATGTAATTGGATTATAAATTGATTCTGTTCTTGATTCTTGTAATTTGATTTGTTTTTGAATCTCTACAGTACTTGTTTTGGGCTTGGGTTACTTAGTGTAGAGAGAAGAGGCAAAAATGGGCGTAAATTAGGGTTTCGTCCATACTTGGTTGACTTGGTCAACGATTCGATAAATAATAACAAAAAATAATAATTTTTATAATAATAATTTTAATAACGATAATAATAATAAAAATGCTGATAAATTTTTTACACATAACATCAATTATTTTATTAATAACAATAAGTAATATAATTTGGATAATCAAAAGTCAAAAATTGAGTTCTAGTTACACAAACAAATTCTGGGCCACAAAACCCTTTTTTATGGGGCAAAATTGCACCAACTTAAAAACGGTCCTGACAAAACTGCACCCCTCTAGTTTATCATGAATGGACTAAAAAATTTAAATGGACCTTTCTTATATAGAAATTCCACAAACCCTTAATTGAATCACACCCCCTTCTCATTATTTAAAACAAATAATAACCCTTAATGGGTCATCCCAAAAAAAAACGCACACCCCTTTATTAACATTATACCCCTATTTCTATTGGACCTCATAAGATGAAATAGATTGGGCTTAGTTATTTTAGTAAGCTAAGCCCAATTACTCAAGATATACACTCCCTTTACTATCTAAAACGGGCTTTTGAACTCACACTTCAATGGGCCGACCTACTTATAAAATGAAGCAATAAACCCTCATGACAAAAATACACCCCATTTATTATTTGGACCCCAATGTATCTAGAAGCAACAAATAAAGCTAATTAGTATTTTTTAAAATCAAAGAATATAATAATACTAAGATTAAAAGAATGAATTAGTTAGTAATATCAGTAGGGAAATTTTGGGATATGACAACTGCCCCTATTTAATTACCTTTGATTGAAGGATGCGAGAATACGCAGGTCTCGCACATTCGAATTAGAGGGTTACTAAATAATGGAAGATCCAAAAATTTAACTCAAAAGATTATAAGGATACGCTGTACAACATTCCTATGCGTACCGAGAAAGTAGGCACATATGATAACGTATCATCTTACTAGAGTTTGAACAAAAATTTAGATTGACTTAGATATGGCGACACAGATAACTTGTCAATATCTAAAAGAGATAATAGATTTGCTGCGTATTCACCATAAATTAGGAGGTAAATAACACAAGTTTAAAAATTGACTTACTAATGCTTCGAGACTAATATAATAAGCTTAGGACATAGATTTTGTCCATTCATCACAACCTAGGGGATGAATAAAATAAAGCTTGATAATACATTGCCGCATAGAGACTAACACAATGGATTATATCGCAAATTTTGTTATGTTTACTACAACATAGAGAGTAAATAATATGAGGATGAACCTGTGCATTTATCACGACATAGAGGATAAATGACACAAGGATAAACTTATGTATTCATCACGACCTAGAGGATGAATAGTATAACCCTGAAAGTTCGCATACCTATCACAACCTAGAGGATAGATAATTGAAATTTTTTGTGTGTTTATCACGTCCTAGAGGATAAACGGCACAAAGATGGATTCACGTATTCATTACTACCTAGAGAATGAATAATGTAAACCCGATGATTCACACACCTATCACAACCTAGAGGATAGATGATTGAAAAGTTTGTGCATTTATCACGACCTAGAGGATAAACGACACGTGGGTAGTCTTACATACTTATCACGACTAGAGGATAAATAATATAATCTCGGAAGTTCGCCTACCTACCACAACCTAGAGGATAGATACTTGAAAATTTTATGCTTTTATCACGACCTAAAGGATAAACAACACAAAGATAGACTTACGTATTCATTGCGACCTAGAGAATGAATAATATAAACCCGATAATTTGCACACCTACCACAACCTAGAGGATAAATGATTGAAAAGTTTATGTGTTTATCACGACCTAGAGGATAAACGACACGGGGGTAGTCTTACGTACTTATCAGGACCTAGAGGATAAATAACGTAATCTTGAAAAATCGCATACCTACCACGACCTAAAGGATAAATAATTGAAAAGTGTTTTGGTAATCGAATCTTAGATAACTAGACCAAAGATAAGATTGGAGTTTACCAATTGTGTCTGTTCTCAACCAAGGTATTCATTTGTTTTGCAAAATAGATGATTTGACAATGGGCCCCAAGAAGGTTCGTAGTTTTAACTAGAGATGTGTTCGGATAATGCCATGCATAATTCGCTAAGCGGATATGGAACTCAAAATGTATATGCACTGAATGTATATGTCCCAAATATATATGCACCAAGTATTTGTATATGCCCCAAATGTTTATACCAAGTGTTTGTATATGCCCCAAACATTTATATATGCACCAAATTCTTGTTGTGAATTTTTTAATGTTCTCTCCTTTTAAACCATTGGTTTTGTGTCACTGACTCCCCAACATTGTATGTTGTGTTGTTGTGGTGTCCATGAGTTGATTTGAACCATATGAATAAGTGTTAGCAAGATTTTGATATCTGTATTGCAGACGTAGGCATGGACATAGACATGGATGTAGACGTGGACGTGGATGTAGTCGTGGATTTTATTTTGATGTTTTTCTAACCAAAATGATTTTTGATGTTATGTCAAATGCTTTTATTTGTCAAATCCCCAAAATGATTTCAATGCAGTATTCATAAGAAATAATCGTGGTATTTTGTAAACAAGTCTGAAAAGGAAAAACACAATTGAAAGATTGAAAAAGTAAATGTTTTATTGATAAATATGCCTCTGAATATGCGCGAGTACAAGGTGCAATTCCTAAAAGAGGTAATCACATAAAGTTTTAATAAAACTAATAATGGCAATGAAAATAATAATTTCTACAGTTATTTCTCCAATGTCCTTTTGATAGCTCCAATCTTCTTTTCTTCTGAGTAAAATGATTTGGATAAATCCCTCTTCTTCGTGGTTGTAGTTGTGGTTCTTAGATCGTAGTCTTTTTGTTCTTTATTTTTGAATAAGATCCCTAACTTTTTCCTGGACCTCCCTTTCGGGTTTTCGATCCACCATTTTTTTTTGTTTGTATGTCCCTAATTTTTGCCTGGATCGCCCTTTAGGGTTTTCAATCCACCGGGACGCTCCTTTTTGTCTAAGTCTCCCATTTAGGGTTCAAACTTATTGAGATTTTTATACATAGTATTTTTTGACTACGTCTGAATTTGTCGGATGTGGCAGTTCTTCCCCACCCATTATTGTGAGGATAAGACCACCACCAGAGAATGTTGTTTTTACCACATACAGACCTTCGTAGTTGGGTGTCCATTTACCACGTGAATCAAGGAGAGGTAGTAGAATATCATTGAGCACCAAATCTCATTCTTTGAACACTCAAGGATGAACTTTCTTGTCAAATGCTTTCTTCATTCGCTTTTGGTATAATTGAACATGGCACAAAGCTGTCAAGCGTTTTTCTTCAATGAGGTTAAGCTAATCAAGTCGCGTCTGAACCCACTCTGCTTCTTCAAGCTCTATTTCCATTAAAACTTATAGTGATGGAATCTCTACTTCAATAGGGAGTACTACCTCTATGCCATATACCAGAGAGAAATGAGTTGCACCCGTTGATGTACGTATAGACGTATGATAGCCATGTAGAGCGAAGGGGATAATTTCGTGCTAATCTTTGTATGTCTTCACCATTTTCTGAATGATTTTATTGATATTATTATTGGCAACTTCAACGGCCCCGTTCATCTTGGGTAAATACGGTGAGGAATTATAATGCTCATTCTTGAAGTCATCGTATGACTCCTTCATCATTCTGTTGTTCAAATTGGACCCAATTCTCAGTAATGATCCTACTAGGAACCCCATATATGCATATAATATTCTACTTGATAAACCGAATAACCACCTGTCTTATCACATTTGTGTAGGACGTAACTTCCACCCACTTGGTGAAGTAATCGATGGCAACTAGTATAAACCGGTGTCCGTTAGAGGCTTTCAGTTTGATAATTCCTATCATATCAATTTCCCACTTTGAAAATGGCCAAGGAACACTTAGTATATTCAAAGGAGCCGGTGGCACATGCATTTTATCAGTGTAGATTTGGAATTTGTGACATGTCTTTGTATAATGGTAGCAATCAGCTTCCATCGTCAACTAATAATAACCCGCTCACAAGATTTTCCTAGTCATGGCATGTCCATTTGTATGGGTTCCAAAGGTGCCTTCATGAATTTCTCTCACAAGTGTATCTGCTTCATGTTTCTCCATGCACCTGAGTAATACGATATCATAGTTTCTTTTATACAACACATACCATTCAGAAAGAACTTTGAAGCTAGCTTCCGCAGAGTTCTCTTATCAATCGTAGAGGAATATTTTAGATATTATTGCTTCTCGAGATACCTTTTAATGTCATAGAACCTTGGCTTGTTATCCGGTCCTTCCTTAATGGAAAGGCAATGTGCCGGTTCTTCAAAATGTATAAATGTAATGCGTGGTTCATGATTTGGCCAGGTCACTTTGAACATGGATGATAAAGTTGCCAAGGTGTCTGCCATCTGATTTTCTTCTCATGGGATATGACTGAATGTAATCTTGGTAAATTCCTTAGCTAGCTTTAGAACATGATCCTGATATGGAATCAATTTGGGGTGTTTAGTGTCTCATTCATTGTTGACTTGGTATATGACTAATGCTAAGTCTCCATACACTTCAAGATGTCTAATTCTTAGATCGGTAGTAGCTTCTAGACCCAAGATGCAAGCTTCGTATTCAGTGATATTGTTGGTGCAGTCAAAATATAACCATGTAGTATAAGGTTTGAGAAAATTCTTCAGGGAAGTCAAAACTGCTCCAATACCATGCCCTAGTGCATTTGAAGCCCCCGTCAAACATGAGTGTTCAATGTGCCCTTGGTTCAGGTCCTTCGCCGGGTCCTGGTATTTAATAGTCACCTATAACCATGACATCTTCGTCTGGAAAGTCGAACTTCATTGGTTGATATTCTGGAAATGGTTGATGAGCTAGATGGTCAGCTAGTACACTACCCTTGATGGCCTTTTGATTAACATATTAGATGTCGTACTCTAATAGTAACATCTGCCATCGGGCAATCGTTCCTGTAAAAGCTAGTTTTTCGAACACATACTTCAAAGGATCCATTCTTGCTATTAACTACGTGGTGTGAATTAACATATACTGCCTCAATCGTTTAGTAGCCCAAGCCAATGCATAACAAGTTTTCTCTAGGAGTGAGTACCTGGTTTCACAATCGTGAATTTCTTACTGAGGTAGTAAATTGCATGCTCTTTTCTACTCGTTTCATCATGTTCTCCTAATACATATCCCATTGACCCTTCAAGCACTGTTAAATGCACGACGAGTGGTCTTTCGGGAACTGGTGGCATCAAGATTGGTGGCTCTTATAAATATTGCTTTATTGTCTCATAGGCTGTCTGGAAATCATCACTCCACACCACTATTTGATCTTTTCAAAGTAATTTGAATATAGGCTCGCACGTAGAAGTTAGGTGCAATATGAACCTCGAAATGTAATTCAATCGCCCTAAGAAACTATAAACCTCTTTTTTTGTCCTTAGAGCTGACATTTCTTGTATGGCTTTCACCTTGTAGGGATCTACCTCAATACCGCACTGACTTACAATAAAACCCAATAACTTGCCCGACCTGACACCAAATGTACACTTGTTCAGATTCAACCTTAGTTTGAACTTTCGTAGACGTTCGAATAACTTTTGTAAATGTATGATATGATCCTCCTCTGTATGATATTTGGCAATCATATCATCTACGTTTACTTCCACTTCTTTGTGAATCATAACATGGAATAGTGTGACCATAGCTTGTTGATAAGTTGCCCCTGCATTCTTCGGACCGAAAGGCATTATCTTGTAACAAAAAGTTCCCCAAGGAGTCATGAAAGTAGTCTTTTCCATATCCTCGGGTGCCATTTTGATCTGATTATAACCTGAGAAATCATCCATGAATGAGAACACCGAAGCTTGTGCTGTATTATCCACTAAATCATCTATGTGAGGTAACGGGAAATCGTCTTTGGGACTTACTTTGTTTAGATCCCGATAATTTACACACATGCGTACTTTTCCGTCCTTTTTGAGTAATGGTATAATGTTAGATATCTAAGCGGGATAATCTACCAGTGCTAAGAACCCTGCATCGAATTGTTTAAGGACCTCTTCTCGGATCTTGCTAGACATGTCTGAACTAGTTCTTCTGAGTTTTTATCTAACTGGAGAACAACCTTCCTTGAGAGGTAGTCTATGCACCATGATATCTGTATCTAATCCTGGCATATCTCTGTAAGACCAGAAAAATATATCCACATATTCATGTAAAAGTTTGATCAGTATTTCTTTGACGCCTTCCTCCAATGATGCCCCTAGCTTGATCTATTTTGGATCTTCCTCTATGCCAAGGTTAATGGTCTCAATAGATTCTTGGTATGTTTGTATACTGTCAGCTTTTTGCTCTATCTTCCCTGCCAATTCTTCAGAGAGTTCAAGATCTTCATCATCCTCCTCTTATGCTTGGTTGATGGGTGCATCAAAATTATATCGGATAGCAGTAATAACATTATCAGTGATTTTGGGCATGGATCTGCACATTTATCATGTTTTGTTGCAATTTTAGTATGTGAATTTGAAAATGCATATGAAGAAAAAGTATCACCATTTTAAAAACATAAAATATAAATGAAAGAGAAAGACAAGGATCTTAATTGAATGCAAAATATAACTTTTATTAATTGCGAATACTGTTTGAAGCAAATTGGGGGACCCTTACAAGCTACCCCTATGCCTCGGGCTTGACATAGGTTCTTTCAAAAACAAGAAAAATTACTTTGGAAAAAAAAGACTTATGGAATCTCCATGGATGTCCAATTCTTGAGTTCTTCGCCTGGAGCACATTCACAGATGAAGTCAGATGGTCTCTTGGTGTTGCTCTTGTTAGATATCATCGCCACTTGTCCTCCATGCTCTATTCCTTTGATGATAAAGGTTTCCTAGATCGGAGGAAAATGCACCTTGCCTTTTAGGGTAGCCTTTGATGATTCATAGGCCAAACCAAAACGATTCTTCTTTTCAGGTATCTCCACCAGTTTACCCCAACCTTTTGAGGTGCCATCCTCCACAGCTGTTTACAAGTCTCTCCAAGAAGTCACAATAGGTTTCTTGATTTTCTACACCGGTAGAGTTACCATTAAAGGCAACCAATAAGACTTAAAATGGTGTTGCTATGCAGTCTTCATCCACACTGATATATATAGGACTCTATATGACTCACAAAGATGTCCTATTCATCGTAGATTATAACCAATCTTCCTTCAATGAAGAACTTCAATTTCTGATGTAAAGTTGAAGTAACGGCCCCCACTGCATGAATCCAAGGTCGTCCGAATAGACATGTATACGCTGGTTCTATATCCATTAATTGAAAGGTGATATAAAACATATGCGGGCCGATCTTGACAGGAAGATCCACTTCTCCAAACATTATACTTTGAGAACTGTCGAAAGCTTTGACTATCGTAGAACTTGGTATTATTACAACACCATCCAATGTTAACTTCATCAAGCTGGATTTCAGTAACACATTGAGAGTAGAACCATTATCAGTGAATACCATGGATATGCTTGTAGTACCTATCTGAATAGAAACATGCAACACCTTGTTGTGAGCTCTGCCTTGTGGAGGCAACTCACTGTCATTAAAACCTAGATATGATTCAGATGTCATATTTGCTACAACATTGTCAAACTGGTTTACTGTAATCTCTTCTACAACATGAGCAGAACTTAGAACCTTCATAAGAGAGTCTCGATGCGCTTCTGAGTTGAGGAGAAATGCGAGTATTAAAATCTTGGATGAGGTTTGGTATAGCTAATCCACCACCCCATAATCACTCCTCTTGATTATTTTCAGGAATTCTTCTGCCGCTTGGTCAAAAAAATTCTTGCTCGAAGGCTCTTGTTCTTGGCTTGTGTGATCGGTGGATCTGGAACTGACTGTTTAACGCTGGTTCGCGAAATGTCGCGGAAGCAAGAGTCGCCACCGTCTTTTATTTTCTCCAAATGGAAAGGACAAAAGCACAGAAAAATTCCTTAAAGAGATTGCTCTCGGTTCGGGAGGTAGATTATAGAAAGGGAAGGTGTTAGCACCCTTTCTATCCATGGTTATCCATGGGCTCTTAGATACTTGCTCAATGTGTTTTCAAAATTGTTTGTTTGCTTTTCAATGTGGGTTTTAAAAAGTTTCTTTGAAAAATTTCAGTTCGACTCGTACGTCAGAGTGTTTGAAAAATTTGCTTTGAAAGCTTTTGAAAAGTGTTGGTGTGAAAAGTCTTTGAATTTTTTGTTTTGAAGAGAGCAAGTATCTACGAGAACCTACCTACCCTAAGGAATTCGTCTGTGTAAATGTCCTTTAAAGTAGTGCCATCCCACCATTGAGAGGTAGGTAGCACCACCGTTGGAGGTGTTCGGGTCAATTCGAGTTTGTAGGGACATGGTGATCACCGGAGCAATGGGAAGATACCTTAGAAGCTACCCTCATGCCAGGTTCCCGGATCATGAGGACTTACTAAGACATCCTCTACTCGACGATCACCTTTCGAAAGGCAAGGCAACAGTGAGGCGTACCCTAGGGGTGGTGTGTGCGATTCGTGTATCGTTTTCATTGATATTTGTCTTGTCATGTTTATTGGTGTTCTACGCTTGATTTTATTTTTAAGGCCATTCATTCTTGCATGCTTTTGTTAACAGTTAATATTTGCGGGAAAATAAATCTAAACTATTACAAATGGCGCGGGTCCACATCGCCAAAATTAAACCGGACCCGATTTGACGGAAAGTAAGTAAAGCAAATAAAAGTGCGAGAAAGTAAAAATTGTTACAAGGCTTTGGGACATATACATAATTATTTAAACGATATAAAAGAAATGTGCAAATTAAACAAATTATGGACATGGGCGTTGGACCCTTTTACAACAAATTAAAGTTAATAAGGAATTAAAAATTAAAATAAGAAAGAATGTTTTTTTGGTATTTTGTGTTTTTAGGATTTAAAAGAAAAAATAATTAATTAAAATCAAAATGAAGCGTCAAACCCTAATTCTAATATTTTTTAGGTTTATTGTGAAAATATTATGTTTTAACCTAATTTAAATCTAAGTTAATTTATATGCCAGATTTGATTATAGAAAATAAATAAAATAAATATTATTATTACAAAAAGGGAAATTTAAAAGGTATAAAAATTATTAATTAACCTAATTCTATATTTTTGGATTTTATTAAAAGGAATTAAAGTTAAAACCTATTTTACTAAATTAATTTACATGTTAATTCATTTAGAAAAAATAATTAAAATAAAATAAATATTATATATTTTTTGCCTTTTCTGATTTTTATGATGTTTTTCATATTTTGTAAAAAGAAAATAATTACTGAATTAAAACAACAAAATAAATAAAACAATAATTAAAGAAAATAAAATGTGAAAAGAAAAGCAAACCAGGGGGGGTGGCCCCAAAATTGGAGGTCAAATTAGTGGAATCTGGCCCAATAGGCAGTGGCCTATTTGACTTTCTGAATCATGTGTGACACGTTTGACTCAAGCGCAACATACTCTTTTAATCTAAGCCTTTGGTGTGGATTGGATGGACACGTGGGCATCTGGATGATGATGGTACATGGTGCACCATAGCGTTGTGCCTGCATAGGAATTCGAATTGCAAAATAATATGAAATATTACACAGACCTGGGGTTCGAACCCAGGTCTTTGATGTTACCAACACATGTCCCTGCCACTGAGCTACAACGCTTTAGTTAACATATTATAATAAGTAAATAACAAAAGAAAAGAATAAACGCGTTAGTGGCTAAGCGCGAAAATTCAAAACTGGCCAATCGCTGCTAGACAACACATCATCTCCTTCGTTGTTTTCATTTTTTTCTGAAACACAAGCCTATGGAAACGGTTTTGCACGCATGGCCTTAGGGGACTTTTAGAAAAATAGCGAATAGCGCTATAAGCTCCATAAATTGTTCGCGAATAGTGGGTCTTCTTCGTCCAGGCCTGCTGAGTATGACCATCATAGTCTTGAGGGCTGATTTTACTTGGTCAGAAAAGCCCCAATTTTGAAACCTGCAAACCCTAACATTTAACAATGGCAACATCGCCTATATTGCACAAAAATGAAATTAATTGGTATGGTTAGCATCAGATCATTACGAGGAACAAGAATCAATAGCCAAAATGTTATGAGGATGCTTAGAATGGAAAACACGATGGTCACTTTTTTGCTGTACAGGGAGGGTTCTATGTACCAATTCTTCGCGTATTGATGGATGTTAGGGATTGCAATGTGATCAGGAGTTGGCAAGGAAGCTATTGGAATCAGTATTAGGGCTTAAAACTACCTAGAACCTTGATTTCAGAATTGAGTTATATGGCCAATTTTTCAATGTTGCCATAAGCTTTTGAGCGCAGCATATGGTGTCTAAGGCTTAGGGTTTGACTCAGTGCTTATGATGGAAAGAAATTAGGTCATTAGTTGGCCTTTATCCATGCCCATGAGAGAATTGGTCTTAGGTCTTTTCATTAACAAACTTTTCCTTCTTTTAAGCCAAGACCAAGACTTGGTGTGCAATTTAACCCTAGCATAAGTTTGTGAGCTGGCCCATGATATATGGAAGTTGTCCAAATTCAAATGACACTATTCCATTGGTTTTTGAATTTTATTTGAATTTTTAAAGATTTAAAATGAATTAAATTATCAAAAATTAAATAAAATAGAAAAATCAATATTTGGTCTTGAAATTAATCATGGGACACGTGTGTGGCATGACAAGGCTGAATCAAGTGGAAGAAAGTGGGCCCTTTTGTCAAAAATTGAAGTTTCAAGGATAGTTGACTTTTGCCATTTCACAAAAATTTCCCAACTTCTACAAGGCATAACTTGCTCAATTTTTAAGCTTTTCTCATGTTCTTGGACATTTTGGAAAGGTCTTTGAGTCCTTTAACCAATGCCTTTGGTCCCATGTCATTTTGATTTTCCATTCTCAAGTTATGGCCTTTGACTTAAAGTCCCTTTTTGTTGACTTTTGAAAATGACCTATAATGTTGAAATTGATAACTTTTTGTGAGAGCATTTCTTGGACTTGAAGTATGAAGATTAGTTGTAGGAAATGTCTTTCTCTTCAAAATGAGCTTTGGATGGAATTTTTCTGATAATCCATGTGAAAGTTATGCCCTGGTCAATTTCAGTTGACTTTTTCAGCTGTCCAAATATAGTAACTTTTGCATCTTTGATGATTTCTGAGCCAAATTTTGAGAATCATGATCAAGCATTGATCAAATGATGTTTGTGGCTTCAAAATGATATGTTGACCAAAAATTTGAACTTTTGACTGTCAAATGACCATTTTGCCCCTACAGTTGACTGTAGTGCAATTTAGGGTTTTGACTGTGCAATTTTGAGTTGAATGCCTTGAAACTTGATATGAGGATGCTTGACCATGTTTGTAAGCATATGAGACTTGATTGAGCCTTTGAACACTTCCTTTTCTTGATCAGACTCAAACCCTAATTTTGACTGTATGGGAGACTGTTGCACTGCACAATCCTTGGGGAATTTTGTAGCTTGGCTTGGCAATTTCTTGAGGAAGATGGGAGGGCAAATTTTGGGGTATAACAGTTACCCCTGTTCAATCTTCTTAGACCTGAGGATGCAGATTGGCTGACGTGCCTTTCGTAATCCGAGGGTAAAAGATGATTGGACACTAGAGTGCCCAGAAATTTGCGCTCACATGTTAGCAATGATGGGGGAATGGGCTTATAGATGCCATCTGGATGTTTGATTGCGTAAGAGATTCCTTGGCGAGAACCTGCATACCTGCAAAACAGAAAATGAGTACCTGACACGTTGCAGGAGCTGATGTTTAGATGCCTGGTATAGATGTGTCCTGACTGGTTACAGGAGCTGAGTCTGGAGCTTCAAACGGCGATGAAAGAACCAGGGATGATTACTACCTTAGCATGAATGGTAAGAGAGCCTTGGGCGACTTTAACTTCAACAACGCTTGTTGAGAAAAATCTTGGGGATTTTAACTTCAACAACGCTCGTTGAGAAAAATCTGGGGGATTTTAACTTCAAAAACGCTCGTTGAGAAAAATCTGGGGGATTTTAACTTCAACAACGCTCGTTGAGAAAAATCTGGGTGATTTTAACTTCAACAACGCTCGTTGAGAAAAATCTGGGGTGTCTTCTACTAGGATAAGAATCAGGGAGATCTTAGGGTCGATCTGACTGAACCAGAGAGGCCTTTGACTGGGTAAGAATCAGGAAAATCTTAGGGTCGATTTAACTGAACCGGTCTAGGTCTTGAAATGTCTTCAACTGGATAAGCATCAGGGAGATCTTAGGGTCGATCTGACTGAACCAGAGAGGCCTTTGACTGGATAAGAATCAGGAAAATCTTAGGGTCGATTTAACTGAACCGGTCTAGGTCTTGAAATGTCTTCAACTGGATAAGCATCAGGGAGATCTTAGGGTCGATCTGACTGAACCAGAGAAGGCCTTTGACTGGATAAGCATCAGGCAAATCTTGGGACGATTTAACTGAACCGGTCTAGGTCTTGAAATGTCTTCAACTGGATAAGCATCAGGGAGATCTTAGGGTCGATCTGACTGAACCAGAGAAGGCCTTTGACTGGATAAGCATCAGGAAAATCTTGGGACGATTTAACTGAACCGGTCTAGGTCTTGAAATGTAGCTTGAGAACTTAACTGGATCTTTCCTGAAAGGTAAAAGTCAGTCATATGCAATGCATGATATGGATCAAGCAATGATGTTCTCAACATAAATGAGATTTGTAAGATATGATGTGTACATGCATGCTATAATGATGTATGTGATGTTTTATGTATGTTTTTGTCTAGGAAAGTGAATCCTTGACGGGTGCCGGGAAGTCGTATCCTGGGCTGATGTCGAAGAATAGATTTTGCTTCCGCTGGGGATGATAACTGCAAGGATACCGGTAGGAGAAGATGACTCCGTTGCGGAATAAACTTGGCGAATGGAAGATTCTGCGGGGAGAAAAGATACTCTAGCGATCATGCTGGGAAGCAATACTCTGTGGGAATAGAGATACTTTGCTGAGTGTTAATAATAATTTGCTGGGGATATCCTTGTTGTACTGAAAGTGCTGATAGACTTCGCTGGGGTGAGAAGACTTCGTCGAGGACGCTCTTTCTGTGGCTTTTGGCTGAGGATAACCCAGTTATATCCTGTTGAGGAAATAACTCTTTAAATCAAGCCAGACGACGCGTTCGTGTTCTGTGAAGAATAAGCTTCCAGAATTTACTGGGGATAAGCTTACTGCTTGGGGAGATGAATTCCATCTCTCCTGGGGAAATTTTGATAGTTTTGATATGCTGGGGAAGTGATTCCTTTGAATGTTGATGTATGCCGCCGGGGAACAATCTTTAGACCAAGACTGCCGGGGATGCTTGTTAAGAATATATGCTGCTGGGGAATATTGGGATCTACTGGAGGATACCCAATTTCCTTGAGACTTGTTAACTTTGTTTGGGGAAGAATGCACTGACTTGCTGTCTCACTCTCTGGGGAATTTAAGATGCCTGGTTAGGTTCTTTAGCTGAACCTACCTTGGTACCTTGGAGGATAGAACAATTAGATTGCTCAGACAACTCTTTATTGCCCCTGTTTCTAGTGTCACCTGCAATTAATTCTTTGTTTCGTATGCAAATATTTATGAGCTAGCCAATTATTGTCAATGCATATATCACAAATTGAACCTTGGACGTTCCTCGCAAAACAAAACAGAAAAAGAAAAACAGTTGGCACATTTAACTGAAAAGTATATTTGTATTGATTTTGAATAGCCTGTGAATAGGCGTTTTGTGTACAAGAGGCTGACATCCTAGTAAGAGAAACGTCGCCGAGCAAAAGAGTTTATACAAGTTTTGTACAAAAGAAAATAAAACAGCTGTGTGAAAGATGAATGATCCACTAGGTTTCAACTCTGCTATTGCCTTTATACTCCGTGCGTCTCATCACTTGATGACCTTGGTTGAAGGTGAAGCTGACTGATCGATGCCGTCTGAACTTGATGTAGATACCGGATTCTGGATGCAAAGTGGTCTGATGAGACATAGTATTACGTTTTTATCCCTAACTTTTGCCTGGACTGCCCTTTCGGGTTTTCAGTCCACCGGGATACCCATTTTTGCCCAAGCCGCCTTTTCAGGTTTTCGACTTGCCGGGTGTACAGATTTTTCATTTTCACCCCTTCATTTTGCCCGAACCCTTTTGGTTCGACGGTAAGCCCTAATTTTTGCCTAGACATGTCAGCCTAGCGGGTCTTTTTTCATGCGTAGTATTTTTTAACTATGTCTGCATTGGCGGGGTGAGGAAGGTCGTCACCATCCATGTTGGTTAATATCATTGCTCCTCCTGAGAACACATGCTTAACCACAAATGGCCCTTCGTACGTAGGGGTCCATTTGCCCCTTGGATCACTCTGAGGAAGGATGATTCGCTTGATCACCAGATCCCCGACTTGATATTCCTGTGGTCTGACCTTTTTGTTAAATGCCCTGATCATTCGTTTCTGATACGTCTGACCATGACAGATAGCAGCAAGTCTCTTTTCGT
Organism: Vicia faba; assembly: GCA_948472305.1. Taxonomy (NCBI): domain Eukaryota; kingdom Viridiplantae; phylum Streptophyta; class Magnoliopsida; order Fabales; family Fabaceae; genus Vicia; species Vicia faba. Next base: position 974,553,724 of record OX451735.1, on the reverse strand, counting down.
CAATAAGGTTGAGCTGATCAAGTCGTGTCTGGATCCAATCATCTTCATTCAGATTTGCATCCTTCATTATCCGGAGAGAAGGAATTTGTACTTCGATCGGCAAGACTGCCTCCATGCCATAAACCAGAGAGAAAGGAGTTGCCCCGGTTGACGTCCTAGCTGAGGTACGATACCCATGCAGAGCGAACGGTAACATCTCGTGCCAATCTTTATACGTTATTGTCATCTTCTGCACGATCTTCTTGATGTTTTTATTAGCTGCTTCTACAGCCCCATTCATCTTCGGTCTGTAAGGAGAAGAATTGTGGTGCTGTATCTTGAACTGTTCGCAGAGCTCAGCGATCATCTTATTGTTCAGATTGGTACCGTTATCTGTAATAATCCGCTCAGGGACACCGTACCGACAAATCAGGTTTTGCCGAATGAATCGTGCCACAACAGTCTTGGTTACCGTAGCATAGGATGCTGCCTCAACCCACTTCGTAAAATAATCAATCGCCACTAGGATGAAGCGATGTCCATTGGATGCCGTAGGTTTTATCTCGCCGATCATGTCTATGCCCCACATTGCAAACGGCCAAGGTGCAGTCAGAACATTCAGGGGAACCGGAGGAACATGCACTTTATCTGCATAAATCTGGCATTTGTGGCATGTCCTGGAATGTTGGTAACAGTCAGCTTCCATTGTAGACCAGTAATATCCGGCCCGTAGGATTCTCTTAGCCATAGTATGTCCACTGGAGTGCGTACCAAAGGTCCCTTCATGCAGCTCTTCCATGATTCTTTCTGCTTCAGTCTTATCCACACAACGTAGTAAGGTTGAATCATGGTTTCGCTTGTACAAGATGCCGTTGCTTAGGAAGAACTTGGTTGCAAACCTCCTCAGGAATTTCCTATCATTGACAGAAGCACCTTCAGGGTATTCCTGAGCTTCCAGATATCTCTTCACTTCGTGGTACCAAGGCTTCTCAGTTACCAATTCAGTTTCGAGGTCACAACAGTATGCCGGTTCGCCCAGTTTCCAGATGATGATCCGGGGAGCTTCATTATCCCATTTAACCTTGAACATTGAAGACATTGTAGCTAACGCGTCCGCCAACTGATTCTCTTCTCTTGGAAAGTGCTCAAATGTTATCTCTGTGAAGTGGGGGATCAGGGCCAACACACATTCTCTGTAAGGAATCAAGTTTGGGTGTTTCGTATCCCACTCTCCTTTGATCTGATTGATCACAAGAGCGGAATCTCCGAAGACACTCATAAATTTGATCCTCAGGTCGATCGCAGCTTGAAGACCCATGATACACGCTTCATACTCCGCCATGTTGTTGGTACAGTTGAAACACAGCCGGGCGGTGAGTGGAGTATGAGTACCTTGTGGAGATATGATGATGGCGCCAATACCATTTCCCAAAGCGTTGGATGCTCCGTCAAAATGCATAGACCATCGGGATCCTGGTTCAGGTCCTTCATCTGGTCCAGGTATTTCACAGTCAGTTATTATCATAATGCTTTCATCTGGAAACTCGAAGTTCATTGATTGGTAGTCATCCACAGCTTGATGTGCTAAGTGGTCTGCCAATACACTTCCCTTGATGGCTTTTTGGGTCGTGTACTGAATGTCGTATTCCGTCAAGATCATCTGCCATCTTGCAATTCTCCCAGACAGAGCAGGCTTTTCGAATATGTACTTTATAGGATCCATTTTTGAAATCAACAAGGTAGTGTGAGTCAGCATATACTGTCTCAGCCGGTGAGCAGCCCATACCAAAGCGCAGCAAGTTTTCTCAAGCAGTGAGTATCGGGTCTCACAGTCGGTAAACTTTTTGCTAAGGTAATAAATGGCATGCTCTTTTCGGCCAGACTCGTCATGCTGCCCCAGCACACACCCCATTGCATTATCAAGCACTGTCAGGTAAAGTATCAAAGGTCTCCCTTCAACTGGTGGCATAAGGATGGGTGGTTCTTGGAGATATTCTTTGATTCTGTCAAAAGCAGCCTGACATTCATCATTCCAGCGTACTACCTGATCTTTCTTCAGCAGCTTGAAGATTGGTCCACAGGTAGCAGTTAAGTGTGAGATGAACCGAGCAATGTAATTCAGACGTCCTAGAAAGCCTCTGACTTCCTTCTCTGTCTTAGGAACTGGCATCTCTTGAATGGCTTTGACCTTAGCAGGTTCCACTTGAATTCCCTTGTCACTTACCACGAAGCCTAGTAACTTTCCCGATCTTACCCCGAAGGTGCACTTATTCGGATTCAACCTCAGCTTGTACAGTTTCAAACGGTCAAACAGTTTCTGTAGATGATCAAGGTGTTCTTCCTCAGTCTGGGACCTAGCGATCATGTCGTCAACATACACTTCTATCTCATGATGGATCATGTCATGAAATAAAGAAACCATGGCACGTTGGTAGGTTGCCCCAGCATTCTTTAGTCCAAAAGGCATGACTTTGTAGCAGAAGGTGCCCCACTGAGTAACAAACGTAGTCTTTTCCATGTCTTCCGGAGCCATCTTGATCTGATTGTAGCCTGAAAAACCATCCATGAAAGAGAACACTTTATGCTGAGCTGTATTATCAACAAGGACATCAATGTGGGGTAGAGGGAAGTCATCCTTGGGGCTGGCCCTGTTCAGATCCCTGTAATCGACACACATCCTGACCTTGCCGTCCTTCTTAGGTACCGGCACCACATTAGCAACCCACTGAGGGTAAGAAGTCACTGCAAGAAACCCGGCATCAAAATGCTTCATAACCTCGGCCTTAATCTTCTCAGACATCTCTGGACGCATACGGCGGACCTTTTGCTTAACCGGAGGGCAATCTTCTTTAGTGGGTAAGTGATGGACCACAATGTCGGTATCTAATCCGGGCATATCTTCGTAGGACCAGGCAAAGATTTCCTTATAGTCATGCAGCATCTGAATCAACTGTTGCTTCACGCTGAGTTCTAGGTTGGCACCAATCTTTACCCCTTTCTTGTCTTCCTCAGTACCCAAGTTTATTATTTCCACTGGCTCTTCATGGGGTTGAATTGCCCTCTCTTCCTGTTGTAACAGTCTTGCAAGTTCACCAGGCACTTCGCAATCATCTTCACCTTCGTCTTCGGCTAAGTTGATCGGATTTTCGAAGTCATAACTGGCAGTAGCAGAGTCGTTACCAGTGAGATCCAGAGTGGATTGAAACCTGTATGAGTGAGTGTGTGTGTAAATACAGCTGTTTTGCAATATGTAAAGAAAGGAAAGAAAAGGAGCGCAAAATTTGAAATGTGAAAAACGTCCAATGCTTTTATTCATGATATATGGCGGTGACAAACAAAAGCCCTCATAAACAAAACCACGGTGCCCCGGGTAAGACACCGGGCCATATAGTTTCAAATTATTGTTTATTACAAATCAAAAACAAAGAAATTCATTACTGGGGAACAAAAGTTATGGGTGTAAAATCTTTAGCAGTCCAATTGGTCAATCCACCGTCGGTCGTCGGGTAGATCCAGCTATCGAACTCTGACTCTTCCACTTTGTCTTCCTCTCCAATAGCATTCACCTCTGAGTGGGTGATGAGCACAGGAGGTCTTCCAATTCTCGCCTTGCGCACTGCTTTCTGAGCTTCTGTGGTGAAACCCAGCCCAAACTTGTTAGTCTTAGGAGTAAGATCAGGGAGCTTGCCCCAGTTTGCACATTCACCTTTTTCGATCACAGCCCGGGCATCCTTTAAGGAGGCCATCTTCAAAGGAGAAACCTCTTCATCTGCTTCTGTTGCTGCCAAGGTTTGTGGTACTTCCTCAAAATGTTGAAAGGGGGTTTCAATGAACTCCCCATCCATTTCTACGTATCTGAAGGAGTTGAGGTGGCTGACCATATACTCCTCTTCCCCTTGCACTGTTACGATCTTCCCCCTGACCGGGTACTTGAGCTTCTGATGCAATGTGGAGGTCACAGCTCCAGCCTTGTGGATCCACGGGCGACCCAGCAAACAAGAATAGGACGGATGGATGTCCATCACATAGAATTTTGAATCAAATACCTGTGACCCAACCCTGATTGGGATGTCCACCTCACCATGTACCATTCTTTTGGACCCGTCAAAGGCCCGGACAACAATGTGAGTTGGTTTGAGCTCTAGACCCTCACAATCCAGCCTATCCAGAGCCTTCTTGGGCAGCACGTTTAATGAGGAACCTGTGTCAACCAGCACATGAGCAAGAGTAGTGCCCCTGCATTCAATGGAGACATGCAGGGCATCATTATGATTCTTCCCCTTTGCTGTCAGATCGGCATCAGAGAAACCCAGGCCATTATCAGCGGTTAGGTTGGCCACACAGTCGGTGAACTGGTCAGCAGACGTCTCTTGGGGTACGTGGGCTGTCTTTAAGAAAGCAATCAGAGCCTTTGCGTGGGCCTCTGAACACAGCAGCAGTGACAACATTGAGATTTTAGAGGGGGTGTGCCCCAGCTGTTCTACAACGTTGAAATCACTTTTCTTTATTATCTTGAGGATTTCTTCCATTTCCTGCTTGGAAGCCTCAACAATGGTCTTTGGTGCCTCCATCCTGGCAGGCACATCAGCAGCAATTCCCTTGCCCCGAGTATCAGATGACTCAGTAGCAGGGGTGGATACTTGGTCAGGGGGAGAAACAGGCACCCCGGCAGGTGTGACGACCAAAGGCCTATGAATTACCGGAGGAGCAATGTCTGGCGAGAACAGTCTTCCACTACGAGTGACCTTAGCAGGCCCGGTGATGTTGGAGACACCAGTATCAATGTTGAACTCTTGTTTCACACCCAGAACATAAACATCCGCCCCATAGTGCCATGGGACAGCCTTATCAGATTTGTAGGGTATAGGCCCCGGAACAGTAATGGTGATGGGAGCACTCTTGTGAACTGGCAAAATTTGGACAGGCTTCTTTGAAGGAGCCTTGGAATGGTTGTCGAAGATGGTAACGATCGACACTTCTTCAACAGGAGCAGCAGGAACAACAGTCTTTCTGAACAAAATCTCTTTACTATCTATCAGGTTTTGGACGCCTGACTTCAGCAGAGAACAACCAGCAGGGGAAGCAACACATAGAGGGCAACCTTCGCTACATCCCGGAAATAAACCGGCTAGCAACAGGTTCCTCTTGACCATCAGCAACGGAGTAGCAACATCATCCACCGAAGCTACATACAAATCCTCCTCAACAGCATTCACTCCATGCTGGGGCATGGGAGCAGTTACAACATTCGGCCTCTCGGGCGCCTCGAACTGTATTTCCTTTGCATCAATGAGGTCTTGAACCTTATTCTTTAGGGCCCAACAGTCATCTGTGTTATGCCCCGGGCTATCAGAGTGATAAGCACAGCGAGCATTTGGATTGAACTTGGGGGATGCGGTATTGGGAAACTTTGGAGCCTCCCTGACAGTCACTAAATTGGTGGATAGCAACTGTGGCAGGATCTGTGATAAGGTCATGCTTAACCGGGTAAACTCTCTCCGGGGTCTTTCAAACTTTTGAGGATTAGTTGGCCGAGGAGCGGCAGCAGGTTTGGCAATCATTACCGCACTGACAGATTGGCGGTGTTCAGGTCGCTCTGTTCTCCGGGAGCTATATACAGCACTAGCCTCCTTTTTGAAGGGTTTCTTTTCAGTACTGGAGGAGGCAACTTTCTGTATCTTCCCCGATTTTATACCGGCCTCGATCCTTTCACCAGTTAGGATCAGATCAGTAAACCCAGCAGAGGAATTACCAATGAGATGATTGAAAAATGGACCAGATAGGGTCCCCAAAAACATATCTACCAGCTCCCGATCCGTCAATGGTGGCTGCACCCTGCTAGCCAGGTCTCTCCATTTCTGGGCGTACTCCTTAAAACCTTCACCCGACCCTAGCGACATACCCTGGAGCTGGGTACGCGTAGGAGCGAGGTCGGAATTATATTGATACTGCTTGTAAAAAGCAGTGGCCAGATCCTCCCAGTTACGAATGCTGGCTCCATCCAGCTGATAGAACCAGTCGAGGTGAGTCCCTGAAAGACTCTCCTGGAAGAAGTGGATCCAAAGGTTCTTGTCTGCTGTGTAAGGCTGGATCTTCCTTACATAAGAACGGAGGTGCATCTTGGGACAGGAAGCCCCATCATACTTCACGAAGGCAGGTGCTTTGAACTTGTGTGGGATCACCACCCCAGTAGATAACCCCAAGTCTCCGAAATCCAGTCCAGGCACCCGCTGAACTTCCATAGCCTTTAATCTGTCTTCCAGCTGCTTGTACCGGTCTTCAGCAGGAGGGTACTGTTCGTCGTTGAAGTCTGTTTCAGTATCAGAGCCCACAGGAGTAGGGACCTCCCTTTCTTGGTGACTACCTTCCCCTACAGATGGGGTAGCCCTTTCAGCCTCAACCAAGGTGTTCCCGAGTCTGCGCCCAGTGTTAAATAGCACAGTCCTCCTCTTCTTCTTAGTCTTCTTCAGCAGCATGGTCTTCAACTCTTGTTGACCCTGAGCCAAGCCCTTGATCAGCTCCTGAAATTGGGCGTTCTGCGCCTGAAATTGGACGTTCTGTGCCTGAAGAGCCTTGATAGATGCCTCGGTTGATGATTCAGGGTTCATGATGCTGAAATAAACAGCGAAGAACAGTAAACAACCTGAAAAGAAGAGTACCTATGATGCACATGATGAATGATATGTGTTTATGCAATGCATTCAAGAGTTCGAAAATTCAAATTTGTTGTAGACCAAAAGGAACACACGTTATTATTAAGAAAATCATTGTTTAATACATCAAAACCTCATGGGCAAAAGTACAAAAAGATCAAATCAATCCCAAAATATGTTGCGCATCCTCTTTGGAGCTATGTAAGTGTTGAGGTTCCTCTCCTCATGCAACAGGCGGGTGAGCTCCAAGACCTTCTTTTCACTGGCATGCAGACTAGTCTCAAGAGAATTCCGCTCTTCCTTAAGCTGGATCCAGCTCTTCTGCATCTCTTCCCAGGATGTGGGCATATCAGGGTGCTGAATAGTGTAGGACACTTCTCCTCCCAAGACTGGTTCTTTGATTACTGGGAGCATGTGAGGATAAGGCATCACTAACTTCTGGGAGCGGGCTCGTACCCACTTGAGATAAGGTTCCAATGGGATGGAGTTCCTGTGCCCCAGTGTCTTGCTGTCTATCCTATTTGGCATCCTCCAGGCTCTGATAAACCTCTGGCGAAGTCCTTGAGTATCGTTGTCGAAGTCAAAAACTATGTCAGGAATTAACATGTCATGAGGACCATCCCTCCGAGCATAACCAAATTGTCTCCAAGCCAGGCATGGGCTATAGGTAATACCCCCTCTGATTCCAAGTAAAGGAACATTAGGATACTCCCCGCAACGATCAATGATAGTGACATCTTCTCTGGACCTAGGGCACCAATGTATATCTGCATGTGTAAGAGTCATCAACCGTTGTGACCATCTCAAACCCCGCTCGTTCTTCAGGACTGATTGTGGAAGGTGCGAAATAAACCACTTTCCCAGGAGAGGAGTGCAACACATAAGGACACCTCTTTTTCTCATGGTTCGAGTGTAACATGAGTGAAGGATGTCCCCCAGCAACGTAGGTATAGGATTCCTGGACATAAAGATCTGGACAGCATTGATATCAACGAGCTGGTCTGGGTTAGGGAACAACACCAAACCATAAACAAGAAGGGCCACAACCTCTTCAAAAGCTTGTAAGTCAAGGGAGTTCCAACATTCATAGGTCTTTTCAAACAGAAACCTGGCTAAGAACCCTTTGATACCACTTCTAACTTCCCAATGTCCCTTGAGGTCAGATGACTGTAGGTGCAAGGCTTTAGCAATCTCTTCAAGCTTAGGTTCCTTTTCTGTACCGTTGAAGGGTAGCTGATCAAGGATAGGGATCTTCAGGAGCCGGGAGAACTCCTCCAATGTAGGTACCAACTGATAATCCAAGAAGGTAAAACAGTGATGCAGAGGGTCAAAGAACTGGAACAAAACCTTTATCATATCTTCCTCAATGTTGGTGTTGACCAAGCTGATGAGGCTTCCATGCCTTTCACTGAATGAAGAGTTCTCGGGAATCCTGGATATAAGCTCCTTAAGCTGAGGAGGGATCCTTACAAGACTGATTTGAATTGTCTTTCTACGAACAGTTTCCATGTCCTACAAAACAAGAACAAAGATGAAAATTCGAACCCCTGAAATGGTTAGTTAATGCATATGATGCTGGATGATGTCATGATGCTATGATTAAACACACCACGGATATGTACAAAGACAAACATGTAAGGCACACAAGGCACACAAGACAAGCCCTTAAGGTTTAAGGCCAGCATGGGGTCTGGGTAGTACCCTCTTGAAGTTGGTGGGTTCAACCTGTCCTAATCAAAGTAACCGGGTTCTAAGGTTCCCAATATCACGGGATTGCTTTCATTGTTCATCGTTTCGATTTAGCCACTGAACTGGAGACCGAAATATTCCAGGAAAGCAACCCTCAATTGAGTGTAGTATCGAGTATCAACCAACCTCGGACTGCACCAAAGTCAGTTATCTCACTACCCTAAAGAGGCCAAGATGGTTCAATTAAGGTTCCTAAGGTCTGTTGATGCTTCATGACACCACATGGAGGCCCCGTACTCTCCTTGACTGAACTCAAGGGTTACCGGTGCACACCAAAGTGCCACATCAACGTAGCAGACTGTTTCAACCATGTCGGTATACCCCGCACAGTTCCCTCACAGCCTTGTTGCTACTTTCTAAGAAAGGTATCCCCCAGATCCGGGTTAGGATCTATAGAACTCCCAAGCAACCCACAATTTTAAAGCACACAAGGAAAACAATTGAAAACACAGTTATGAACTAGCCCTAAGGTACACCTCACTTTAAGTTTATTCCCCAGCAGAGTCGCCAGTTCTGTGATCGGTGGATCTGGAACTGACTGTTTAACGCTGGTTCGCGAAATGTCGCGGAAGCAAGAGTCGCCACCGTCTTTTATTTTCTCCAAATGGAAAGGACAAAAGCACAGAAAAATTCCTTAAAGAGATTGCTCTCGGTTCGGGAGGTAGATTATAGAAAGGGAAGGTGTTAGCACCCTTTCTATCCATGGTTATCCATGGGCTCTTAGATACTTGCTCAATGTGTTTTCAAAATTGTTTGTTTGCTTTTCAATGTGGGTTTTAAAAAGTTTCTTTGAAAAATTTCAGTTCGACTCGTACGTCAGAGTGTTTGAAAAATTTGCTTTGAAAGCTTTTGAAAAGTGTTGGTGTGAAAAGTCTTTGAATTTTTTGTTTTGAAGAGAGCAAGTATCTACGAGAACCTACCTACCCTAAGGAATTCGTCTGTGTAAATGTCCTTTAAAGTAGTGCCATCCCACCATTGAGAGGTAGGTAGCACCACCGTTGGAGGTGTTCGGGTCAATTCGAGTTTGTAGGGACATGGTGATCACCGGAGCAATGGGAAGATACCTTAGAAGCTACCCTCATGCCAGGTTCCCGGATCATGAGGACTTACTAAGACATCCTCTACTCGACGATCACCTTTCGAAAGGAAAGGCAACAGTGAGGCGTACCCTAGGGGTGGTGTGTGCGATTCGTGTATCGTTTTCATTGATATTTGTCTTGTCATGTTTATTGGTGTTCTACGCTTGATTTTATTTTTAAGGCCATTCATTCTTGCATGCTTTTGTTAACAGTTAATATTTACGGGAAAATAAATCTAAACTATTACAAATGGCGCGGGTCCACATCGCCAAAATTAAACCGGACCCGATTTGACGGAAAGTAAGTAAAGCAAATAAAAGTGCGAGAAAGTAAAAATTGTTACAAGGCTTTGGGACATATACATAATTATTTAAACGATATAAAAGAAATGTGCAAATTAAACAAATTATGGACATGGGCGTTGGACCCTTTTACAACAAATTAAAGTTAATAAGGAATTAAAAATTAAAATAAGAAAGAATGTTTTTTTGGTATTTTGTGTTTTTAGGATTTAAAAGAAAAAATAATTAATTAAAATCAAAATGAAGCGTCAAACCCTAATTCTAATATTTTTTAGGTTTATTGTGAAAATATTATGTTTTAACCTAATTTAAATCTAAGTTAATTTATATGCCAGATTTGATTATAGAAAATAAATAAAATAAATATTATTATTACAAAAAGGGAAATTTAAAAGGTATAAAAATTATTAATTAACCTAATTCTATATTTTTGGATTTTATTAAAAGGAATTAAAGTTAAAACCTATTTTACTAAATTAATTTACATGTTAATTCATTTAGAAAAAATAATTAAAATAAAATAAATATTATATATTTTTTGCCTTTTCTGATTTTTATGATGTTTTTCATATTTTGTAAAAAGAAAATAATTACTGAATTAAAACAACAAAATAAATAAAACAATAATTAAAGAAAATAAAATGTGAAAAGAAAAGCAAACCAGGGGGGGGGGGGTGGCCCTAAAATTGGAGGTCAAATTAGTGGAATCTGGCCCAATAGGCAGTGGCCTATTTGACTTTCTGAATCATGTGTGACACGTTTGACTCAAGCGCAACATACTCTTTTAATCTAAGCCTTTGGTGTGGATTGGATGGACACGTGGGCATCTGGATGATGATGGTACATGGTGCACCATAGCGTTGTGCCTGCATAGGAATTCGAATTGCAAAATAATATGAAATATTACACAGACCTGGGGTTCGAACCCAGGTCTTTGATGTTACCAACACATGTCCCTGCCACTGAGCTACAACGCTTTAGTTAACATATTATAATAAGTAAATAACAAAAGAAAAGAATAAACGCGTTAGTGGCTAAGCGCGAAAATTCAAAACTGGCCAATCGCTGCTAGACAACACATCATCTCCTTCGTTGTTTTCATTTTTTTCTGAAACACAAGCCTATGGAAACGGTTTTGCACGCATGGCCTTAGGGGACTTTTAGAAAAATAGCGAATAGCGCTATAAGCTCCATAAATTGTTCGCGAATAGTGGGTCTTCTTCGTCCAGGCCTGCTGAGTATGACCATCATAGTCTTGAGGGCTGATTTTACTTGGTCAGAAAAGCCCCAATTTTGAAACCTGCAAACCCTAACATTTAACAATGGCAACATCGCCTATATTGCACAAAAATGAAATTAATTGGTATGGTTAGCATCAGATCATTACGAGGAACAAGAATCAATAGCCAAAATGTTATGAGGATGCTTAGAATGGAAAACACGATGGTCACTTTTTTGCTGTACAGGGAGGGTTCTATGTACCAATTCTTCGCGTATTGATGGATGTTAGGGATTGCAATGTGATCAGGAGTTGGCAAGGAAGCTATTGGAATCAGTATTAGGGCTTAAAACTACCTAGAACCTTGATTTCAGAATTGAGTTATATGGCCAATTTTTCAATGTTGCCATAAGCTTTTGAGCGCAGCATATGGTGTCTAAGGCTTAGGGTTTGACTCAGTGCTTATGATGGAAAGAAATTAGGTCATTAGTTGGCCTTTATCCATGCCCATGAGAGAATTGGTCTTAGGTCTTTTCATTAACAAACTTTTCCTTCTTTTAAGCCAAGACCAAGACTTGGTGTGCAATTTAACCCTAGCATAAGTTTGTGAGCTGGCCCATGATATATGGAAGTTGTCCAAATTCAAATGACACTATTCCATTGGTTTTTGAATTTTATTTGAATTTTTAAAGATTTAAAATGAATTAAATTATCAAAAATTAAATAAAATAGAAAAATCAATATTTGGTCTTGAAATTAATCATGGGACACGTGTGTGGCATGACAAGGCTGAATCAAGTGGAAGAAAGTGGGCCCTTTTGTCAAAAATTGAAGTTTCAAGGATAGTTGACTTTTGCCATTTCACAAAAATTTCCCAACTTCTACAAGGCATAACTTGCTCAATTTTTAAGCTTTTCTCATGTTCTTAGACATTTTGGAAAGGTCTTTGAGTCCTTTAACCAATGCCTTTGGTCCCATGTCATTTTGATTTTCCAATCTCAAGTTATGGCCTTTTACTTAAAGTCCCTTTTTGTTGACTTTTGAAAATGACCTATAATGTTGAAATTGATAACTTTTTGTGAGAGCATTTCTTGGACTTGAAGTATGAAGATGAGTTGTAGGAAATGTCTTTCTCTTCAAAATGAGCTTTGGATGGAATTTTTCTGATAATCCATGTGAAAGTTATGCCCTGGTCAATTTCAGTTGACTTTTTCAGCTGTCCAAATATAGTAACTTTTGCATCTTTGATGATTTCTGAGCCAAATTTTGAGAATCATGATCAAGCATTGATCAAATGATGTTTGTGGCTTCAAAATGATATGTTGACCAAAAATTTGAACTTTTGACTGTCAAATGACCATTTTGCCCCTACAGTTGACTGTAGTGCAATTTAGGGTTTTGACTGTGCAATTTTGAGTTGAATGCCTTGAAACTTGATATGAGGATGCTTGACCATGTTTGTAAGCATATGAGACTTGATTGAGCCTTTGAACACTTCCTTTTCTTGATCAGACTCAAACCCTAATTTTGACTGTATGGGAGACTGTTGCACTGCACAATCCTTGGGGAATTTTGTAGCTTGGCTTGGCAATTTCTTGAGGAAGATGGGAGGGCAAATTTTGGGGTATAACAGCTTGCCTTTATCATAGCTCCCCCTATATCCTTTAAGCACAACATCATTTTTCTTCAGTGGTTCGAGACTATAGATTCGACCACTGCGAGTCATGCCCCCTGTTCCTGCTATATTTGTGATTGTAGGTCCCCGACTTATCAATGGCTCACATTCTTTATTTACACCGCTAGCATAGATCGTAGAATCATAACTCCACGTTACCGCTTTGTTACCTTCTTAGGGGGTAGGAGATGGCCCCCTAATCACCATTGTAGTCTTTGGAACTACTAGAATTCTCATAGTCTGGCGTGGTATCATTACTGGTGCTTCTATCTATTCTCCCCATGGAATCATAAGATTCTTCTTATTAGGGTTTAGCCCTTGGCATGGAATTACCAATGGCTTCTTCGAACTTCCATCGATCGCAAATACATACTCTTCTTTAGGGTATTGCCCGAATTGGACTATCCCCTGATCCACCAATTTTTGTAATGTCTTCTCGAAAGCTTCATTGTGTTCCAAGAGGAACCCATATTCAAACATATATTCTTTCAAAAGGTTTATTGGAGCAACCTTTGCTCATCTGGCTTCCCCAAAGTCAGTGACCACCTCAATTGCATTCTCCATCGGTATACCATGCAGAGGAATGTGGTTTTTATTGATGTTTGGCTTACCAAAAGTGATATCTAGGGAATCCAACAAATCTTGAACCTTATGTCTGAAGGCCCAACATTTTTCTATGGTATACCCCGAAGAATTGGCATGATACTCGTACCTGAAATTTACGTTGTACTTTGGTGGGAGTTCCTCAATTAGAGGAGCTAGAGGTTTCTACTCTACCAAAGATGCTTTAAGTAGATTTTACAACAATTGACTGTGCGACATGGGGAGAGGATCAAATCTTCTTAGAGGACTTTCAAACCTGTTCTGTTGTTGTTCTCGTAGAATTAGCAATGGCTGTTGTGCCCTTGGATACGATGCTACAATGTTAATTTCTCCTTCCTTATTTTTTGAGAAGTTAGGAACATGTCTCTTTGATTTATAAGGGGTCCAGATGATGCCCCTTGTATCTTCCCACCCTTTATACCTACTTGATTTCTTTCACCAATAGTCACTAAATAAGAAAATCCAGAAGAGACGCTCCCTACCATCTTATCATAGTAAAACCCTTGTAAAGTTCCTATGAACATATCGACTAATTCTTTCTCCAAGAGTGGTGGTTGTACACAGGCTTCCATTTTTCTCCATCTTTGAGCATACTCCTTGAAAGACTCCTCCTCCTTCTGAGATAAGTTTTGGAGCTGCATGCAGTTGGGAGCTATCATACCCAAATTTTTAACCTAAGATCCCACCTTCATTTTCATTTTTATAAAGCATCAAGGTCACGAGATACGGTTGGTTTTTAGTCCACTCACCTTCGAGCATTGCTTATGCAGAGATTATCGATTGTTGTAAAAATTTTATTTTATGCATCACCAACTTCTAATTAAATACAAAGGTGTATATTTGTACTTCTTTGGTTTCACGTGCAGAGACAGGTCTAAATTAAGTGTGTCGGGTGTTGCACCTCAATTAGGGTTTCTAATTCCTCAAGTTGTTCAAGTATAGTGAATCAATGATTCTCGAAGGCTACCTCATCAAATTTTAGCCTATAATCTCAAGAGCATAGTCAATATTTCATCATCACCGATTCACGTGTACATCAATATGTCTGGGAATGCAAGGAAATATCAAATTTGCAAGCTGATTCAAAGCACTTTGACCAAAAGCCAACATTTTCAAGATCAAGTTCAAATGATTGTAAATTCTTCATTATTCAATATTTTTGAGTGGTTCTTTTTGCGTATGACTCTCCTTGACGTTATCTCCAACTTCTCTTTACAAGTCAAGAGCTGATTATGTGTGGAGGATCATCAGAATTTCGAATAATTTAGAGATCATTTTGCGAATTTGACCTAATCTCAAAATAGTTGTGCCCAACTTCCACGGATCATAACTGTAGCGGTAGAAATGTTGAGACTAAGCCATTGGATTGACTTAACTCGCATAGATCAAATACAAATCTCCACTGTGCTTTATTGTTTCTAGAGGAATGGGAAAAGAGCGAATAACCCAAAAAGAGGGGGACACAATCTAAGTTCGGGGGTTGGTTATGAAAAGGGAAGGTATTAGCACCCTAAACATCTATGGTACTCCATAGGAACCTCTTTGAAAATTTGTGTATTTTGGATATAAATGTTGTATACAAAAATGGATTGTGGGGATGAGAAAGAAGTATTTTTTTAATGATTTTTGCACCCGCCGCGGTTGCGAACCTTTAGTGCCTACGTACCACCTTTCGTGCAATAGGGGATCAGGGTACTCGTAGTTCACCTTTAAAAATTTTAAAACACAAGTGTGTTGGTTAATTTTAAGAGACAAGACATCATCGTGTTATCTGAGTGGAAGAAAATACTTACTACCCTCGATTATGAGAATGGAGAATATGCGTCATCTCAAAGTGGAAGATATGGCTTGGATTTTAAAATTAACAAAGCCTCACTCAATACCCAAGTGGAAAATATCTTACTTTAATGCATATCGTAGAAGTATAATAGCTCGCATCACTACAAAGATTAACAAGAGTCTAATCTTTTGAGAAAGTTTTAAGGATAAAAGGCAAAATGGCGAAAATGGTTTGAATGAGATTGATTGACTTTTAGTCTTCTCACAAAAATGTCAAAGTATGATTTAAGTTGGTTAAAATTTGATTAAGAAAATATTTTTAAAAATGCATGGACCTAAGTCCAAGTTTATTGTGAAAGCGGTTCAAGTTTTAAAAACAAGAAGAGTTTTCAAAATGAGGGAGAATATTTTTGAAATTAAAAAAGATGGGAGAAGATGAAGGGACTATCCTAAAGCATAAGATAAAAGTTAGTGAAAATAATCGTCTAACCAACAAGAAGCCAACATTTGACACAATGAGTCAATATAGAATTCCCATCCTTTGGATTGAAACCAAGCAAGCAAAGATAATGAACCTCTTAAGAATACCAAACTTCAAATGCATTATGTCTTCACAAAAATTGGATAGAGTAACGACTGTATACAGATGAATTCCCAATCACAGACAAAGCATATAATCAGAATAAGATGCACATAAAGAAAACAAACAATCCAATGTCTTGGGGGGTAAACCCCAAGAACTCCAGACAAAATAGCAATAGAAGTCACAAGGTCTCAATGTAGGTCAATGTCTCTAATCCTAAGTCCAAGAAGTCCATACTCCAAAATGCCAAGGGTAGTAACCAAGTAGTCCAAGTAACATTAAAGTTTTTTATTGTTCAAGTTGGTTATTAGGTATCTTCAAAAAGAAAGTGAAAAGCTCAAGTGAGCAAAATAAAAATACATAAAGATAAATGCTCAAGTGAGCAAAGATGAAAATAGAATAAAAAGTAAATGCTAAAATAAATGCTGCGTAAAAGTAAAGGCATAAAGTAAAAGCTTAAAAATAAAAGTCAATTGTTAATAAGTTAGAAATTAGAGGTTAGTTGAATGACCATCTTGAAACTTGAATTTGAAAACTCATTAGAAGATTGATAAAATCAAAGCCTCTCAACAACAAGTTTCATTTTCTTTTTGTCAAGTATATCATTCATTTCAAATTCTTAAGGCAACAACAAATGATCAACGATGTTTAAGTGATTCACTTAGACCAAAGTTTATGAAGATTCATTAGAGGATTGATAAGACCAAAGTCTACTAACAATGAACCTCAAAGTTATTGCATCAAAGGTTTCAAATTAAACATGCTTGAGCTTGCAAACATAGGTTTGGGCCACGAATGATCATTTCTCGAATCAGGATAAAATTTAGCGCTATGTTAAGCAATCGTAAGTGGACTTATATAGAAGTCACACCTATTTTGGGGCCGGTCAATAGCAATCTATGTACCATATGTTTAGAGAAATGATATGTAGGTCATTCTCTAATAACATGTAGTACAAGTAAAGAAAGGGATAAGACGAAGAGGGAGGGAAAATATTTGAATAAATTTTTTTAATCAAACTATCATTAAAATCATCCATCAATTTTGCTGGAGTTAAACTTAACACTCAAGATACAATGATGTTAATAAAGTTCATGATCAACAATCACATAGTCAGAATATATTAAAAAAAATTGCATTTGATGAATAAAATAAAAAGGAAAAATGATTTTTAGATTGTTTTTTAAAATAAAAATAAAAGGTAAAATAACAAACTATATTCAAAGTGTCAAAGAAAAACTTAAAGAGACCATACAAAAATCATAAATGACCTCAAATATTTTAATAAATTTTTTTGTAATTTTTTAAAACAGAAAAGTATTTTTTAAACTAATTAAAATCACTCAAATAAGTGAAAAAAGATCAAAAATAGTAGAAGTACAAATTAAATTCTAGAAAAATTTCAAAAAGTCAAAAATAAGGAAAATGATTTTTATAAAACTTTTAGAATTTAAAAATATCAAAAAGTATTTTTAAATAATTAGAAACAAATCAAAATAAGAAAAAAATTATAAAAAATATCAAATCTGAAAATAAAATCATGAAAAAATAAAAATCAGAAAGAGAATATTTGAAACTGTTTTTGTGAATTTTTTCATAATTTTTGATTCAAAAATGAATTTTCTATGATTTTTTGAAGTTTAAATCTATTAAAATATAAAAATAAGAAAATAAAAATAAAACAAAAAGATATAGACCATTGGATGAATGTCAAAACGTGTTAGTAATCAGATCCAAGGGATCTGGCGTGCTGTGCATATCATGGTCCTTAGTGAATGAACCACTGGATCAAATATTAAATAAAATTTTGAAAAAAACAAGTGGCACATTATCATTGATTGAGAGATGACACGTTGGTAATCTTCAATCTTCACCCACGCGAATTGCAGGTCTCTCATACTGTAAAATCAGGAGCTCAAACCTATGCCATTCGCTTTGTCTCATCAAGACGAAGACAACCGTACCCTCGCGAAAAATTTAGTTAAGGCGTAGCTTAGTAGATTTGCAAAAAACCAGAAGGAAAAATTTGAATAGGTGTAATAAGGTGGGAGAACTGACTTTTGGTTTTGTGTTTTATCGCAAATGTTGCAGATAGAAAGAGTCGCCACCGAATTTTCTTTTATCCAATAAAGGAAAGTGTGAAAAGAACATGAAAGAGCTTTGAGAATTTTTGAGTTCGGGGGGTAGGTTATGAAAAGGGAATGTGTTAGCACCCTTTTCATCCGTAGTTATCTACGGGCTCTTAATCGCTAACTCACTTTTGAAAATGTTTTGTGAATGTGTAAGTTTGAAAATATTTTGAAAATGACTAAGTTCGACAACTTTGTAATGATTCTCGTATCAGTTGAGAACGCATCCAAAGTGTTTGTTTTTTGAAAATATTTCATAAGAGAAGTGTATTGTGTGAAAAATGTTTTAAAATGTTCACGAGCAAGCGATTAAGAACTATCTACCTACTCAAAAGTCTTTTGTTCTTTTCCTCCTCTTTTATATAGTGCTATCCTACCATTAGTTAGCAGGAAGCCCTATCATTGGATGTTTGAGGGACAGGCGTGGGTCAGTGTACAGTCATAAAGGCAACATATAGTGATACTTTTAGCAATTCGAAGGGACTATCATCATGTATTCATAGGCAACATCGAGGGACAAGATCATTTACTGAAGGAAGCATTGAAGGGTCATCGAGGGACTATGATCTTTATGATGATTTTTAACCGAGAGTCTTTGCTAATGGTATCCCTACATTCGAGGGACATGACTGTTTTCCAAAGGCAACAAGGGAGGTTACCCTAGAGGTGTACGTGTGCATAGTGTGTTCGGTTCAGTTATATTATCTTGATTAGTTAGGAGTTATCTACTGATTGATTTTAAATCTTGCTATACAAGCATATTTACTAACAGTTATATATACAGGCATATAATTATAAATGCAAAAAAATAAAGGTAAGAAAAGTAAAGTGCGAGAAAGTAAAGGCCTACAACTATTATAGGCTTTGGTACAGTTACATAAGAAAGTGTGCGAAATGAAAAATGCGGAATTTAAACCTAAGTTATTACATCCCATAAACAGTTACATGATAGGAAAAATGCGGGAAAATGAACTAAGCTATTACAAAAATACCCGTGCGACCTATACGTTTATTTATAGAAATTTAAATGACGAAAAAAAATAAATGTTAGAAAAATGTTTTAAAGTCCTAAAATCTAAAACGTTAGAAATTCATTTTTTTTTGATGCATTTTTGGTTTGATTTGAATTATAAAATAAATAAACTTTAAACCTAAATTAAATATTTAATTAATTATAAAAGAAACCTATGTCTAATTAATTAATTAAGAAAAATATTGTCTAGAAATTAAATTAAACTATTAAAAGTCTAGTTCTGATTTTATTATATTTTTTGTGATTTTATTGATTAAAGAAAATGATTAAAAATAAAAATTAAATTAATTATGAAAAATGAAAAATAAAAATAGAAAAGGGTTAAAAAGTATCGAAAAGAAGAAAAGAAAGGTGCAGGCGCTGGGATTTGAACCCACGACCTTCTATTTAAAGTCTCCATCCTTTGCCATCTGAACCATGCGCGCCTGGTGTTTGAAAAATTGGATTTGATCATTATATGATAAACCTGCAAAGATTGGAAAATAATAGCAAAAATATAAGCCACAAGTTCAAAATTTTAAATTTTCATATTTTGCATTTCATGCATTCCTTCAAAACTTCCCAACTTGTGAAACTCATAACTTACTCAATTTTCATCTTTTGAAGACGATCTTTGACTTTTTGAAAAGTTCAAGATGTCCTATACATTTTATCTTTTGATCATTTTTGCATTTGGAGACATTATCTTGATGTAAGTTGCCTTGACAAAAAGTGTCTTTTTATTGACTTTTAAAATGACCTATAATGTATGGGCTCATATATTTCAAATGAAGCATTTTTTGGACTTGAGCATAAATAAAAAGTTGTAGAGAATTGAATTTATTTCAAAATGGTCTTTGGTTGGGGAAAAGTTGAGGAGGCATGTGAAAGTTATGCTTGGTCAAAGTTCAGTTGACTTCTCCTAAGGAAACCCTAATTTGGAAACTTTGGACTTTTGACGATTTAAGGGCTTCTCTTGAGTAATCATGATCAACCCATGATCAAATGATGAATATCACTTAAAAATGTTAATGTTGACCAAAAATCTTGAAGTTTGACTGTATGTTGACCATAGTTGACTTTTTATCCAATACAGTTGATTTTCAATCATCTGAGCCATTGACTGAGCAAAATTGTGATGCAAGGCATGAAACTTGGTATGAGAATTATTGAAGACCTATGATGAACCATGAAAACTATTTGAGACCTTTAAAACCCATTCTTCCTTATGCAAGATGAAACCCTAGTTGTGGACCCATTGCTTAGGAGAAGAATTTATCTGATCAACTCTTGAGAATTCTTATGCATTTGAGAACCCTAGAAGAATGTCTTGAAGAAAATGGGAGGGAAAATTTTGGGGTACAACAATAGGGATTTCAAAAGTCATGGCTAAAACTCATTTCCAGTTGAAAACAAATGTTGCGAATAGTATCAGAATGATGAGAGATTTATTGTTGTAACAAATTTTGAGAGAATTGATGAAGGAATCTACCTATTGAAGTTCAAATTTAGAGCTCTGAAACTTGACTTAGATAGCACGATTTAGGATGCTTTAGGGCTTGGTTCTTCTTCTGTTAACTTCACTGAATTTCAAGGATGAAGAATTAGCAAAGAAAATGGATTGAGGAAGGATGTAAAACCAAATTCGAAGTTGCAGAAAAGTGGGTTAAGGAGAGAGTTTGGCAGGGTGATTCTGGCTGTTCAAGCTTGAGAAAATGAGTGGAGTGAGGTCCTCTGCTTATAGGGAAATGAATGGTGCAAAGAATTAATAGGAAATTTGAAGTTTGGAGGGAAATTAGATCAAGCACGAAAGTGAAAAAGTGTGACCCCATGTGCATCAAAACTCAATCAATTCCTGCGTTTTGATCCTTAATTCAACTTTGGGAACTTTGTTAAACATGTTTAAATAAAAAATGCGTGCTAAATTGGTGATTAGAAATTAGACTAAGTCTACGCCCGACTTTGTCTTAGAATATGTATTTGGAGTGAGGTTACGCCCGACTTGGTCCAAAAGGATAATCAGAATAAATCTACGCTCGATTTAATCTGAACCAAAAGATGTCTACACCCGAATTCAACTGGAAGAAGATGTTGGAAGGAGTCTATGCCTGACTTTTCCAAAAGAGTATCAGAATAAATTCACGCTTGATTTTATCTGAGTCAGAGGATGTCTACGCCCGACTTCAACTAGAAGAAGATGTTGGAAGGAGTCTTCGAAGGAACTATTTTTTAGAATTTAGTTTCTGAATAAAATGCTTGTCAAATTAAATCTCTGAGGGAAATGCTTTTCAGAATAAATTTATGAGGTAAGTGCTTTTCAGAATTCAGTCTCTGAGGAAGTGCTTTTCAGAATTCAGTCTCTGAGGAAAATGCTTGTCGGAATTCAGTCTATGAGGAAATGCTTGTCGGAATTCAGTCTCTGAGGAAATGCTTGTCGGAATTCAGTCTCTGAGGAATGCTTGTCAGAATTAAGTCTCTGAGGAAATGCTTGTCGGAATTCAGTCTCCGAGGAAATGCTTGTTGGAATTCAGTCTCCGAGGAAATGCTTGTCAGAATTCAGGCTCGGAGGAAATGCTTGTCGGAATTCAGTCTCTGAGGAAATTCTTATCGAAATTAAATCTCCGAAGAAATGCTTGTCAGAATTTAGTCTCTGAGGAAATGCTTGTCGAAATTCAGTCTCTGAGGAAATGCTTGTCGGAATTCAGTCTCCGAGGAAATGCTTGTCGAAATTCAGTCTCAGGAAATGCTTGTCAGAATTCAATCTCCGAGGAAATGCTTATCGGAATTCAGCCTCCGAGGAAATGCTTGTTGGAATTCAGTCTCCGAGGAAATACTTGTCGGAATTCAGTCTACAAGGAAATACTTGTCGGAATTCAGTCTCCGAAGAAATGCTTGTCAGAATTGAGTCTCCGAGGAGATGCTTGTCGGAATTTAGTCTCCGAGGAAATGCTTGTCGGAATTCAGTCTCCGAGGAAATTCTTGTTGGAATTCAGTCTTTGAGGAAATGATTGTCGGAATTCAGTCTCTGAGGAAATGCTTGTCGGAATTCAGTCTCTGAGGAAATGCTTGTCGGAATTCTGTCTCCAAGGAAATGCTTGTCGGAATTCAGTCTCCGAGGAAATGCTTGTCGGAATTCAGTCTCTGAGGAAACGCTTGTCGGAATTCAGTCTTTAAGGAAATGCTTGTCGAAATTTAGTCTTCGAGGTAATGCTTGTCAGAATTCAGTATCTAAGGAAATGCTTGTCGTAATTCAGTTTCCGAGGAAATGCTTGTCAGAATTCAGTCTCCGAGGAAATGCTTGTCGAAATTCAGTCTCCGAGGAAATGCTTGTCGGAATCCAGTCTTAGAGGAAATGCTTGTCAGAATTCAGTCTCTGAGGAAATGCTTGTCAGAATTCAGTCTGAAATGCTTGTCATAATTCAGTCTCCGAGGAAATGCTTGTCGAAATTCAGTCTCTGAGGAAATGCTTGTCGTGATTCAATCACCAAGGAAATGCTTGTCAGAATTCAGTCTCCAAGGAAATGCTTGTCGGAATTCAGTCTCCGAGGAGATGTTTTTCAAAGTAAATCTTTAAAGGAAGTTATTTGGCCATGCAGATGGTCGCCCCCGTCGTGTTTCGGGAATTGATCTACAATTCTCTTTCATCAGTAAACCCGACCTATTTCAGGAATTCATACCGCCTGGTCATACAGATAGTTGCCGTTGGCTTGTTTCGGGAATTAATCTTCGACCTATTCTTGCAGATAAGTTGCCCCGACTTGCTTCGGGAATTAATCTTTGACCCATTTGAAAATTGTTGATGATATTCGTCTGTTTGCGAACTTTACCTGAAAATACAAAATTAGCTTTATGCAATGTCATGATGTATGTAATGCATTGCATGGTGATGCTCTCAAAATAAATGAGAATGTTATATGCGTTTATTTGCTATGATAAATGATGTATATGAGATATCGTTGAAGTGTAGCTTCGTATAACATCTCGCCGGGGATAATAAATCCCTGAATAGTGTTGGGGATGAAGAATATGTGTAATCTTCAATCTCATCTGGAATGTTTCCGCTGGGGACTCCTACCCTTTGTTTGAGGAAACTCTACTGGGGAACGTTTATTTCTGCTTAGGGAGAAGAGCTCAGGAACATTGGTCGTTCATCACTCTACTGGGGAATTTAATTCATATACACCTTGACTGGGGATAAGAGAGATGGATAACCATCTGAGGTGTTGTCTGACCGGGTTTCCGATATGGACACTTACTTGTCTAGAGAGGATAAGTTTGAATAATATATGGCCCAATTTTAGATCATGTAGCAACTCCCCGGGGATGGCAACTCAGACTGTCCTTTGTTGGAGGTGGGAATCTTGCCGGTAATTTGCGGTAGAAACAAACTCAAGATAGGGAGATTGTAATCTGTTAGGGAAATAAAACCTGTTGGCGGAAAAATACTCTGTTGAGGAAACACCCTTGCTGAGGAAATAAGCTCTGCTGGAGAAAATAAATCTGCAGGGGTTTTTACAGTTTTCAAGGAATAAACTCAGTTGGGGAAGATAATTTCTATAAACTATACTGATTCTGTAATCTCTGATGGAGATTGGGATTCCGTAGGTTGGCAATATTGCTGGGGAAAATATCATATTCCTTTATCCACTAGGGTGATCTTCTGGTGAGTATGATCATGTTAACAACTAGAAGATGCCCCAATTTCTGTCTTGAAGGCATATTAGACTTGCGGGGAATGTATCTCTGTTGAAGATGAGCTTGTGCATATAGCTCTTGTAGAGATAATTCCGTGGAAACTGTTCTATGGGGATTTATGGATGACTTGAACATTATCTCCACTTCTAGAGTTCTTGGTAAATGCTGATCAAAGTGATAAGACTTCCACTGATAGATAAGTGATGAGATGACGAGACATAGTCGTACGCTTTAATCCCTAACTTTTGCTTGGACTGTCTTTTCAGACTTTCAGCCCACCGGGATACCCTTTTTTGCCCAAGCCTCCTTTTCAGGTTTTCGACTTGCCGAGTGTACAATTTTATTTATATATCCCTAATTTTTGCCCGAACTCTTTGGTACACCGGGGTGCCCTTATTTTTTCCTAGGCCAGTCAACCTAGCAGGTCTTTTTTCATGCGTAGAATTTTTCGACTATATCCGTGTTCACATGGTGCGAAGAATTGTCACTGTCCATAGTAGTAAGTGTTGTAGAACTGCCAAAAAATGTTTGCTTGATCGTACGTGACCCTTTGCTGGAATTCATGTTTAATTCCCCAAGTGATTCAGATGGAGATCTGCCCCTGGCTATTCAACACTTTTGAGAGATTCTTTGAATCTTTACTTGACTGCCACAAATGAGTTGGATAATAACATGTCATTCCCCTTGATTATGGAAGACTTGTTACTGGAAGTGTCTTTCCATTTGAAGTGATTCTGTTCATTGAGAGGATTTCTGTTCATTGAATATTCATTGTGTGAATTTCTCTGCTGTCGAACAATTAGTTATATGCAAACAGTGGTATTAAAAATGCAAAGCTTATGTCTGCTTTGAAAATTTGAAAATGCATTTTTAGAAAACAAACAAAATTTTGTAAGAATATGAATTCAACTCAGGATTTATAGTAAGCCTTACAGGAGCCAGGATACCTTTTGCAACAGTATGCTTTCGAACTAACCCATGCTTCAGCTAGGACTTTTAAGGGTTGTAACGTGGCCTGGTTCACGGTTTAAGAAACAAAGGATAAAGGCTCGAAATTTATTTGTACCCACCAGTTATCTGTGATGTTCTTCGGTCATATACTCAGTTAATTATGCATTTGGATTCCCATTGAATATGGAATTACAACACTGATATTCCGGTGATGGTTCAGATACTGGGAGTTTATTTGAGGAGGCATGCATTTTTTGTAATATTTTTTTATTGAGGGTTTGTAGCAACCTCTTTTTTGACTTTATCATCCCTAGTTTTTCCTGAACTATTTTGAGATACAGTCAGTGGGATGCCTCAATTTTTCCTAAGTCTCATTCATAGGTTTTGACTTAGCGGGTTTTTCTTTTGAAAGATAATGACTGTCTGTTTTAATGATTACGGGGAACCATCACCTTCTTTTGATTTAGAAGAGCATATTCGACACTATTCATCATGTATGAAGGTATAGCTTGCGACTGAATACGCATTTGAATTTAACTGAAAAACTACCCTGCCCCAGGTTATGATTAAGGGTTTCAATTTATGTGAAAAAGAAAACTTCTACTCCTTAGGCTCAAAGGGGTTGACTAGGGATTATCTTCCTTATAACTCCACTGTTTAGGATTTGAAACAATGCCTGTACATCATCAGAAAGGTTTGTTCAAAAGCATACTGTAGAGATTATGGTATTGTTTTCGTCATCCTCCCTCTAAAGGCTTACAACTTTTAATCGAGAGTTGAATATCTCAAAAAGGAAGTAAAAGCATAGTTTAAATATAGTCAAAACGAATGGATTACTTCAAGCAAAACATATGCAATGCATTAATGGAGCAACAAAGTTTGACATAAAATAAATGTTCGAACAATTAAAAGAAATTACAATTTGAAAATTCAAATGAAATAGACGCTCTCAATCTTTGCCACGATTTGGCATGGGAGCAGTGATCACATTGCGGGTCTCAGGAGGGTCTAACTCAATCTCCTTAGCATGAATCAAATCATGGATTTTAATTTTCAAAGTCCAACAACTATTTATGTCATGTCCGAGACTATTGAAATGATATGTGCGTCTCACATTAGGATTGTACCGAGGAGATGAGGTGTTGGAATTCTGAGGAGGACCCTTCAATGTTATCGGTTGTGCCTTCAAGAGGTGTTGCAGGGCCTAGGACAATGGCATGTTGGTCTTAGTAAATTTTCTCCTAGGTGCATCCATCCTACACTGATAGCCTTGCTGTTGATGATACGTTGGTGCAGGTTACTGCTAACACGACCCTTCTGGACACAGATTGGTTGCGGTTATTGCTAACACGACCCTTCTGGCCATAAATGGAATTGGTTTCCTTCTTATCACTGAATGTATTCTTCACATCACTTGAAGACGCATCCACTAGAATCTTTCCAATCTTAATACCACCTTCGACATGTTCCCCAGTTAGAATCAGCTTAGTAAAACCAGATGAGGAGCTTCCAATCAGATGGTTAAATAATGGACCTGTCAGAGTGTCCATGAACATATCAACCAGCTCCCTATCAAACATAGGAAGTTGAACTCTTCCAGCTAAATCCCTCAACTTTTGGGCATACTCTTTAAAACCCTCGTTCAAGCCTATAGTCATATTTTGTAATTGTACATGAGTCAGTGCAAGGTCAACATTGAACTGATACTCCTTGTAAAAAGTAGCAACCAGGTCTTCCTAGGTATGAATTTTGGTTCCTTCCAGCTGATAGAACCATTCAAGTTGTGTACTAGACAAACTTTCCTGAGAGAAGTAGACCCATAACTTTCTGTCGGCAGTATGAGGTTGGATCTTCCGACATAAGATCTCAGGTGAAGCTTGGGACAAGAAACACCATCATATTTAGCAAAAGTGGGGGTATTGAATTTGTGAGGGATAATAATCCCTGGAATAAGACCCAACTCTTCAAAATCTAGTCCAGGAACTTTCTGGATTTCCATGGCCTTAAGACGATCCTCCAACTATTTGTATATTTCATCCACAGGAGGATACTGTTTATTGGAATAGTCTTCATCTTTAGGAATATCCCCAGAACCTTGGTTGCTTCCACCTTCAACCCTGACACTTCTATCATCTTCCTCTTGGTTGTCGTCTTCACCAGAGGAGGTATCAACAGTTGGAACCAGTTTAGCAGGACCTTTAAATCTTCTCCCCATATTGAGGATAGAAGCTGGCTTCCGAGTCTTCTTTTTCTTTGCAATGAGCACCATCGTGTCTTTGTGTCCCTTTGCTAAGCTCAGGAGAGTCTCCTGGAATTAGGCGTTCTGTGCTTGGAGTTCTTTAATAGTCTGTTCTAGAGCCATCTTTACTGAAATAAACTGCAAGAAGATGAGAAGACCTGTATTGGAAAACCTGTTATGAAATGATGTGCATGATATGTAGATGCAATGTTTTCAAGGATCTTGTGGGATAAAAAAAGAGAAACATTAGAAGTTGAGTCTGGATGCAGCTTTGACTGAAGAACTTCGCATCATTGAACGTCCTTCTATGAGCATCAAGCTCACCATGTTAAGTGGGTCCTAGCCTTTGACGACTTTAGCTAGAGGAAAGTAAATCTCCTTGCCCCTTTCTAGATGTCTGATTCATGATACTTTGACGGTTTTTAGTTAGAGGAAAATAAATCCTCTTGCCTCTTGCTAGACGTCTGGTTCATGATAAACTTGCATCACATGCCCTTGAGATCCTTGAAATGGTTAAGAAAATGATATGGTATGATGTCATGATCTTATGATGTCATGTTCGAAAAATTAATCATACACAAACAAAACACATAAGGACATAGGTTTAAGTTTGCATGGAGTTTGTAGGTAAGTACCCTCTTGAAGTTTTAGTTGGCTCAACCCGTCCTAAAAGAAGTAACCGGGTTCTAGGAGCCTCAGTATCACTGATCTTTCTCTCAAGTATTGTTTCAGCACAAGCATCTGATTTGCGACCAAAATATCCCGAGAGTCCAATCTCAATGAGTGTAGTATCGAGTATCAACCAACTTCAGTCTGTACCAAATCCGAATATCTCACTACTTTCTAATGGCTAAGTTGTGTCAACTAAGTTTCTACGGTCAATTAGTGCTTTATGACACCACGCGGCAGCCCAATATTCTCCTTGACTTAACTTAAGGGACACCGACACCAACCAATGTGTCACACTAATGTAGCCATCGTTTCAACCGTATCGGTATACACTATACAATCTTCATGATCTATTTCTACTTACCTTAAATGCCCCAAATCTGGGTATAGGATCTTTACAAGAAATAAACCCAAGTGTGATACGGTGGCAGAACCGACTGTTAATACTGGTTTGCGTTTTTTGTTCGCAAAATGTCGCGGTAAGCAAGAGTCGCCACTGACTTTTATTTTATCCAATCAGGAAAAGGAAAAAGAACAGAAAAAACCCTTTTCGAGATGTTTCTGAGTACGGGGGGTAGATTACAGAAAGGAAAGGTGTTAACACCCTTTCTATCCATGGTTTTCCATGGGCTCTTAGGTACTTGCTCATCTTTTAAAAATTGCTTGTGTGTGCTTGCTTTGAAAAGTTTTGTTTTACTTCGTTTTAACCCTTGTTTCTGTCCTCAAGAGTGTTACGAAGTGTTTTTGAAAACTTTGTTTGAAAAAAGTGTTTGGTGTGAAATTTTTTGATTTGTTTGAGCAAGTACCTACTAGCATCTACCTACTCGAAAAAAGACCGTTTCTGTTCTTGTTTCCTTTAAACAGCACTATCCTACTATTTGAGAAATAGGTAGCACCGTCGTTGGAGTTGTAAGGGTCAATTCGAAAGGGACGAAATGGTCATTGAAGGCAACATGTAAGGATACCTTAGCATTTCGAAGGGACTGTCATCATATATTCGTAGGCAACATCGAGGGATAAGATCATTTCTCGTAGGCAACTCGAGGGACGTTAAGGGACTATGCTCTTTATGATGACTTTTAGATTGAGGGTCTTTTGCTAAGATATCCCTACGTTTGAGGGACATGATCATTGTTTCTGAGGCAACCAAGTGAGGCATACCCTAAGAGTGAGCATGTGCATGTGTTTGATTTCAGTTATTTAATCTTTGCACAATTAGGATTTTCTACCGGGTTAATTTTCAGTTAGTCTTTCCATACAATCCTATTAACATACATCTAAGCAGTTTATAGTTTTGCAAAAATAAAATGCAGAAAGTTTAAAGTCCTAGCTATTACAAGGCTTTTGCAGATACATAATTATTTTGGACTGAAAATAAAAATGCGGAATTTAAAACCCTGATTAATATTACATCCCAGAAGCAATTAAATAATTAGAAAAAAATGCGAGAAAAGATAAATCTACGCTATTACATTGATAATGCGACCTATACAATTTTTCTAGAAATTAAAATGTAAAAGAATAAATAAAAAGAAATTAAAGAAAAAATTAAAACCGAAAATTCTAAGTTAATGTTTTTGGTGTTTTTAATTATTTTTAGGAAAAAGAATAAGGTTTTTAAATTAAATACAAATCTAATAACTAAATTAAATTAAAGAAAATAATTTACTTGGCCTATTTTTGTATTTTTGTTATTTTTTTAGGAAAAAGAAAATATAATTAAATTAAACTAAAACCCTAATTTTATAATTGTTTTTAATTTATTTGCAAAATAATTAAAGTTACCTAAAATTAAATATCCTAATTAAATTAATTAATTTATAAAAAAAATAAATATCCTAAATCTAATTGGGTGAAAAACATTATTTTTATGGTTTTTTTTATAAAAAGAATTATTAATGTTAGTGAGATAAACCAATAAATTAAATAAAGAAAATATAAAAGAATAAAAGAGAAAGAAAAAAAAAGTGGCCTGGTATCAGCGGTTCGGATCAGAGGATGATGATCCAAAAGATGACAGTCCAGAGGATGGTGATACTGGATCTGCTCCTGGCTAGTGGATCCAGCAGATTATGACCATCAGAAGATGAGGTGTGCTTGATCTGGCTGGGTCTGATGGATCCAGAGGATGATGTCCAGGGGATGCTTGATCTGGTCCTGGTTTATGAAATCAGAAGATAATCTCCAGCAGACGTAAGCGCTGGATCTGGTGAAAACAAAAGGGAAAACTGCCAGAGGGTTACGCCTGGGATCGAACCCAGAATCATGAATTTATGATTTCCTTCTTCTGACCAACTGCGCCGGCTATTAGTTTAACAATACAACAGAACAAACAAACATACCAGAACTATGGGTTTCTGGCCAGAATAAACGCACCAGAATTTAAACCGGTCAGTAAAGTGATGACACACTATCATCTTCTTCCCTGGATCCGTCGTTTAAAACTCATAACTTTTACCTACGGATATGGCGCTGTAGCTGTAACCCTGTACATCTCAGAAATCACATACGAGCAATATAAATAAAATTCAAAACCATGGATCAACTGGGTTTTACCCGCTGATCACAATGACCTCTTCCATTTAGGCCAATTTCACCTGCATGAGAAATCCCCAAAACGAAACAAGAAAACCTAACAATGTCATATCTCTGTATTGTTATAAAAAATGCAATTAATCATTATCAACAGTTTGCAAATGTTTCAATGAACCAGAATATATAAGTAATTCATGCTACAAATGCCAAGATCATGATATTGGATTTCAAGAAGAAGCCATTGTCGTGGCTGACTTACAATGAGTTATAGCGCCTGAAAGTGCTTGTTCTTGATTGGTATAGCTTGCTTATGATCCCAGGAAGTGAATGAGATGGTCAGGGAGCCTAGTAATCGCCTGAAATTATGAAATCAACTCAGCACTTTCTTGTGATTTTTACACGTTTGGTTCTGATTTCTCACGCCTCCCCAACCTGTCTTTTTGGTCTGCAATTGTATACTATATACTAAGGACTGAATTAGGGTTCAAATTCTGCTCTCAATCTTTGTCCATTATAGCTTTTGATCTTGATTTGATTCACTTGAATATCTTTCCAAAGATAATCCAAAACCAATCTTTTCATGCACACCAAGGCTTTGCACGGATTGATTCACTTGCCAGCTGCATATAGGACCTGAAACATGCACAATCTTGAGATTTCAATGATTTGGTTTTTTCATGATTTGTTTTGATTTAAATTGATTTAATTCAAATAAAAATCAAAATAAATAGTAAAAATAAGACAAAGACAAGTGGGAAGGGATAGGGCTCGTGGACTATGCTACCAACTCAAAAAAAGTGCAAAAAGTTAGGCCCATTTAGCAAAAATTGCAATTTGAGGCATAGTTGAATTTTGACAATTTTGCAAAAAAGGTCAACTTCACCAATGCATAACTTCCTCAATTTTTACTCTTTGAAGGTGTTCTTGGACTTTTTATAAAGCTTGAGATGTCCTATAAGCAACCATTTTTGTCTCATCTTAATTTGGTATTCCATGTTAATGTATGAAGCTTTAACAAAAAAGGTATTTTTGTTGACTTTTCAAAATTACCTATAATGTCCAAATTCATAACTTCTTGTGAGTGCATATTTTGAACTTGGGAGATGAAGATGAATTGTTGAGCATTGCATCCTCTTCAAAATGAGCTGTGGATGGTGCATTTCTCATAAAGTATGAGAAAGTTATGCTTGGTCAAAGTTGAGTTGACTTTTCCTATAAAACCCTAATTTAGGAACTTTTGGTTCTTGATGAATTATGAGGAATCCTTGATGAATAATGATCAACCCTTGATAAAATGATGAAATAAACTTAAAGATGAGGATGTTGACCAAAAATCTTGAAGTTTGACTGTATGTGGGCCACAGTTGACTTTTGCCCTAGCACAATTGTTTTTTAGACCTTTGAGCAATTGACTGGGCAAACTTTCTCTGCAAGGCTTGAAACTTCACATGGATGATCTTGAGAACATATTAGGACAATGGTGAGAATTTTGGATCCCTTGGACTCAAGTATCTTGATGCAATATGAAACCCTAATTTGAGGTAGACTGCCTTAGGAGAGAGCTTGTCTGGTCAACCCTTGGACTTCCTTAAGCAACTTGAGGATCTTTCTTGAAATGTTTTGAGAAATATGGGAGGGCAAATTTTAGGGTACAACAGCTGCCCCTGTTCAATCTTCTTAAACCTGAGGATGTAGATTTGCTTGTGTGCCTTTCGTGATCCGAAGGTGGAAGATGATTGAACACTAGAGTGCCCAGAAATTTGCACTCGCATGAAATGGTATTTGTCTTGTGATGTCGGGAATGGGCTTGCAGATGCCATTTGGAAAGTGATGACGGAAGATGGGCTTAAAGATGCCATCTAAAGGAGTGTCGATCGCATAAGAGATTCCTTAGCGAGAGTCTGCATACCTGTTGTTGAGGAAGACTACGCTGGGGAATGTTGATCTCTGTCTTGGGAGAAATAGAATTTTAGGAGCTTCAGCCGTCTGTTATTCTACTGGGGAATCGTCTCTTAGTCGAGGAGGTGAAAATGAACTACTATCTGGTCGTGATCCAAACTTCATAGTGGTAAGACTAACTGCTATCCGGTCGTGCTCCGGGCTTTACAGTGACTTACTGGGGAGGTGGGATTAAACTTGCTATCCAGTCAAAATCCAGGCTTTGCAATTTCTCAATTCTTATCTGGTCGTAATCCAGGATTCAGAAGGAATTAAGTTGTTATCCGGTCGCATCCGGGCTTCAACTTGAACTTAGGGCACACTAATATCTGGTCGACTCCGGGCTTCTTAGTAACTATCCAGGTAAACTGTTATTTGGTCGAAATACAAGCTTCGTAGTGTCTTGTACTGTTATCTGGTCGTAATCCAGGCTTCAGTGCTTTTATCGCTATCTGGTCGTAGTCTAGGCTTCACGATGCTTTATACCATTATCTGGTCGAATCCAGGCTTCATGGTGTTCTGTACTGCTAGCTGGTCGTAATCTAGGCTTCACAATACCTTACTTCTTATCTGGTTGTAATCCAGGCTTCAGAAGAAATCAAGTGGTTATCCGGTCGCATCCGGGCTTCCATTTGACTTTTGGGCCTACTAATATCCGATCGATTTCTGGGCTTCATAGTAATTGACCGAGTAGACTGCTATTTGGTCGAAATCTAAGCTTCACAGTGTCCCTTACTGTTATCTGGTCGTAATCCAGGCTTCAGTGTCTTTTACCGCTATCTGGTCGTAATCTAGGCTTCACGATGTCTCAAACCATTATCTGGTCGAATCCAGGCTTCATGGTGTTTGGAGAGATCAAGATACTATCCGGTCGAACCCGGGCTTCATAACTTGTATTAAAGATATACCACTATCTGGTCGAATCCAGGCTTCATGGTGTCTTGCACTGCAATCTGGTCGTAATCCAGGCTTCACAGTAACTTGTATTGCTATCTGGTTATAATCCAGGCTTCGCAATAGCTTGCTGAGCTGTTATTCGGTTAATTTCTGGGCTTCACGGCTTGTGTTTATGATATACCACTATCTGGTCGAATCCAGGCTTCGTGGTGTCTTGCACTGCTATCTGGTCGTAATCCAGGCTTCACAGTAACTTATATTGCTATCTGGTCGTAATCCACGCTTCACAATAACTTGCTGGGGATTAAACTATTATCCGGTCGAACCCGGGCTTCATAGCTTAAAGATAAACCACTATCTGGTCGTTTCTAGGCTTCGCGGTGTTTGATACTGTTATCCAGTCGTTCTCTGGGCTTCACAATATGATGTAGAAATCAAGATACTATCCGGTTGGATCCGGCTTCATAGCTTGAACTGGAATAGAAATCCTCAGCTTTGATTTGACTGAACCAGAGGAAATTTGTGAGAATTTGATTGTATCTTTCCCTAAAAGGTAAAGAGTTAGTCGTATGTAATGTCATGATGCATGACATGTATCGAATAATGATGTTCTCAAAATAAATGAGATTGCGCTGTATGATGCATATGCGTATGCCATGAGGTATGGATATGAAATGTTCTTGTGATATTCTCTGGATGGGGAGAATGAATCCTGGACTGCTGTTGGAGAGTACAAAGAGTTGAGTTCTTCGTTCTCGCTGGGGATAGTGAACGAAGATGATTAGCTGGAGACTTGCGTCTGTCCTGCTTGAGAACAAATCGCCGGGAGAGTCTCTGTTTGAGAATAACCCTGTAGGGGAATGACTTTGTGGGGAGGAGAGATACTCTGTCGGACGATCTGCTGATTTGGAGAAATAACTCTACTGGGGATGAACTTCTGTTGCTGGTGATAAACAAGCTCTGCTTGGGGAGAATTTTGCCACTGTTTTTAGATCACTTTTACTCTGCGGGGAGTGTATGTTACTGGGACGCATCCTGAGGATATGACAATGACTTCATATCAAGATTTTTCTGCCCCTGTACCTGCTGGAGAAAGTGCCTGCGGAGGCCTTGTGGATTGAGTGTTATCCCAACTTATGAGGTGCTTGGTAACTTTCGATCGGAATGATAAGTCTTCTTCTGGTAGGCAAGTTACGAGATGACGGGACCTAGTCGTACGCTTTAATCCCTAACTTTTGCCTGGACTATCTTTTCAGATTTTCAGTCCACCGGAATACCCTTTTTTGCCCAAGCCACCTTTTCAGGTTTTCGGCTTTCCGGGTGTACATATCTTTTTTGTTTTTATCCCTAATTTTTTCCAGAACCCCTTTGGTTCGTCGGGATGCCCTTATTTTTTCCTATGCCAGTCAACCTAGCGGGTCTTTGTTCATGCGCAATATTTTCTGACTATGTCCACGCTCTCATGGTGTAGGGAGTTGTCACTGTCGGTAGTGTTATGTTGCCACACTACCAAAAGATGTTCGTTTGATCATACAAGATTCGTTGCTGGAATTCATGCCCAATGCCCCCAAGTGATTCAGATGGAAATCTTCCCCTGGCTATTTGGCATCTTTGAGAGATTCCTTGAATCTTGACTTGACTGCCCCAGATGATGGACAATGATCATGCCGCGCCCCTTGGTTGGAAGTGTTTTTTTCCACTTGAGGTGATCCTTTTTATTGAGAATGTTTTTGTTCACTAGATATTTGTCATGTGAATTTCTCTGTTGTTGAACGAATAGTCATATGCAAACAATGTTATTTTAAGAACGCAAAGCTTATGTCTGTCTTGAAGTTTGAAAATTCATTTTTTAGTAAAACAAGTTTTTTTTTTGTAAAAGTGTGATGTCAACTCAGGATTTACAGCAAGTCCTATAGGAGTCAGGATACCTTTTGTAACAGTATGCTTTCGAACTAACCCATGCTTCAGCTAGGACTTTTAAGGGTTATAACGTGGCCTGGTTCACGGTTCAAGAAACAAAGGATAAAGGCTCAAAATTTATTTGTACCCACCCGTTCTTCGTGATGTTCTTTGATCCTATACTCAGTTAATTGTGCATTTAGATCCCGTTTGAGTCTTTGCTCTGATATTCCAGTGATGGTTCGGATATTGACAGTTTAGGCAGTCATTTCTTTTTGTTGAGGGTTTGTAGGACCTCTTTCTTTTTGATTTTATTATCCCTGTCTTTTGCCTGAACTGTTTCTTTTGTGATTATAGTCAACGGGATGACCTAGTTTTTTCTTAAGTCTCCTCCATAGGTTTTGACTTAGCGGGCTTTTATTTTGAGAGATAATGACTGTCTGTCTTGACAATTATAGGGAACCATCACCGTCTTTCATTTTGGAAGGACGTCTTTGAATCCATTCATTGTGCACCTGGATTAACTGAGAAAACTACCCTGCCCCTAGTTGTGATTAAGGGTTTTAATTTGTGTGAAAAGAAAAACTCCTACTTCTTTGGCTCTAAAGGGGTTGACTAGGGATTATCTTCCTTATAACTCCACTGTTTAGGATTTGAAACAACGCCTGTACATCATTAGCGGGGTCTGTTCAAAAGCATACTGTAGAGATTTTGATATCATTTTCGTCATCCTCCATATAAAGGCTTAGAGTTTTTAATCGAGAGTTGAATATTACAAAAGGACATAAGAACTCATTTTTGAAATAGTGAATACGAATGGACTGATTCAAAACAGACATATGCAATGCATTGATAAAGTAACTGAGTTTGACATGAATAGATGTTCGAACAATCAAAAGAAAATTGCAAATTGAAAATTCTAATGAACAAAAAGCCTCTTCGTATGGTCTTGTCACTTCATAGGACGTGCCTTGGAGGGATGGTAGAAGAACTCAGCCTGACCATCTTGTGTAAACTCCAGCACTCCTTCATCAATCAAGTCCTGAATTTTATTTTTCAATTCCCAACAGTCATCAGTATCATGCCCCAGACTGTTAGAGTGGTATACACACCTTGCGTCAGGATTGTAGTAAGGCAAAGAAGTCTTGGGATTCAGATGAGGTCCTATATACATAACCAGATTCATCCTCAACATGTGTTGTAAAGCTTGAGACAACGAAATGTTGAGTTTGGTAAACTGCCTCGTGGGTGTATCTGGCTTACTCTGATTAACCCGTTGTTTTTGGAGAGGTTATTGTTGAACCCGTGAGGTAGTAGAAAGTTGGAAAGGTCCACTCTTCACCAAACTAAACTCTTGTCTTCTTGGAGGTTGATCAATGACTTGGTCCTCGGCCTCGACTGTTTGCTTCATACTGTTGTATCCGTCTTGATGAAGTTGGTTGATGATGGCTTTTAGCTCTTCTTGTCTTCGGGCTAGGCCTTGGATAAGAGCCATCTGCCCCAGCATCTGGGTTCTCATTGCACCTACCTCAGCTTGTAGTTGTTCCAGCCGTTCGTCCTTATTGTCTTCAGGACTTTTCTTGACCAAGTTCCCAACGAGGAGTATTTTCAACTCTTCCTGCCCCTTGGATAGGCTTAGGAATATGTCCCTGAACTGAGCTTCTTGAGTTTGAAGATCTCTGTTGTCTTATTTGAGAGCCATTACTGAAATAAACAGCGAGAATGTGAGAGACCTGTACTGGAAGACCTGTTATGCAAGGATATGTATGATATATGTATGCAATGTTTTCAAGGATCTCGCGGGGTAAACAAGAAATTGTTAGAATTTGATTACAGCTTGATTGAAGAAACTTCGTGTTGTTAAGAGTCCTTCTTCAAGAGTCAAGCTCACCATATCGAGTGGGTCATAGCCACTGACTCAAGTTATCGTGTTTTGATCTCTAGACGACATTGGATAGAGGAAAATAAATCCCCTTTCCCCTTGCTAGACATTTGGTTCATCATAACCTGCACCACAGGCCCTTGAGATCCTTGAAATGGTTAAGGAAATGCTATGGTATGATGTTATGATGTGTATATGCTATGCGTTTAAGCAAAAGTGCAAGGTGATGTAAGAAAGTAAACTTGGCAAGAAATCCAAGTTATTAGATAAGGACTGTAAACAAAACCTGCAAGGAACTCATGTTGTCAGATAATAAAAACTGTGCAAGCAGTTCAAGTTGAAAGCACAAAAGTCACACAAACAACCTTAGGTTTAGGCTTGCATGGGTTTTAAGGTAGTACCCTCTTGAAGTTTAGTTGGTTTCAACCTGTCCTAGCAAAAGTAACTGGGTTCTAGAGGTTCTCAATATCACTGACCATCCTCCATCGGTCATGGTTTCAGCTCACACAATCTTTTCTTGTGACCGGAACTATCTCGAGAGTATGGTCTCAAAGAGTGTAGCATCGAGTATCAACCAGTTCTCATCTCTACACCGAGGCCGGCTATCTCGCTACTTTCTAATGGCCAAGTTGGGCGATTAAAGGTTCTAAGGTCAGTTGATGCTTAACGACACCATGCAGCGGCCCCGTATTCTCCTCGTTTCTCCACAAGGGATACCGATACCAACCAATGTGCCACACCAATGTAGCTACTGCTTCAACCGTATCAGTCTACGCTGTACAGTTCCCTCACAGTCTATTGCTACTTACCTAAAAGGTGTCCCCAGATCCGGGTTATGATCTATAGTAACTCCCAAACAAAACCCTTAAAAGTAAAGCAAACAAAACAAACAAGAGAAGCAATTATGGTGAACTAGATCCTAAGGTATACCCCACTTATAATTCCCCAGCAGAGTCGTCAGTTCTGTGATACGGTGGCAGAACTGACTGTTAATACTGGTTTGCATTTTTTGTTCATAAAATGTCGTGGTAAACAAGAGTCACCACCGACTTTTATTTTATCCAATCAGGAAAAAGGAAAAAGAACAGAAAAAACCTTTTTCGAGATGTTTCTGAGTACGGGGGATAGATTATAGAAAGGGAAGGTGTTAGCACCCTTTCTATCCATGGTTTTCCATGGGCTCTTAGGTTTGCTCATCTTTTAAAAATTGCTTGTGTGTGCTTGCTTTGAAAAGTTTTGTTTTACTTTGTTTTAACCCTTGTTTCTGTCCTCAAGAGTGTTACGAAGTGTTTTTGAAAACTTTGTTTGAAAAAAGTGTTTGGTGTGAAAAAGTTTGATTTGTTTGAGTAAGTACCTACTAGCACCTACCTACTCGAAAAAAGACCGTTTCTGTTCTCGTTTCCTTTAGACAATGCTATCCTACTATTTGAGAAATAGGTAGCACCGTCATTGGAGTTGTAAGGGTCAATTCGAAAGGGACGAAATGGTCATTAAAGGCAACATGTAAGGATACCTTAGCATTTCGAAGGGACTGTCATCATATATTCGTAGGCAACATCGAGGGACAAGATCA
This sequence comes from Vicia faba, assembly GCA_948472305.1. NCBI lineage: Eukaryota > Viridiplantae > Streptophyta > Magnoliopsida > Fabales > Fabaceae > Vicia > Vicia faba. The sequence continues at coordinate 974,515,684 of OX451735.1, read as the reverse complement.
TTTCTCATAGGCAACTCGAGGGACATTAAGGGACTATGATCTTTATGATGACTTTTAGATTGAGGGTCTTTTGCTAAGATATCCCTACGTTCGAGGGACATGACCATTGTTTCCGAGGCAACCAAGTGAGGCATACCCTAAGAGTGAGCATGTGCATGTGTTTGATTTCAGTTATTTAATCTTTGCACAATTAGGGTTTTCTACCGGGTTAATTTTCAGTTAGTCTTTCCATACAATCCTATTAACATACATCTAAGCAGTTTATAGTTTTGCGAAAATAAAATGCAGAAAGTTTAAAGTCCTAGTTATTACAAGGCTTTTGCAGATACATAATTATTTTGGACTGAAAATAAAAATGAGGAATTTAAAACCCTAATTACTATTACATCCTGAAAGCAATTACATAATTAGAAAAAAATGCGAGAAAAGATAAATCTACGCTATTACATTGATAATGCGACCTATACAATTTTTCTAGAAATTAAAATGTAAAATAATAAATAAAAAGAAATTAAAGAAAAAATTAAAACCGAAAATTCTAAGTTAATGTTTTTGGTGTTTTTAATTATTTTTAAGAAAAAGAATAAGGTTTTTAAATTAAATACAAATCTAATAACTAAATTCAATTAAAGAAAATAATTTACTTGACCTATTTTTGTATTTTTGTTATTTTTTTAGGAAAAAGAAAATAGAATTAAATTAAACTAAAACCCTAATTTTATAATTGTTTTTAATTTATTTGCAAAATAATTAAAGTTACCTAAAATTAAATATCCTAATTAAATTAATTAATTTATAAAAAAAATAAATATCCTAAATCTAATTGGGTGAAAAACATTATTGTTATGGTTTTTTTTATAAAAAGAATTATTAATGTTAGTGAGATAAACCAATAAATTAAATAAAGAAAATATAAAAGAATAAAAGAGAAAGAAAAAAAAAGTGGCCCGGTATCAGCGGTTCGGATCAGAGGATGATGATCCAAAAGATGACAGTCCAGAGGATGGTGATACTGGATCTGCTCCTGGCTAGTGGATCCAGCATATTATGACCATCAGAAGATGAGGTATGCTGGATCTGGCTGGGACTGATGGATCCAGAGGATGATGTCCAGGGGATGCTTGATCTGGTCCTGGTTGATGAAATCAGAAGATAATCTCCAGCAGACGTAAGCGCTGGATCTGGTGAAAACAAAAGGGAAAACTGCCAGAGGGTCACGCCTGGGATCGAACCCAGAATCATGAATTTATGATTTCCTTCTTCTGACCAACTGCGCCGGCTGTTAGTTTAACAATACAACAAAACAAACAAACATACCAGAACTATGGGTTTCTGGCCAGAATAAACGCGCCAGAATTTAAACCGGCCAGTAAAGTGATGACACACTATCATCTTCTTCCCTGGATCCGTCGTTTAAAACTCATAACTTTTACCTACGGATATGGCGTATAAAATTCAAAACCATGGATCAACTGGGTTTTACCCGCTGATCACAATGACCTCTTCCATTTAGGCCAATTTCACCTGCATGAGAAATCCCCAAAACGAAACAAGAAAACCTAACAATGTCATATCTCTGTATTGTTATAAAAAATGCAATTAATCATTATCAACAGTTTGCAAATGTTTCAATGAACCAGAATATATAAGTAATTCATGCTACAAATGTCAAGATCATGATATTGGATTTCAAGAAGAAGCCATTGTCGTGGCTGACTTACAATGAGTTATAGCGCCTGAAAGTGCTTGTTCTTGATTGGTATAGCTTGCTTATGATCCCAGGAAGTGAATGAGATGGTCAGGGAGCCTTGTAATCGCCTGAAATTATGAAATCAACTCAGCACTTTCTTGTGATTTTTACACGTTTGGTTCTGATTTCTCACGCCTCCCCAACCTGTCTTTTTGGTCTGCAATTGTATACTATATACTAAGGACTGAATTAGGGTTCAAATTCTGCTCTCAATCTTTGTCCATTATAGCTTTTGATCTTGATTTGATTCACTTGAATATCTTTCCAAAGATAATCCAAAACCAATCTTTTCATGCACACCAAGGCTTTGCACGAATTGATTCACTTGCCAGCTGCATATAGGACCTGAAACATGCACAATCTTGAGATTTCAATGATTTGGTTTTTTCATGATTTGTTTTGATTTAAATTGATTTAATTCAAATAAAAATCAAAATAAATAGTAAAAATAAGACAAAGACAAGTGTGAAGGGATAGGGCTCGTGGACTATGCTACCAACTCAAAAAAAGTGCAAAAAGTTAGGCCCATTTAGCAAAAATTGCAATTTGAGGCATAGTTGAATTTTGACAATTTTGCAAAAAAGGTCAACTTCACCAATGCATAACTTCCTCAATTTTGACTCTTTGAAGGTGTTCTTGGACTTTTTATAAAGCTTGAGATGTCCTCTAAGCAACCATTTTTGTCTCATCTTAATTTGGTATTCCATGTTAATGTATGAAGCTTTAACAAAAAAGGTATTTTTGTTGACTTTTCAAAATGACCTATAATGTCCAAATTCATAACTTCTTGTGAGTGCATATTTTGAACTTGGGAGATGAAGATGAATTGTTGAGCATTGCATCCTCTTAAAAATGAGCTGTGGATGGTTCATTTCTCATAAAGTATGAGAAAGTTATGCTTGGTCAAAGTTGAGTTGACTTTTCCCACAAAACCCTAATTTAGGAACTTTTGGTTCTTGATGAATTATGAGGAATCCTTGATGAATAATGATCAAACCTTGATAAAATGATGAAATATACTTCAAAATGAGGATGATGACCAAAAATCTTGAAGTTTGACTGTATATGGGCCACAGTTGACTTTTGCCCTAGCACAGTCAATTTTTAGACCTTTGAGCAATTACCTGGGCAAACTTTCTCTGCAAGGCTTGAAACTTCACATGGATGATCTTGAGAACATATTAGGATAATGGTGAGAATTTGGGATCCCTTGGACTCAAGTATCTTGATGCAATATGAAACCCTAATTTGAGGTAGACTGCCTTAGGAGAGAGCTTGTCTGGTCAACCCTTGGACTTCCTTGAGCAACTTGAGGATATTTCTTGAAATGTTTTGAGAAATATGGGAGGTCAAATTTTGGGGTACAACACCAAGCATATCTCAAAATATAAATCATACAAGGAAAATAACTAAAGTAATAAAGGTGATCTAGCTCTAAAGGTAACCCCATTAGAACATAGTTTGGTTCTACATTCCTGTCAGAGTTTTGATGATAACAAACACTCAAAGAACAATTATGCTCCCTAAATAAGTATTTTTTTGCAGGTAAGTTTTGATGTAAGAAGCACAAAAGATGAGATAGATCGTTGTTAAAAATATGATTTGACACATCTTAAGTAGAAAGCAAATCTTTGTAACACGCTTATATAATGAAGTTCTGGAGTTACAACTTTTGAGTGCACTAAACGCTGCGAACAAGAACTTTGTTATTCTGATATGTAAAGTTCTAGAAAGAAGTAAAGGAGTCTCAACGGTAACATTCGTATTTTGATGAGATCTTTAGCAGGCATTTTCTGAAGTGTTACATTTTATTCATGGCTAATCAATAGTAACGACTAAAAGAAGACAAGAATCTCTATGTTTGGAAAGTTCATTAACTACTATTTATGAACATTCCAAAAGCACTTCTCATGCATTGCCTATATAAACAAGACGTGAAGAAGAAATCGTTTATGATTTTGTTGCGCACTGAAAACGAGAAATATCACTACCTTCAATCCATTGCTTTTCAATTGTGTAATATATCACTTTTGTGATACTATTTTTTTGTTAGAAAACATATTTGTACACACTTTCAAATATATTACTGTGTAATACCTTGAGAAAAATAGGTTTTGGTTTAAACTCAAGAAGACTTTGACAATTGTCATTGTATCTGTGTAATCAAGTTTGATTAGTGGATTAAGACTTCGTTTGAGAGAGGCGAAATCACCTTGGTGGATGGACTGGAGTAGTTTGAGTTCAAACGAACCAGGATAACCAACATGTCTTTTATTTTTAAGTTTTAAAAACCCCAATTCAAACCCCCCTTCTTGTGTTTTTCCATTCTTCAATTGGCATCAGAGCGCCTGGTTCTGAGTGCAAACACTTAACCGTGTCAGAAAAAGATCCAAGCAAGAAAAACACTATGGTGGGACCAATTTAAAACACCAGCAATGATTATCATGATGAGAAAGATAGAATCAGCGGAAAACCCCCAATCTTTGATGGTGAAAACTTTGATTACTGGAAAGACATAATCATAAGTTTCTTTCTAGCTCATGACGCTGATCTCTGGGATATGGTGACTGATGGGTACATACATCCGGTTGACGAAAGAAGTTAGGAGATGACTGAAAAAGAATGACAAATCATCAAAAGAAATAATTAAGAAATCATCACAAAGCCAGGACAACTCTCTTGAGTGCTATCTCGTACACAAAGTATGAGAAGATCATAAACAAAGAATCAGCAAAAGACCTGTTTGACTCATTGAGAATGACGCATGAAGGAAATACGCAAGTCAAAGAAACCAAAGCTCTTTCTCTCATTTAGAAGTATGCAGCTTTTAAAATGGAAGAAGATGAAACCATTAAAACAATGTTCTCACGATTTCAAATTCTGATTGTTGGACTAAAAGTTCTGGATAAAGGGTAGTCAACTGCAGATCATGTAAAGAAAATCATCAGAAGTTTACCCAAGAAATGGATACCCGTGGTCACAGCCCTAAAACTAGCCAAAGATCTGAACAAAATATCTCTTGAAGAACTTGTCAGTTCCCTAAGAAGTCATGAGATAGAACTAGAAGAAGATGATCCCCAAAAGCAAGGTAAGTCTCTAGCTCTTAAATCTAACAAAAAATATGAACCAAAAGTTTTGCAGGAAAAAGAAGAAAACTCTGGTGGATCCTCGTCAGAAGAAGACGAACTATCTCTTCTCTCTAGAAGAGTCAATCAGCTGTGGAAGTACAGGCAGAGGAAGTTCAGAACTTCCAGAAGAACAGGGAATCATTCTAAACCAACTTCTGGATACATAAAATCAAGTAACAGATATATTGTTTGCTAAGAATGCAATGAACAAGGTTTTTGTACCCCAAAATTTTCTCTCTCTTTTTACTCAAGGCATGCCCATTGAGGTACTCAAATTGCTCAAGGTTGACCAAGAGTTGATCAGACAAACTCTCCTCCTAAGTAATGAACCTCTAGTTAGGGTTTCAATTTTCATCAAGACCTGTGAGCTCCAATGGTCTCAAATGTTTTCCATGGTCCTTATATTTCTTTAAGTTTATCCATGATAAATTTAATGCTTGACAATACAAGTTTGCTCAGTCAGTTGCTTAAATGCTTGAAAATTAACTGTATTAGGTCAAAAGTGAATCGTGGCCTATATACAGTCAAACTTCAAGATTTTTTTTTGTCAAAATCAACATTTTGAAGTGATGTCCATCATTTTATCAAGGGTTGATCATGATTCCTCAAGAAATACTCCTAATTCATCAAAAATCAAGAATTGCTAATTAGGGTTTCTATAGGATAAGTCAATCAAACTTTGAGCAGGAATAACTTTCTCATACTTTATCAAAAATTTTCCACCAAAGCTAATTTTTAATAAAATCCAATTCCATACAACTTCTCTTCAGCCCTCAAGTTCAAGAGATGCACCATTTGAAAGATACAAGTTCATACATTACAGGTCACTTTCAGAAAGTCAACAAAAGCCACGTTTTTCCAAGATCTTTTACATCAAGATAATATCTTCAAATGCAAAATTGATCAAAAGAGGGATTGAAGAAGACATATTGGGCTTTCCAAAAAGTGCAAGATCATCATCATGAGATAAAAATTGAGCAAGTTATGGCTTTCCCAAGTTGGGAAAATTTGGAAAATTTCATGAAATGTGCAATGTGCAAACTTGAACTTTTAAGGAAATGGATAATTTTTTTGGACATCAAACACTTTCATGACATTATGAAGGGCCTCTAAATTCACTTTTGCATTCCTTTGATTTTATTTGAATTTATTTTGATTTTTATTCACTTTAAAATTAAATAAATACAAGATAAATGCATAAAATGATATGTTATTGTTTTGGACATTTGGGCTAATGTGTTGGGTCAGACTTGGGCCCATAATTTCGTGAAAAATGTGTCCAGGTTCACGTACCAAGAAAATATGGCAAGAATCACAAAAAATTGATAGTTTTCAAATTGTGATTTTTGTTTTAAAACCATAAGTTAATGCTTGATTCTTTCCATGCTAGACTACTCTCCTCACTCCTCTATAAATATAGGGCCATACAAGCTTGAAAGGACACGAGGACACAACTTCAAGAATCCATACAAATTTGCAAAAAATCACATAAGTTGTCCAAATTCAAACATACAACTCTAGCTTCCCTCATGCCAAACTAACCATACCACTCAACTCCTAACGTTCCCAGGAGATCATTTCAACCATTGTCCAAGCCAAACACACGCCAGAACACCCTCATGGTATCTCTCCGATTGGTAACTTTTTCTTGATCTCAAACTCTCAATAAACATGATTTAAATCCATACTAAGCATGTATTTGTATTATTGATGATATTTGCGTGCATTCTAACGTTTTACATGAGAAGCTAGAGTCCAGAATCACTCTATGCCATGGTTGACCGTCGTTAGGGTTTCAAGCTTGAACCTAATGATGCATGAAGATTTAGCAATTTTAGAGGCCATAATCGTGATCAGGAGACTTTTTTAAGGCAGGCTGCGTTGTTTATTTTTCTGTTTGGTTGAATTTTCAGGTGAGCCCACTGGAGAAGACAGTGTAAACCACCGACTCTAAGTCAAAGGGCTGGCATGGCTGTTATTCACGATCCCATTGGATGGATCCAAACAGATAATCCCTCTCTCTTCTCATGATTGGTCCGTTTAAATATTACAGGGACCCACTGAAGGGCGCGCATGACAACTCAGGCATTTGATTGGTTTTCATATTATATTGTTTTTCTTTGTTTATATGCATGAATGAGCTGGATGGCCGGATGGTAAGAGTGCAAGCGTGTGAGGGAGGGGACCTGGGTTCGATCCCAGGTCCAACAATTTTCTCTATTTCTTAACATTTCTTGCAGGATCCAATAAATTGCATCTCCATACCTCTACCATGCATCTCCAGATCTCATCCATCAGATCACCCCAAGATCAGATCCAACGCCCAGCAATCAACCCTCACGGTGGACATTCCAGATGAGATTTCACTAGATCTCAGACAAAGCGTTGGGCCTATTTTATCTGGGCCTAACCAGATTCAGCTTCACACCTCCCAATTGCTCCATGAACCTCAGTCCCATTCTCTTATTTTTTGTTTTCAATTTCTTTATTTTTATTTTATTTGTTTTTAAAATCATTTTTATTTTTATCATAAAATCAATAAAAAATCACAAAAAAATAGACTTAAGGTTTTTCATAATTAAAATTAATTTTTGTAAATTAATTTATTTTAATTACTTTAACTTATTTTCTTTAAACTAAAATTAATTAGAAATTAAGTTAAAATTTCAAATATTTTTTCTCAATAAAAATACAAAAAATATTTTTTAAATCAATTAGATTTTTTAGGACTTTTCAACTTGTTCCCGTCTTGATCTTTGCGCTTTATCTTTTTTCCATTTTATTTTTATTTTCTAATTATGTAATTGTTTCCCGGTTTGTAATAGCTTTAATTAGGTTTAAAATTCAGCAATTTATTTTTTGTGCTATTTATGTAATTGCCCCAAAGCCTTGTAATAGCTTAGGAATTTTATTTTCCGTAATTTATTTTTCGCACTATTATTAGCTGCTTAGAGTAATAGGATTGCAAGAAAAGATTGGAAATTAAAAGGTTAGATAACCCTAAATGCGCAAGATAAATGAAATTAAACAATACACTTGAACATGCTCACCTCTAGGGTATCTCCCACTTCGGTTGCCTTTGAAAACGGTTACAATTCTCGAGATATGAGAATCTTTAGTGGCTGTCCTTTAGTTCAAGAGATCACAAGTCCCTCGATGACCCTTTCGATGTCGCCTCGGTTAAAAAGTGATCTTAGAAATTTAGGACAATTACAAAAAGTTCTTGCCCAGTTGCCTTAGTGACCATAAACGTCCCTTCGATAGTCCCTCAACATCCAACGATAGGGATACCTACTCATTAATAGTAGGATATGACTATCTAAAAGAAAGGAGGAAAAGAACACCTTTTTCGAGTAGGTAGATAGCTGTTAGGTACTTGCTCAAAAACCATTTTTTCACACTACACTTTCAAAACAATTAAAAAAAAAACGCTTTATCAACACTCATGAGGACTGATACAAGAGTTATCATAAAGCAAACAAACTTTTCAAAACACACAAACACGAAAGCAATTTAAAAAAATGAGTAAGTATCTAAGAGCCCGTGGAAAACCACGGATGGAAAGGGTGCTAACACCTTCCCTTTCCATAATCTATGCCCCTTACTCAAAATCTCGAAAAAGGTATTTTTCTGTTATTTTCACCCTTTCCTTTGTTGGATAAAAGAAAAGTCGGTGGAGACTCTTGCTTACCGCACATTTGCAAATACAAAACACAAACCAGTATAACAGTCGGTTCTGCCACTGTATCACAGAACTGGCGACTCTGCTGGGGATAATAAAAAAGTGGGGTTACCTTAGAGTTTGTTTCATCATTTTAAATTGCTTTTTTTGTATGCTTTGTGTGCTTTATCCTTGGAGGGCTGTTTGGGTTGTTACTATAGATCCTACACCCGGATCTAGGGGCATCTTTTTAGGTAAACAACAATAGATCATGGAGACTGTACAACATAGACCGATATGGTTGAAGCGATAGCTGTGTTTGTGTGACACTTTGGTTGGTATCGATATCCCTTGTGTTGAATCAAGAAGAATACAGGGCCGCCGTATGGTGTCGTGAAGCACTAACGGACCTTAGAACATTAGTTGAACAAACTTGGCCATTAGAAAGTAGTGAGATAGCCGGCCTCAGTGTAAAGCTGGGGATTGGTTGATACTCGATACTACACTCATTGAGATCGGACTTTAGAGATGTTTCGGCCATAAGAAAAGATTGCTAAGCTGAAATAATGCTTGATAAAGGAAGATCAATGATATTGAGACTCCTTAGAACCCAGTTACTGTTTCTAAGATAGGTTGAGCCAACTAAACTTCAAGAGGGTACTTACCTATGGAATCCATGCAAGCCTAAACCTAAGGCTACTTGTGTGAATTTTTTGCTTTCTTTGCCTAACAATTTGAACTTATTGCAGGGCTTTGTTTGTATTCCTTGCAGGAATTTGTGTGTATAAATCTAATAAATTGGTTTCTTACCCTGCATTTTTGCTTGATGCATAATATACACATCATAACATCATACCATAGCATTTCCTTAATCATTTCAAGGATCTCAAGGGCCTGTGATGCAGGTTATGATAAAGCAGACGTCTAGCAAAGGGAAAGGGGATTTATTTTCCTCTAACCAATGCCTTCAAAAGACCAAAACACGATAACATGAGTCAGGATCTATGAACCACTCGATATGGTGAGTTTGACTCTCGTAGAAGGACCTTCAAACGATACGAAAGTTTCACAGTCAAGGTCACAGTTTAAGTCTTAACATCTTCTTGTGTTTACCCTGCGAGATCCTTGAAAACATTTGCATATCATACATGTCATTGCATAACAGGCATTCCAGGTACAAGCTTTTTATCCCTTTGTTGTTTATTTCAGCAAGAAGAAATGGCTCTTGAATAAACAATCAAACACCTTCAGGCTCAAAACGCTCAGTTCCAACAAATGTTCCTGACTCTGACCCAGGGGCAAGAAGACCTGAAATCTCTGATCGTCAAAAAGAAGACTAAGAAGGCAAAGAAACCAGTTTGTGTTTTGAGTGTGGGAAGGAGAAGATCAGCTAACCGCACTCTAGATTTCGCAACCCCATCAAAGAGAGGGGATAATCAAGAGGAAGATGGCGAGGAATCAGAGGAAGGGGACAACAATCCAGCATCTGAAGAAGATGAACTTGACTATTATGAGGAGTAATACCCCCTGCTGACGATAAATACAAACGGCTGGAGGATCAGCTCAATGCCATGGAGATCCAAAGGGTGCCCGATCTGGATTTTAAAGAATTAGGTTTGGTTCCAGGGGTGGTCATCCCACCTAAGTTCAAGGTCCATATCTTCATAAAATATGACGGTGCTTCCTGTCCCAAGCTTCACTTGAGGTCATATGTCAGAAAGATCCAGCCTCACACTGCTGACCGGAAGCTATGGGTCCATTTCTTCCAAGAAAGTTTAGCTGGCACTCAAATGGATTGGTTCTATCAGCTAGAAGGAACTGAAATCCATACCTGGGAAGACCTGGCTGCTGCTTTCTACAAGAAATACCAATACAACACTGATCTGGCACCAACTCGAGTGCAACTGCTGAATATGTCCATGAGCTCAAGAGAAGGGTTAAAGGAATATATGCAGAAATGGAGGGATCTAGATGGCAGGGTAAAACCTCCTCTGAATGAAATGGTAGACATGTTCATGGAAACTCTGACAGGCCCATTCTTTAATCTGCTGATTGGGAGTTCCTCATCCGGGTTCACAGAGATAGTACTGACTGGAGAAAGGATTGAAAGTGGTATAAAGAGTGGGAAGATCCTGATGGCTGCATCTTCTAATGCTGAGAAGAAGCCATTTCCTGGTAAGAGGGAAGCCAATGTTGTGTATGGATAGAAGGGTCATAATAAGGCAGACTGCCACCAATCTGTAGGGGCAGTGCTGGTCTCTAATTCGGAACGCGTGCAATGACCACAACAACAGGGTAATCAGCGAAGGCAAAACAAGCCTAAGAGACAGTTTACCAAGATCAACATGCCGCTATCTCAAGAGTTACAACATATGTTAAGGATGAATTTGATTACGTTGATAGGACCTCATCCAAACCCTAAGACTTCTTCTCCTAACTACAATCCTGATGCAAGGTGCGCCTATCATTCTGACAGTCCTGGGCACGATACTAACGATTGTTGGGCACTAAAATACAAGATTCAAAATATGATTGACACCAATGAGATTGAGTTCTACCCTCCTGAGACTCCCAACGTGACAACTGCTCCCATGCCAAATCATGGCTAGGATTGAGAGCATTTTTGTTCATTTGAATTCTCAAGTTGTATTTTTTTTGTTTGTTCAAACAATTATTGTCATGTCAAACTTTGTTATTTCATTAATGCATTGCACATGTTTGTCTTGAATTAATTTGTTTTCATTATGCTTAAACTGCTTTCTTACTTCCTTTTTGTGATATTCAACTCTTGATTAAAAGCTCTAAGCCTTTAGAGGGAGGATGACGAGAACGATACCACAATCTCTACAGTATGCTTTTGAACAAACCCCGCTGACGACGTACATGCGTTGTTTCAAATCCTAAATAGTGGAGTTATAAGGAAGATAATCCCTAGTCAACCCCTTTGAGCCTAAGAAGTAGGAGTTTTCTTTTCACACAAATTAAAACCCTTAATCATAACCCGGGGCAGGGTAGTTTTCTAAGTTAATCCAGATGTGCATTCAGTCACAAGCTTTCCCTTCATACACGACAAATAGTGTAGAATATGCTCTCCAAAAGATGGTGATGGTTCCACATAATCATTAAGAATAGGCAGTCATTATCTCTCAAAATAAAAGCCCATTAAGTCAAAACCTATGAAGGAGACTTAAGAAAAAACCGGGGCATCCCGCTGGCTGTAATCACAAAAGAAACAGTTCAAGCAAAAGACAGGGATACCAAAATCAAAAAAGAAAGAGGCCCTAAAAATACTCAACAAAAAGAAAAGGTCATAAAAATGTCTGCCTTCTCAAACAAACTTTCAATTTCTGAGCCATCACCGGAATATCGGGGCCAATATTCCAGAACTCAACTGGGATTCGAAATGCACAATTAACTGAGCATATGACTGAAGAACATCACGAAGAACGGGTTGGGTACAAATAAATTTTGAGCCTTTATTATTTGTTTCTTAAACTGTGAACCAGGCCACGTTACAACCCTTAAAAGTCCTAGCTGAAGCATGGGTTAGTTCGAAAGCATACTGTTACAAAAGGTATCCTGACTCCTGTAAGGTTTGCTATAAACCCTGAGTTGATATCACATTCTTGCAAATTTTGTTTTACTAAAAAATGAATTTTCAAACTTCAAGACAAACATAAGCTTTACATTCTTAAAATACCATTGTTTGCATATGACTATTTGTTCAACAACAGAGAAATTTGCACGACAGATATTCGATGAACAGAAATCTTCTCAGTGGACAGAATCACCTCAGGTGGAAAGACATTCCAGTGATAGGCCTTTCACAATCAATGGGAATAGCATGGTGTCCAGCTGATCTGGGGCAGTCAAGTCAAGGTTCAAGGAATCTCTCAAAAATTCCAAATAGCCAAGGGAATATCTCCATTTGAATAACTTGGGACATTAGACATGAATTCCAGCAACGAATCCTGTACGACCAAACAAACATCTTCTGGAAGTGTGGCAACACTTACTGCTATGGACGATGACAATTCTCCGTACCCGGTGAACATGGACATAGTCGAAAAATACTACGCATGAATAAATACCCGCTAGGTTGACTGGCCTAGGAAAAATTAAGGGCATCCCGGCGAACCAAAAGAGTTCGGGCAAAAATTAGGGATGTATACAAAAATTATACAACCGGAAAGTAGAGAGCCTGAAAAGGCAGCTTGAGCAAAAAAGGGTATCCCGGTGGACTGAAAACCCGAAAGGGCGGTCCAGGCAAAAGTTACGGATTAAAAATGTATGACTATGTCCCGTTATCTTATCATTTGTTTATCAGTAGAAGACTTATCATCTTGATCAGCATTAACCAAGCACCCCAGGAGTTGGGATGACACTCAAACCATCCATAAAGTCTCCACAGGTACTTTCTTCAGCAGGTACAGGGGTAGGGGCATCTTACTAAAAGTCGCCGCCATATCCTTAGCTTACAACCTAGTGACGTCAGGTGTTCTTGTATCCCTGGCAGAATAGGAATTCCTAACTACTGCTTTGACATCAGGTTTTCCCCAGTAAAGTCGTCAAACTTCTCAGGTTCCCTAATAGGATTTCACAAAATCCTCAGGCAGTGCACAGAGCTTTCCTTCCTCAACAGTGTTTATTTTTCTAACAACGGAAGATCATCTCCCAGCAGTTCAACTTCAACAAAATCTGAAGACCTGCATTCTCCATCGCCAACCGCGATCAGGGATTTATTTTCCCTAATTCAACAGTGTTGCAATAGAACAATTGATACATTCACATATTGCATTCATACATAATTCTACAAATGTCATAGCATCTGCAGTACAAATGCATACATCCCAATCTCATTTATTTTGAGAGCACCATTACATAATGCATTTCATACATCATGACATTGCATATAGCTAACGCTTTACCTTTTCAGGAAAGATCAATCAACAAATATTTATCATCAACAATTTTCAACAGGTCCAAGATTAGCTCCTGAAACAAAACAGAGTAGTTATCTGTGCAACCAAATACAACTTTACACGAGCTCATCATGAAGAAATCTTACACGAGTTTCTTCTGACTTCCCAAATACATCTTTACACGAGCTCATCATGAAGCAATCTTACACAAGTTTCTTCTGAATTCTAAATACAACTTTACACGGGCTCATCATGAAACAATCTTACACGGGTTTCTTCTGACTTCCCAAATACATCTTTACACGGGCTCATCATGAAGCAATCTTATACGGGTTTCTTCTGACTTCCCAAATACAACTTTACACGAGCTCATCATGAAGCTATCTTACACGGGTTTCTTTTGACTTCCCAAATACATCTTTACACGAGGTCATCATGAAGCAATCTTACATGGGTTTATTCTGACTTCCAAATATAACTTTATACGGGCTCTTCATGAAGCAATCTTACACGGGTTTCTTCTTCCTTCCAAATACAACTTTATACGGGCTCTTCATGAAGCAATATTACACGGGTTCCTTCTCCATCCTTCTGAAGTTTTACACGGACTCATCCTAAAGTAACCCTACCCAGGTTCCTTCTCACAATATCCAGATGCAGTTTTACACGGACTCATCCCGAGGCAACCCTACCCAGGTTCCTCCTTTTGAATTTCCAGATGCAGTTTTGCACGGACTCATCCTGAGACAACCCTACCCAGGTTCCTTCTTACAATTTCCAGATGCAGTTTTACACAGACTCATCCTGAAGCAACCTAACCCAGGTTCCTTCTCACAATCTCCAGATGCAGTTTTACACAGACTCATCCTGAGGCAACCCTACTCAGGTTCCTTCTTACAATTTCCAGATGAAGTTTTACCCGGACTCATCCTGAAGCTTCCCTACCCAGGATCCCTCTCATATATCTCCTAAAACAGTCCTACCCAGGTTCCTTTTCATATATCTCCAGATGCAGACTAACACGGACTCATCCTGGAACAACCCTACACAGGCTTTTTCTAATACATTTTCAGGTAACTTTTAATTCCATTATCCCCAACAAGTTACCGTGAAGCCTGGATTTCAATCAGAGAATAGAAAACTTTCATCTCTCCAGTATAGAGATAACTCTTCAGCAGAGGCTTGAACAACTGAAGCTCCTAGACTCTATTTTCCAAGATAGAGACCAATATTCCTCAGCGGAATCCTCCTCAAACGACATGAACAGGAATCCCCACAAAGGAATCTCTCATGAAATCAACATGTTCTCTAGATGGCATCTTTAAGCCCATCTCCGACGACTCTTCGTCATTTTCTCTGGATGGAATCTTTAAGCCCATATCCGACAGTCTTCTGTCATCTTTTCCAAATGGCATCTATAAGCACATTCTTGATATTATCCACCAACAGTGTTACTTCAGACGAGTGCAAATTTTTGGGCACTCTAGTGTTTAATCATCGTCCACCTTCAGATCACGAAAGGCAGACAAGCCAATCTACATCCTCAGGTCCAAGAAGATTGAACAGGGGCAGCTGTTGTACCCCAAAATTTTCCCTCTAGTTTTACTCAAGGCATGCCCATTGAGGTCCTCAAATTGCTCAAGGTTGACCAAGAGTTGATCAGACAAACTCTCCTCCTAAGCAATGAGCCTCTAGTTAGGGTTTCAATTTTCATCAATATGTGTGAGCTCCAATGGTCTCAAATGTCCTCCATGGTCCTAATATGTCTTCAAGATTATCCATGATAAGTTTCATGCTTGGCACTACAAGTTTTCTCAGTCAGTTGCTCAAATGCTTGAAAATTAACTATATTAGGTCAAAAGTCAACTGTGGCCTATATACAATCAAACTTCAAGATTTTTTTTGTCAAAATAAACATTTTGAAGTGATATACATCATTTGATCAAGGGTTGATCATGATTCCTCAAGAAATGCTCCTAATTCATCAAAAATCAATAATTGCTAATTAGGGTTTCTATAGGAAAAGTCAATCAAACTTTGACCAGGCATAACTTTCTCATATTGTATCAGAAATTTTTTCAACAAAGCTCATTTTTAAGAGAATATAATTCCTTACAACTTCCATTCATGCCTTAAGTTCAATATATGCACCATTTGAAAGATACAAGTTCATACATTACATGTCACTTTCAGAAAGCCAACAAAAGCCACTTTTTTCCAAGATCTTTTACATCAAGATAAAATCTTCAAATGAAAAATTGATCAAAAGAGGGATTGAGTTATACATATTAGGATTTCCAAAAAGTCTAAGATCATCATCATGAGATAAAAATTGAGCAAGTTATGGCTTGCCCAACTTGGGAAAATTTGGAAAATTTCAAGAAATGTGCAATGTGCAAACTTGAACTTTTAAGGCAATGGCTAAACGTTTTGGACTTCAAACACTTTCGTGACATTATGAATGGCCTCTAAAATCACTTTTGCACGCCTTTGATTTTATTTGCATTTATTTTGATTTTTATTCAATTTAAAATTAAATAAATACAATATAAATGCATAAAATGATAGGTTATTGTTTTGGACATTTGGGCTAATGTGTTAGGTCAGCCTTTGGCCCATAATTTCGTGCAAAATGTGCCCAGGTTCATGTACCAAGAAAAGATGGCAAGAATCACACAAAAATGGATAGTTTTCAAATTGTGATTTTTGTTTTAAAACCATAAGTTAATGCTTGATTCTTTCCATGCTAGACTACTCTCCTCACTCCTCTATAAATATAGGGCCATAAAAGCTTGAAAGGACACGAAGACACAACTTCAAGAATCCATACAAATTTTGCAAAAATCACATAAATTGTCCAAATTCAAACATACAACTTCATCTTCCCTCGTGCCAAACTAACCATACCACACAACTCCTGACGTTCCTAGGAGATCATTTCAACCATTGTCCAAGCCAAACACACGCCAGAATACCCTCACGGTATCTCTCCGATTGGTAACTTTTTCTTGATCTGAAACTCTCAATACGCGTTATTTAAATCCATACTAAGCATGTATTTGTATTATTGATGATATTTGCATGCATTCTAACGTTTTACATGAGAAGCTAGAGTCCAGAATCACTCTATGCCATGGTTGACCGTCGTTACGGTTTCAAGCTCGAACCCAATGATGCATGAACATTTAGAAATTTTAGAGGCCATAATCGTGATCAGGAATCTTTTTTAAGGAAGGTTGCGTTGTTTGTTTTTCTGTTTGGTTGAATTTTCAGGTGAGCCCACCGGAGAAGACGGTGGAAACCACCGGCTCCGGTGGTTGGACTGGCCGGCTCTGAGTCAAAGGGATGGTGTGGCTGTTATTCATGACCCCATTGGCTGGATCCAGACAGATAATCCCCCTCTTCGCTCGTGATTGGTTCATTTGAATATTACAGGGACCCACTGAAGGGCGCACATGACAACTCGGGAATTTGATTGGTTTTCATATTATATTGTTTTTCTTTGTTCATATGCATGAATGAGCAGGATGGCCGGATGGTAAGAGTGAAAGCGTGTGAGGGAAGGGACCTAGGTTCGATCTCAGGTCCAACAATTTTATATTTTTCTTAACATTTCTTGCAGGATCCTATGAATTGCATCTCCATACGTCTACCATGCATCTCCAGATCTCATCCATCAGATCACCACAAGATCAGATCCAACGCCCAACAATCAACCCTCATGGTGGACATTCTAGATGAGATCTCAATGGATCTCAGACAAGGTGTTGGGCCTATTTGATCTGGGCCTAATCAGATTCAGCTTCACACCTCCCAATTGCTCCATGAACCTCAGGCCCATTCTCTTATTTTTTGTTTTCAATTTCTTTATTTTTATTTTATTTGTTTTTAAAATCATTTTTATTTTTATCATAAAATCAATAAAAAATCACAAAAAAAATACACTTAAGGTTTTTCATAATTAAAATTAATTTTTGTAATTTAATTTAGTTTAATTACTTTAACTTATTTTCTTTAAACTAAAATTAATTAGAAATTAGGTTAAAATTTCAAATCTTTTTTCTCAATAAAAATACAAAAAATATTTTTTAAATCAATTAGATTTTTTTAGGACTTTTCAACTTGTTCCCGTCTTGATCTTCGCGCTTTATCTTTTTTTCATTTTATTTTTCTTTTCCAATTATTTAATTGTTTCCCAGTTTGTAATAGCTTTAATTAGGTTTAAAATTCCGCATTTTATTTTTTGTGCTATTTATGTAATTGCCCAAGGCCTTGTAATAGCTTAGGAATTTTATTTTCCGCAATTTATTTTCTGCACTATTATTAGCTGCTTAGAGTAATAGGATTGCATGAAAAGATTGGAAATTAAAACGTTAGATAATCCTAAATGCGCAAGATAAATGAAATGAATCAATACACTTGCACATGCTCACCTCTAGGGTATCTCCCACTTCGGTTTCCTTCGAAAACAATCACAATTCTAGAAATGTGAGATTCTTTTGTGGCTGTCCTTTAGTTCAAGAGATCACAAGTCCCTCGATGACCCTTTTGATGTCGCCTCGGTTAAAAAGTGATCTTAGAACTTTAGGACAATTACTAAAAGTTCTTGCCCAGTTGCCTTAGTGATTGTAAACGTCCCTTCGATAGTCCCTCAACATCCAACGATAGGGCTACCTAATCACTAATAGTAGGATAACAATATCTAAAATAAAGGAGGAAAAAACACCTTTTTCGAGTAGGTAGGTAGCTGTTAGGTACTTGCTCAAGAACCATTTTTTCACACTACACTTTCAAAACCATTTTATAAAAAAAAACGCTTTTTCAACACTCTTGAGGAGTGATAAAAGAGTTATCATAAAGCAAACAAACTTTTCAAAACACAGAAACACGAAAGCAATTTTCAAAAATGAGCAAGTATCTAAGAGCCCGTGGAAAACCACAAATGGAAAGGGTGCTAACACCTTCCCTTTCCATAATCTACCCCCTTACTCAGAAAATCTCGAAAAAGGTCTTTTTATGTTCTTTTCACCCTTTCCTTTGTTGGATAAAAGAAAAGTAGATGGAGACTCTTGCTTACCACACATTTGCAAATACAAAATGCAAACCAGCATAACAGTCGATTCTGCCACCGTATCACAAAGGTAATTACAAAAGCGAGTGACCAAATCTTCAAAAAAGAGAAACCTAAAAAGAAGTTCTTTAAAGAAAAGAAGAAAAGCCTCATGGCAACATGGGATGACTCAGAATCTTCTGAAGCTGAAACAGAATCAGAAGATAAAAGAGCCAACATATCCCTAATGGCCAACGTATCAGATGACACTGGATCATCTGAATCAGACTCAGAGGCAGAAGAAGTATTCTATAACTTTTCTAGATCTCAATTAAAAGAAAGTATTCCATAAATTCTTGAAAGATATCAGCAACTTCAAGTAAAAAACAAGAACCTGAAAAGGATCTAGTATCTGACTCTGAAGAAACTAAGAAACTTAAAACTGAAAACTCTGATCTAAAAGAAACCATTTATAATCTCGAAAATGAAAATTATGTTATTAAAAATAAATTACAAAAATCTCAGAAAGAAACTGTTCATAAGTTTATAGTAACTCTGATAGAATCATAAAAGAATATGATCGTAACTTTCAAAAATCTCTAACTAAAAACATAGATAGGAGCAAGATGGATTCAATGATCTATGGTGTGATACGGTGGCAAAACCAGACTGTTTTGGAAAATGCTGGTTTGCATTTTGCGTTTGTGTTTGTAAAGTGTCGCGGTAAGCAAGAGTCGCCACCGACTTTTATTTTATCCAATTGGAAAGAAAAAAAGCACAAAAAAATTCCTTTTTCGAGATATTCTGAGTACGGGGGGTAGATTATAGAAAGGGAAGGTGTTAGCACCCTTTCTATCCATGGTTTTCCATGGGCTCTTAGGTACTAGCTCATCTTTTGAAATTGCTTGTGTGTGTTTATTTTGAAAAAGGTTTTTGTTTTACTTCGTTTTAACCCTTGCTTCTGTCTTCAAGAGTGTTACGAAGTGTTTTTGAAAACTTGTTTGAAAAGAGTGTAAGTGTGAAAAAGTTTATTTTGAGCAAGTACCTACTAGCATCTACCTACTCGAAAAAGATTGTTTATGTTCTCATTTCCTTTAGACAACGCTACCCTACTATTGAGAAATAGGAAGCGCCGTTGTTGGATTTGTAAGGGTCAATTCGTAAGGGACATACGATCACTAAAGCAATGTTAGGAAGTTTTAGTAATAACCCTAATGTATTAAGATCATATTCGAGGCAACATTTCCGAGGCAACCTTTCAGAGGCAACATTTCCTAACGAGACGTTTGATCTTTGTTTAGACAGAAGGGCGACCACTAAAACACCCTATACTTAATGATCATTTACCGAAGACAACTGAAGTGAGAGTATACCCTAAGAGTGCACATGTGCGAGTGATTTGATTTCAAGTTATTATCTTTGCACGTTTAGGGTTTGCTAGCCATTTTAAATTATCATGTAATCTTGCCATACAATCCTATTAACATACATATAATAGTTAATATTTGTGAGAATTAAAATGCGAGAAATAAAAACTACACTATTACAAGGCTTCGGGATAGGGGATTAATTACATAGCCAAAAACCTGTAAAACGATAAAATAAAGAAAAATCCTAATTAAACTATTACATACCGTAAGCAGTTACATTAATATTGCGAAAATAATAAAATGCACGCGATGAATTAAACAAAAAGAAATCAGGGTTTTGACTCCATCTAAACCTAATTAAAACTTTAAAAAGAAAGATAATTTTTTGTTGTTTTTGATTGTTTTGAGAAAATAAGATTTTAATTGAATAAATAAAACCTAATTACTAATTAATTTAAATTGAGAAAAATAACTAAATTAACTTATTTTTGTATTTTTTTGTTTTATTCAGAAAAGAAAAAAAAATTAAATCACATGATAACCCTAATTTGCTAATTGATTTTAATTATACAAAAAAGAAGAAGTTAGAATTACCCTAAATTAAATTAGACTAATATTAAATTAAATTTGATAAAATAAAATAAAACCTAATTCTATATTTGTGAAATTGATTTTATGATTTCTTGTAAAAAAAAGAAAATTAATTTGTGTTAGAAAATAATTAAATAAAAGAAATTAAATAAAAACATAAATTAGAAAAAATAGAATGGGCCTGGTTTTGTAGCAAAGGAGGGGGGTGTCGTTGGAAACTCTTGGCCCAATAACTTCTGGCCTCTTTGACTTTTCCTGATCTCATGCATGCACTTGACTGGGGTGTATTCTGGACTTCCATGTGAGAGGCCTTGGATCTGGCATGCTGGGGATCTGGTGGTTGAAGGCTGATGGCGCATGGTGGTCTTGTGGGACGCCTGTGTACCTAATTATGCAAAGCAAAATAATATTGAGCAATATGGGGACCTGGGGATCAAACCCAGGACCCTAGGCATTCTCACGCTGCATGATGACCATCTAAGCTAGCTTGGTTTTTTGTATGAATAATAATAAACAAATATTATATGATAAAGACAAAAGTGAATTCTGAAAACGCGCGAAATTTGAATGGGCTAGTCAGGGAAGGCCACATTACTTTCTTCTTCCTCCCACCGTTGCTAAAAGTTTCTAGACTTTTACCTACAGTCATCTGGGCAGGTACAACCCTGTGCATCTCCAAAATCTTATCCATGCATGATAAATCATAACCAGTGGTACCAATCAACTCGTTGCAACCTTACGAGCATCATGATACCACTATCCATGGTCAATTGTCCATGTATACAAAAACCCTAAAAACAAAGCAAGAACCCTAACTATGGCATCTTGCTGTACAGTTAATGAAAATGAAATTAAGTATCACCATTAGCTTGCAAATAACTCATGGATTAAGGATATGTCAATAAAACATGCTAACTATGCCAGAATTATTGAATTCGATTTCAAGAAAATGTGAAAACTGTGGGGTACTTACAATGCAATTCTGGATGTTAGGAAGCTTGCTAATGGTTGAAACACGTTCCTGGGATGTCCAACAAATGTTTGGGATGCTTAGAATGCTTTGAATTAGTCTGCAACTTAGAAATCAGTGTGCCACTTTTTTCCAACTTTTTTGAAACTTGCTTTCTTGTTTACACGCCTCCAATCCCCTTGTTTTTTATCTGAACATGTTCCTTATGTACCCTATAAGGAATTAGGGTTACAAACTTGTATCAAATCTCTCCAATTATGATTATTGAATCATGATTTGATCATTGTACAAAATCTTTCCAAATTGAGAAAATCCAATATTTTTGTGTCCATTTGAAGCTTGCACGATTTGATTCCATCTCCAGCTATATAATAGACCTAAACATGCACAAAATCTTAAGCTTTGATTAGTTTTTGATATTTTCATGATTTTATTTTGATTTTATTTGATTTAATTGAAATAAAATCAAAATAAATGACAAAAATAAAAGAATGACAAATGAGAAGGATCATGGGTCGTGGGTCATGTTACAAACTCAATGCAAGCATAAAAAGTTGGGCCCATTTGACAAAAAATGCAATTTTGGACAATTTGACTTTTGGCAATTTTGTAAAAAAGGTCAACTTTGCCAATGCATAACTCTCTCAATTTTGACCCTAGAGAGTTGTTCTTAGACTTTTTAGAAAGCTTAAGATGTCCTCTAAGCAAACCTTTTATTCTAATCCCAATTGAGTCTTCCATGTTCATGTATGAAGCTTTGACAAAAAAGGTGTTTTTGTTAACTTTCCAAAATGACCTATAATGTCCAAATTCATATCTTCTTGTGAGTGCATATTTTGAACTTGGGAGATGAAGATGGATTGTAGGGAATTACATCCTATTCAAAATGAGCTTTGGATGGGTAATTTTTGATAAAGTATGAGAAAGTTATGCTTGGTCAAAGTTGAATTGACTTTTCCAACAAAACCCTAATTTAGCAACTTTTGGGTTTTGATGAATTGTGAGCAATCCTTGAGGAATCATGATCAACCCTTGATAAAATGATGAATAATACTTCAAAATTATAATGTTGACCAAAATTCTTGAAGTTTGACTTTATGTGGGCCATAGTTGACTTTTGCCCTAGCACAGTCGATTTTCAGGCCTTTGAGCAATTGACTGAGCAAATTTTCTCTGCAAGGCTTGAAATTGGGTATGGATGATCTTGAGAACATATTAGGGAAATGGTGAGCATTTGGGACCCTTTGGACTCAAACATCTTGATGCAAAATGAAACCCTAATTTGAGGTAGACTGCCTTAGGAGAGAGTTTGTCTGGTCAACCTTTGGACTTCCTTGAGCAATTTGAGGACCTTACTTGACATGTATTGAGAAATATGAGAGGGAAAATTTTGGGGTACAACATATGGAGTTAGCAGAAATGGAAGAAAATGGATAAGATATAAGGGTAAAGTATCTCAACCTAAGAAAGTTAAAGATATGGTCATAAAACACACACCCCTTTATTCTTACTTCACCTATGGGCATACATATGACATAAAGTATACTAGTAATGATTTTTCTGCTAAACTAAAACTCAAACAGAATTTTGGTAACTCTAATAAACAAGGACCCAAAAAGATATGGGTACCTAAGGACAAAATTGTCTATGTTGCAGATGTCTTTAACAACAAAATTGAAACACCAATCTTGGTACCTGGACTCTAGATGCTCTCGACACATGACGAGAAGAAAGAAAATGTTCCAAAGCCTGGAGCTTAAATCTGGAGGCTATATAGGTTTCTGAGACAATCAAAAAGGAAATATTATTGGCTCAAGAACTATTGGTAACTGTACACTTCCTTCTATAACTAATGTTCTATTAGTAGATGGATTAATGCATAACCTGTTATCCATAATTCAGTTAAGTGATAACGGTTATGATATAATCTTAAATCAAAAGTCTTGTAAAGCAGTTAGTCAAAAAGATGGATCTATCCTCTTTAATGGAAAGAGAAAGAACAAAATTTACAAAATAAAAAATTCTGAACTAAAAAGTCAGAATGTAAAATGCCTAATGTCTATTAACGATGAGCAATGGGTCTGGCACAGAAGATTGAGGCATGTTAGTAAGAGAAGAATATCTCATATTAACAAACTCAATCTGGTTAGAGGACTTCCTAACCTGAAGTTTAGCTCAGATGCTCTGTGTGAAGCATGTCAAAAAGGTATGTTTTCAAAATCTTCTTTCAAAGAAAACTACATCCATTAGTGGCAAGAAGTACAGATTAGTGATAGTAGATGAATATAGAAGATGGACATGGGTAAAGTTCTTAAGACACAAGGACGAGTCACACTCTGTGTTCTTTACCTTCTGTAACCAAGTTTAAAATGAAAAAGATCTTAGAATTGTTAAAGTCAGAAGTGATCATGGTGGGGAATTTGAAAACAAAAAAGTTGAATTATTTTTTAATGAGAATGTCATCTCTCATGATTTCTCTTGTCCTAGAACTCCTCAACAAAATGGAGTTGTAGAACGAAAGAATAGAACTTTACATGAAATGGCTAGAACCATGATCAACGAGACTAACATTGCTAAGAACTTCTGGCAGAAGCAATTAACACAGCGTGTTATATTCATAATAGAATCTCCATAAGACCTATTCTCGATAAGAGTCCATATGAACTGTGGAAGAACAAAAAGTCCAACATTTCGTATTTCCATCCATTTGGATGTACTTGTTTTATTTTAAACACTAAAGAACATCTGAACAAGTTTTACTCTAAAGCACAAAAGTGTCTCATGTTAGGATACCCTGAACATTCAAAAGGTTATAGAGTATATAACACAAACACGGATTGTGGAAGAGTCTATAAGTGTAAGATTTGATGATAAGCTTGGCTCCTAAAAGTCAAAGCAGGGTAGTTTTTTTGCAGATATAGAAGTTCAATTTACAGGTACTGTGGACAAAACATTAGAAGTTCTCCATAAAGAATCATAGTCAAATCCAGAAGAGGATGTCACAAACATTACAACAACATCTGAAGTTCCCATCCAGAAAAGACAGACCAAAAGCAATTTAGCTCATCCAGAAAACACGATTCTGGAAAAGAAAGAAGACCCAATCAGAACAAGATCTACATTCAGAAATTATGAAGAATCTCTCATGAAATCAGTGTCTCTGATTGAGCCAATTTCCATTGACGAAGCCCTTCTAGACAATGACTGGATACTCGCAATGCAGGAAGAACTAAATCAGTTCACCATAAATGATATGTGGGATCTAGTTCCTAAACCAAAAGGCTTTAACATCATTGGAACCAAATGGGTCTTCAAAAATAAGCTAAATGAACAAGGAGAAGTCGTCAAACAAATCACAACTGGTGGCACAAGATTATAGTCAACAAGAAGGGATAGACTATACAGAAACCTTTGCTCCAGTCGCCAGGTTATAATCTATCAGACTTTTTAATTTCTTTTGCAGTAAATAATGGCATCACTCTTTATCAAGTGGATGTTAAAAGTGGGTTTTTAAATGGTTACATTGATGAAGAAGTTTATATGCACCAACCCACTGGCTTTGAAAATTCAAAACATTCAGAATATGTTTATAAACTTAAGAAATCACTATATGGTCTGAAACAAGCTCCCAGAGCTTGGTATGAAAGACTAAGTAATTTTCTGTTAGAAAATGATTTTACCAGAGGGAAGGTGGACATAACCTTATTCCGTAAAATATTTAAAAATGACATTCTGGTTGGTCAAATTTACGTAGATGATATAATTTTTGGATCTACTAAAGCCTCTTTAGAAAGAGAATTTTCTAATTCTATGCAGGAATAATTTGAAATGAGCTTGATGGGCGAACTCAAGTTCTTTCTGGGTATCCAAATGAATCAAACTCCAAAAGGAATCTACATTCATCAAAGCAAGTATGTCAAAGAACTTCTGAAGAAATTTGACTTGTCATAATGTAAGCCATCCAAAACTCCTACGCATCCCACGTGCATTCTGGAAAAGGAGAAGGTAAGTAAGAAGGTAAAACAGAAGCTCTACAGAGGTATGATTGGTTCTCTCTTATATTTAACAGCTTCAAGACCTGATATTCTGTATAGTGTCTTTATGTGTGCTAGATTCTAATCAGATCCTAGAGAATCTCACTTAACAGTTATTAAGCGAATTTTCAAATATCTGAAAGGTACTACTAATCTTGGTCTTTGCTATAGAAAATCCAAAGAATACAAATTAGTAGGGTACTGTGATGCTGACTTTGCTGGAGACAGAATAGAAAGAAAAATCACTTCTGGAAGCTACCAATTTCTGGGAGACAATCTAATCTCGTGGTCCAGCAAAAGGAAATCCACCATTGCACTGTCAAATGCTGAAGCTGAATATAAAGCAACAACTGGATGCAGCATACAAATGCTCTATATGAAAAGTTAACTAGAAGACTTTAACATATATGAGAGTAACATTTCTATTCTCCGTGATAATACTTCTGCTATTTGTCTTTCAAAAAAATCCTATTTTACATTCTAGGGCTAAGCATATAGAAATTAAACATCATTTTATTAGGGACTATATTCAGAAAGGAATTCTCTCGTTAAAATTTATAGACACATACCATCAATGGGATGATGTTTTCACTAAACACCTTTTTGAAGATAGGTTTAACTTCATTCTGAAATATCTCAACATTCTAAAACATCTCCCCATTCTGATAGTTTTGTTTCTGTATACTCTAACCCTCAGAATTTTATGCTTTAATTTTTCTTATGTGAACATATGATCAATAGTTCTTCAGAAATTAGAAGGAAAGTTGTATCAGGATCTATCCAGAAGATCTGAACATTCTCCAAATGGTTCATTTTAAAGATAGAAGCATGCAGTTCACAATATCAACATTTGTCAACTCTATACGCAATGTCTTCCTCTAAGGCTGAATACGTGCTCAAATTCTGAAGAGACTGAAACACTGAGTTGATGCATTAAAGCTCGAGTCAAATCGGTAACTGTTCGATTTCTTCACGCTATCCCTCTTTTCAGGAATCATTAAATGTACGTAATCATTTTCTTTATATCCTTTTCTTGTTAGTTAAGACTTATATTTTCTTATATATACTCCGTTCACCATCACTATCACACTTCCGCTCTCAATTTTCTCTCTCTCTCTCTCTCTCTCTCTCTCTCTCTCTCTCTTCAACTTGTTCAATATTTCAGAAACCCTAAAAGAGTCTTTGTGAACAAATGGCTTCCTCTCAACAATTTTCTCAAGGTTCTCAAAGAATTCCTGGTTCTTCTTCCTCAATAGCAGAAAGGTACGTAAAACCCTCAAAAACTCTCCTCACACCCATTGATTCGCTGGATGTTCTGCGTGAGCTCATTGTAGATTTCGTAAGCATGAAGGAAAATGGATATGATTTAATCCATGATGTTGAGTTCCAAGGATGGACTAAGTACTTTGATCGCCTCCTAGGTCCAATTTTTCCAACTCAACATCATGGATTATTTTCAAATCATCAGGTTACATCCTTCATTATGGGAAAGAAAATAATCATTTCTGAAGATCTCATTGGGAAACTAATAGGTCACGACAGTGGCGGAATTCGATGTAGTGATATAGCTGACAAAAGTTCTGACCAAACCAAGATCTCAAAATAAATCTTTACTTCTACCCGTCCAACAAAATCAAAGACCTGAAGGACTACCTCCGAATTTGGTCTAAAAATTATTTTGGGTTACATCAATCACAGGAAGCCCACAAGTTCTCCAAATTACATCAATATTGATCAGCAGTACCTTCTGTACTTCATCGCCACCAAAGCAAGAGTTAATCTTCCACATCTTTTGTTCAATCATCTGAAGACCAGCGTAAAATAAACAAGAGAAGAAGAAAGAACAAAGAGAGATTGGATCCCTCTGGGAAGACTCATTTTAGATATTTTGACAGAAAAAAATTGATAGAACATCTGACTGAGGCTCAACAAGCTAGAACTTTAGAAGCGTGTGTTGGTAAACCTCTCAACGCCAAAAATCTGAAGAAGATGAAGATTATTGAAACTATTAAGAAGGATCCAACAATCACCACCAAGGAAGTCATTACCACCCGAAGAGTGCCTCTGAAGGATTTTCCTCTATTCACTCAAGCAGACTCCTCTCTAGATATTGTTCTCATGTATCTGGATGCATGCAAGAGGGATGGTACAAATCGAGATGTGAACATTCATGATCTTAGGCAACAACCTCTGGAAGTTGCTCCCAGAAAATCAAGAAAAAGGAAAGCAGATGCAGAAGGAACTTCTCAGAAGACTCCCAAAGCTGCAAAAAAGAAAGGTAACCCTTCTTTTGTTTGTTATTGAAACAATATTGTTATCAACATCTGAAAACCCTTCATCTCCAAAGCCCACAGAAGATCCATCTCCTCAAACCTTTGATGATTTTGACCTATACTTTGACATCTCATTTCCTCTAGAAAACCTTCTAACTAATCCACCTTCTACCATCTTGACCAAAATAAGCTTGAACTTACACAAGTTCTCTCTGATATTGATCGATTTGATCCACTGTTTGAAGCTCTCCAAACCGAAAATCTAAACCTTGATTCTCATACCACAACATCCATCCCTAGCATCACCTACCCTCTCATGGTCTCTCAATCACAAATAATTCCCTCAACTTCTTCATAGAACCTCTCCATTCCAGAACAAAATGGATCCAAATCATCCATTCTTCAGAATAAAATGTTTTGTGAATGTGTAAGTTTGAAAATATTTTGAAAATGCCTAAGTTCGACAACTTTGTAATGATTCTCGTATCAGTTGAGAATGCATACAAAGTGTTTGTTTTTTGAAAATATTTCAGAAGAGAAGTGTATTGTGTGAAAAATGTTTTGAAATGTTCGCGAGCAAGCGATTAAGAACTATCTACCTACTCAAAATTCTTTTGTTATTTTCCTCCTCCTTTAGATAGTTCTATCCTACCATTAGTTAGTAGGAAGCCCTATCATTGGATGTTTGAGGGACATGCACGGGTCATCGTACAATCATAAAGACAACATATATGGATACTTTTAGCCATTCAAAGGGACTATCATCATGTATTCATAGGAAACATCGAGGGACAAGATCATTTACCGAAGTAAGTATTGAAGGGTCATCGAGGGACTATGATCTTTATGATGATTTTTAACCGAGGGTCTTTGCTAATGGTATCCCTATGTTCGAGGGACATGACTGTTTTTTAAAGGTAACAAGGAAGGTTACCCTAGAGGTGTACATGTGCATAATGTGTTCAGTTCAGTTATATTATCTTGATTAGTTAGGAGTTATCTACTGATTGATTTTAAACCTTGCCATACAAGCCTATTTACTAACAGTTATATGTACAAGCATATAATTATAAATGCATAAAAATAAAGGTGCGGAAAGTAAAACGCGAGAAAGTAAAGGCCTACAACTACTATAGGGCTTTGGTACAGTTACATAAGAAAAAGTGCAGGATGAAAAATGCTGAATTTAAACCTAAGCTATTACATACCATAAACAGTTACATGATAGGAAAAATGTGGAAAAATAAACTAAGCTATTATAAACATACCCGTGTGACCTATACATTTATTTATAGAAATTTAAATGACAAAGAAAAATAAATGTTAGAAAAATGTTTTAAAGTCCTAAAATCTAAAACATTAGAAATTGATTTTTTTTGTACATTTTTGGTTTAATTTGACTTATAAAATAAATAAACTTTAAACCTAAATTAAAGATTTAATTAATTATAAAAGAAACCTACGTATAATTAATTAATTAAGAAAAATATTGTCTAGAAATTAAATTAACCTATTAAAAGTCTAGTTCTGATTTTATTAAATTTTCTTGTGATTTTATTGATTAAAGAAAATGATTAAAAAGAAAAATTAAATTAATTATACAAAATGAAAAAGAAAAATATAAAAGGGTTAAAAAGTATTGAAAAGAAGAAAAGAAAGGTGCAGACACTAGGGTTTGAACCCACACCCTTCTGTTTACAGTCTCCATCCTTTGCCATCTGAACCATGCGCGCTTGGTGTTTGAAAAATTTGATTTGATCATTATATGATAAACCTGAAAAGATTTGAAAATAATAGCAAAAATATATTCTCCATTGTTGTTCCTCAAAAGATCATTAGTGGTGGTAGTATGCAATAAAAAAAATGAAAACAAAAAAAATGAATTTGCAAGAAATTAAGAAAAAAACGACGTAGCATGTATGCTCATTTCATGCTCTTTGGATCATTACATATGATCCAAACTTACCTTATAATGCCCCTGGATGTGAATGGAAAGGCTGGTTTGTTTTGATCATGAACATATTCAAAGCTCAAAAAGTTAAGCCACAAGTTCAAAATTTTAAATTTGCATGTTTTGCATTTCATGCATTACTTCAAAATTTCCCAACTTGTGTAACTCATAACTTGCTCAATTTTAATATTTTGAAGATGATATTTGACTTTTTGAAAATATAAAGATGTCCCCTACATTTTCTCTTTTGATCATTTTTGCATTTGGAGATTTTTTCTTGATGTAAGTTGCCTTGACAAAAAGTGTCTTTTTGTTGACTTTTAAAATGACCTATAATGTATGGGCTCATATCTTTCAAATGAAGTATTTTTTTGGACTTGAGCATAAATAAAAATTTGCAGAGAACTGAATTTCCTTTAAAATGGGCATTGGTTGGGGAAAATTTTAGGAAGCATATGAAAGTTATGTTTGGTCAAAGTTCAATTGACTTCTCCTAAGGAAACCCTAATTTGGAAACTTTGGACTTTTGATGATTTGAGATCTTTTCTTGAGGAATCATGATCAACCCTTGATTAAATGATGAATATAAATTCAAAATGTTAACGTTGACCAAAAATCTTGAAGTTTGACTGTATGTTGACCATAGTTGACTTTTTACCCAATATAGTTGATTTTCAATAATTTGAGCCATTAACTGAGCAAACTTGTGATGCAAGGCATGAAACTTGGTATGAGAATTATTGAAGACCTATAATGAAACATGAAATACATTTGAGACCTTTGAAACCCATTATTCCTTGTGCAAGATGAAACCCTAGTTGTGGACCCATTGCTTAGGAGAAGAATTTGTTTGATCAACTCTTGAGAATTCTTGAGCATTTGAGAACCCTAGAAGAATGTCTTAAAGAAAATGGGAGGGAAAATTTTGGGGTACAACAATAGGGATTTCAAGATTCATGTCCAAAACTCACTTCCAGTTGAAAACAAATGTTGCGACTAGTATCGGAATGATGAGAGCTTCATTGTAGTAACAAATTTTGAGAGAATTGATGAAGGAATATACCTATTGAAGTTCAAATTTAGAGCTATGAATTTTTACCTAGCTAGCACAATTTAGGATGATTTAGGGCTTAGTTCTTCTTCTGTTAGCTTCAATGAAGTTCAAGGATGAAGAATTAACAAAGAAAATGGATTGAGGAAGGCGGTAAAACCAAATTCAAAGTTGCAGCAAAGTGGGTTAAGGAGAGAGTTTGGCAAGGTGATTCTGGCTGTTCAATCTTGAGAAAATGAGATGAGTGAGTTCCTCTATTTATATGGAAGCGAATGGTGCAAAGAATTAAGAGGAAATTTGAAGTTTGGAGGGAAATTGGATCAGGCTCGAAAGTGAAAAAAGTGTGACCCCATGTGCATAAAAACTCAACCAATTCTTGCGTTTTGATCCTTAATTCAACTTTGGGAACTGTGTTAAACATGTTTAAATCAAAAAAGCATGCTAAATTGGTTATTAGAAGCCATATTATGAATATCAAATTCTAACTTGGAAGGAAACTTCAGTTTCAAGGTACCATCTTTGAATCCGTGGTGTTCACAATTCAAGGGGTCTTAGGGCATAATTGTTGAAGCTTTTGAAAGATAAGGTTACAATCTTTGCATTTTTCCAAGAGTGTAATAAAATGGATGTTTGAGCTAAAATTTGTGATGAGTTAAAGTTGAGAAAAAGATGCTGACTTTTTGTACTTAGAAAAATTCTATGTTTTTCTTCAAAAGTGACCTATAATGTTTTGAGTTCAAACAAGGTTTTATCCCAAAATTGAGCTTTGATCATTGATTCTAGCTTGAAGTAAACTTCCCAAAGAGCATTGTGAAACTTGAATCACTCAAAAATAAAAATTATTGAAAAAGTTATGGTCTTGCAAAATTGGTGAAAATTCACGAGGTGTCCTATAATCTTTTGAGTTCTTAGGGCATCTTCCAATCATTTTCAAGCTTTGCACATAAAAGGAGAGTTAAAGTTAACACCCTTAAGATCATTGTGGAAATAGAATGGGCTTAAGGAGAAAAAATTGACCAAGTTATGATCTTTTGAAGTCACATAAGGGAATTTGATGGCCTATCTAGAGGACATGTAGTCTTTCTCAATCATTAGGAATCTTCCACACCAAATTTTAGTGAAACCTTTGAAGTGATTTGTTGATAACCCTTTAAAGAGAATAATACCTTTAGAATCACTCAAAAATATCAGAAGATGAGCAAGCTATATCCCTTAGAAGTCCAAAACCCTAGCTCCTCAAGCACACAAATGGCTTGGAAACCCTTTTCAATTTTGACAAACCTTCTTGCACAATTACTTTTTCCATGTGAATAAAAGTTGTTGTGGGTGATAAGAAGAACCTATAGAACCAAAGAACACTTCCAAATATTAAGAATTGAGAGGGTTATGCACTTGTGATCAAGGAATCAAGAACTTGTCCAATTAGGTCAAACTTCTTCAATCAACCCTTGTATCTTTTGACTTTCTTTAACAAATTGAGGCACGATGAATCATAGTAGACCTTGTCATGATATTACTTTAAAGAATATTCAATTATGAAGCTTTAACCTCAATGAATCTTTGTTGAAGAAGGCATGGAAATAAACTCACGAACCTATGAATTCAACTGATGAATTGTGTTGTGCTCTCACCTATAGAATCATCAATTAGAGCAAGAATTCATTGTATTTGCTAGTTAAAAGTTAATCAATACCAAAAAGAAGATCACAATATACAAATCAAGGTGCTTGGTGATTCCTCATGAGAAAACCTAAAGATAGGGAGAAGAGCCAAACCCTAGTGTGATCTTGTTGTGATTGAGTTGATATGAGATGATAAAGGAATCTTAGGGGCAAAAATTGAGGTACAACAGTTGTCCTTATTTAAGTGTCTTCTATTCGGAGATACGAAGGTTAAAATCTTCGTGTCGATGTGATTGAAGATACTTAAATATAAAATAAACCCTATTTTTGGCCCTAAGATGACATGCACTGCATATGACTATGCATGTAAACAAACAAATCCAAAGGTGATACAGAACACCACTAGGGATGTTGGAAATAAAATAAAGGATCAACAAAAAGTCTAACCAGGAAAATAAATCGCTGGTGAACAGAAGACTCAACTCTACTGGGGTAAATCCCAAGGAGGAGATAAAGCAACATCGACTCAAATATTGAGGAGAGAAAGTAAAGGATAATGGTGATCAACAGATAACTGGAAACTATCCACTCACTGAGAAGATAGCAAAAAAGGTAACGTCCACCCACAGGGAAAAATGGTAGGATAATACAAGCAAATACCATTATTAGGGTAGACAAAAAATAATCAGCATTAGTACTTATGACTGGAAACAAATGAATTCTTCAGAGCAAAATGAATCTCAACGATGAAATATCTCCCATAATGATGAGATTACCATCCATCGGAGTATAAATCTCAACAACGAACTATCTCCCATAATGAAGAGATTACCATCTATTGGAGTAACAAATCTCAGCAACAAACCATCTCCCATAATGACGAGACTACCATCCATTGAAGTAACAAAAAATCTCAACAACAAACTATCTCCCATAATGACGAGACTACCATTCATTGGAGTAACAAAAAAATCTCAACAACGAACTATCTCCCATAATGACGAGACTACCATCCATCGGAGTAACAAATCTCAACAACAAACTATCTCCCATAATGACGAGACTACCATCCATTGGATTAACAAATCTCAACAACAAACTATCTCCCATAATGACGAGACTACCATCCATCAGAGTACACATGAATCTCAACAAAGAACTATCTCCTATAATGACGAGACTACCATTCATCGGAGTACAAATCTAAACAACGAACTATCTCCCATAATGACGAGACTACCATCCATCGGAGTACAAATGAATCTAAACAATGAACTATCTCCCATAATGACGAGACTACCATTCATCGGAGTAACAAATTTCAACAAGAAACTATCTCCCATAATAACGAGACTACCATCTATTGGAGTAACAAAATCTCAACAACGAACTATCTCCCATGATGACGAGACTACCATCCATTGGACTAACAAAAAATATCAAC
Source organism: Vicia faba (assembly GCA_948472305.1). Taxonomy (NCBI): domain Eukaryota; kingdom Viridiplantae; phylum Streptophyta; class Magnoliopsida; order Fabales; family Fabaceae; genus Vicia; species Vicia faba. The sequence continues at coordinate 974,481,867 of OX451735.1, read as the reverse complement.
AACAAATTATCTCCCATAATGACGAAACTACCATCCATCGGAGTAACAAATCTCAACAACAAACTATCTCCCATAATGACGAGACTACATCCATCGGAGTACAAATGGATCTCAACAACGAACTATATCCCATAATGATGATACTACCATTCATCGGATTATAAATCTCAACAACGAACTATCTCCCATAATGAAGAGACTACCATCCATTGGATTAACAAAATTTCAACAATGAACTATCTTCCATAATGACGAGACTACCATCCATTGGAGTAACAAATAATATCAACAACGAACTATCTCCCATAATGACGAGACTACCATTCATCGGAGTACAAATCTCAACAACAAACTATCTCCCATAATAACGAGACTACCATCCATTGGAGTACAAATGAATTTTCTCGGGGAACTAACAGACTTACTGGGGAAGTATATGTTGCTCAAATAAAGAGACCTGCCACTCACTGTTATAAGAAACCCTTCAGGTAAAGAAATATGACTTCTCTGGGGAAGTTTCAATATATCCATACCGAGGAGATAAAATCTTCTTGTGGAAAATAAATGCACACCCTCAATCCATATTTCGGAGCCTACAAAAATCAGAATAATAATGTTGTTGGGGACCACATATTCAAACTAGAAATAAATCAGAGTGAAACAGTCAACCAAGATAACATCTGATGAGAAATAAACTGAAAAGGGAAAAATGGGTCTAACCAGATAATGAGTTGAATAAGAAGGCTAAATCAAAATTCTTCCACGAGGGATAACTCAGTGATGGAAATTGAAAGAATATATACTTTCTGCTTAAGGTCGACACTCTATTGGAGATAGGGTAACATAACTCTGCAAAATAGGGTAATATGCCAACAAAATATTAATGAATGCAAATGAGAAATGAATTTTAAGTTCATCTATACATGATGTATGCATGAATGTATGAATGTTATTATGTATATGCTGACAAAAAAGACATACAACACTGGGAATAACCAGACAAAATCAGCTTGGGTAAAGTTAATACTTGGATAAATCACATCCAGGAGGAATATTTCGTAAGAAAGTAAGCACCAACTGAGGAAATAAATTCCTATTTCACGGCTTAACTTCACTAGGAAGAAACATAATCCGAAAATAATCAAAACAACAAATCAGGACAGATACAGGGATATAACATCATCCTCCAGGCTTCACCGGGGAATATCACACAGACTTCAATGGGGAAAACAATGTCACAATGTCTAGACTTCCACCAGAGATAATAATAATAACTTCATTAGGGCAGGTGAAAACCATGCCTTTGAGATATCAGTTGGGGATCCCGTGCTGACTTCATTGGGGAGGACAATACCACATCGTCAAGAGGAGCCGAAAATACATTCTTCAATACCAAGAATAATGATTACACAAACTTCTCTGGGGAGAAATCATGAAACCAAGTGGGGATAACAACTTTCAGAAAGAAACATTATCTTAGTTTTACTTGGGGATTTAAGAAGTCAAATAATACAACAAGAAAACAAAATTATGGGGATTTTAAATCAAGCCTAGTGCTTGGCGGGAGAAAACCCAAAACATTGACACCTGTTTCAACACTTCTTATAAAAGATATTGCCCTTGTCTAGTTGCCAAACAACAACAAAAATACCGACACTGTAAAAGGGTAATGTTTTGTAAATGATTCCACCTCATCATACAAAGGGAGAAGGAAATTTTGTCATATGAGTGAATACCTCACTGGGGAATCTAGGATAGAGGTTTCAAACCATGCAAACCCGAAACCAAAATTATCAACCTGGAGGAAAAATTGAACCAAGACCTGACTGGGGAAAATGGGATCACAAATCCAACACCGCACCATACATAAATTGGTATAATCTCTAACTATTTGAGAAACGACAATAAGATCATACACTATTAATGAAAGTGACCTGAAAGAACTTTCCTGGGGAATACCTACTTCAGAGTTCGTCCATCCTCGGAATCACTATTTTTGTTTTTTTTTCTTGAATCACAAAATCTAAAGTAAAAGGAAATTGTTAAATTCTTTTCAAAAACAATTTTATTATTAAATCTCCTTGTTTTGAAAGTTACTATCAATAATAAATGGAGTCTTTGTAAGCATAATAAAATAAGAATTGCAAAAAATTGGATAAAAGCTCAAACTTTATTATTAGAATGGTAGTCTGCGAATGGCGAGACCCCATAAATGATTACAAAGTTTGGAAAATGGTAATACATTGGAAAAGATACATTAAAACACAATGACCACTATTCTCCCTAACAACTTTGAATTCCTGAGCAGCGACTTTTGTTGAAGTATGGTGAGGGTCTAAGAAGATTGTTGCTTCAATGGTCAAGTCTTGTCTGACGCAGTTACTTGCCAAGAAATCCCTAACTTTTTCCTAGATTGCCCTTGCGGGTTTTCAACCTAGCGGGAAGAATTTATTCTATTTGTGACTCTTATTTTTTCCTAGACCGCCCTTTCGGGTTTTCAGCCTACCGAGACGCTCTTTTTTGCCTAAGCTACCCTTTCGGGTTTTCGACTTAGCGAGATATTCTCTTATTTCTTTTAGGTGAAGTATTTCTTGACTGCATCAGCATTCATATGACGTGGGAACTCCTCTCTACCCATAGTTTCAAGAATCAATGCACCACTAGAGAAGGCTTTCTTGACAACATATGGGCTTTCAAAATTGGGAGACCACTTACCCCTAGAATTATCGTTAAAAGACATAATCTTCCTGAGCACGAGGTTGACTTCTCTGAATTCACGAGGCTTGACCTTCTTATCAAAAGCTTTCTTCATTCTCTTCTGGCATAACAGGCCATGACACAAGGCCGTAATTCTCCTTTCTTCAATCAAATTCAATTGGTCAAACCTGTTCTGGACCCATTCAGCCTCTAACAAATTGGTTTCCATTATCACACGTAAAGAGGGAATCTCAACCTCAACGGGGAGCAGTGTTTCCATACCATACATAAGAGAGAATGGGGTTTCCCCTGTTAAAGTGCGGAAGAATGTACGATATCCATGCAAAGGAAAAGGGAGCATCTCATGCCAATCTTTTATAGGTAACAACCATCTTCTAGATGATCTTCTTAATGTTTTTATTAGCAACTTCAACAACCCCATTCATCTTTGGCATGTAAGGAGATGAATTGTAATGGACAATCTTGAATTCTTCACAAAGTTTATCATCATCTTGTTATTCAGATTCGAGCCATTGTCAGTGATCATCCTTCTTGGCACACCATACCGACATATAAGGTCGTTCTTGATAAAGCTTACTACCGCTTGCTTAGTAACATTAACATATGAAGTTGCTTCCACCCATTTGGTGAAGTAGTCTATTGCCACCAAGATAAAACGATGTCCATTTGATGCCTTGGGTTCAATCATTCCAATCATGTCAATACCCCACATAGAGAAAGGCCATGGGGAAGAAATAACATTGAGAAGCGTCAGAGACACATGAATTTTGTCAGCATAAATCTGGCATTTATGGAACTTCTTTGCAAATTTGTAACAATAAGATTCCATTGTCAGCCAATAGTAACCCGCCCTAAGCATCTTTTTTGCCATCGAATGTCCATTGGAATGAGTGCCAAAGAAACCTTCATGGATCTCATGCATCAACATGTCTGCTTCGTGCCTATCCATGCATCTGAGCAAGACCATGTCATAATTTCTTTTGTATAGCACATCTTCATTGAGGAAAAAGCTGTATGCCAACCTTCTCAATGTCTTTCTATCTTTGTTTGACGCACCAGCCGAGCATTTCTGAGTCTGGAGAAAATGCTTGATATCATAATACCAAGTTTTTTTGTCTGACGTTTCCTCTGCTGCAAACACATGTCCGGCCTATCCAGACGTCACACTATGATACGAGGCACATCGTTCCAAGTATTTACTTGATACATAGAAGCCAAAGTGGATAAAGCATCCGCCATCTGATTTTCATCTCTGGGAATGTGATGGAATTCAAATTTGTTAGAGAAAGGTAATAATCTTCTAGCATAGTCTTTGTAGGGAATCAAGCCAGGGTAACGAGTATCCCATTCTCCTTTAATCTGATTTATTACCAAAGCTGAATCACCATATACATATAGAATTTTGATTCTACAATCAATAGCCTCCTCGAGACCCATGATACACGCTTCATATTTTGCCATATCATTGGTGCAATCAAACTCCAATCTTGCAGTAAAAGGGATATCCGACCCATGAGGAGTGATAACCACAACACCAATTCCTTTCCCGTAAGCATTTACAGCTCTATCTAACACCATTCCCCACTGAGATTCAGGATCAGTACCTTCCTCAGGAAAAGGTTCATCACAATCTTTTATCTTCAAAAACATCACATTCTCATCAGGGAAATCATATTTAACAGACTGATAATCATTCACCGGTTGGTGAGCAAGATAATCCGCCAACACACTGCTTTTTATATCCTTCTGAGTATGGTATTCAATATCATATTCAGACAACAACATCAACCAATGGGAAATTCTCCCAGTAAGAGCAGGCTTTTCAAAAATATACTTAATTGGATCCATTTTGGAAATCAACCAAGTATTATGATTCAACATATATTGCCGCAACCGTTTTGACGCCCAAGCCAAAGTACAACATGTTTTTTCAAGCATATAATATCCTGACTCACAGTCAGTAAACTTCTTACTGAGATAATAAATGGCATTCTCTTTTCTCCTTGTTTCATCTTGTTGTCCCAAAATACAACCCATATAATTATCTAACACTGTCAAATACGTAATCAATGGTCTTCCTTCAACAGGAGGGGGAAATATATGAGGTTCAAGAATATACTCTTTAATACTTTCAAATTCCCTTTGGCAATCATCTGTCCACACACAACCTTGATCTTTCTTTAACAACTTAAATATCAGTTCACACATTGCAGTCATATGGGAGATAAATATGGAAATGTAATTCAAGCGCCTAAGGAAGCTTCTAACTTGATTTTCAGTTATCGGTGCTGGCATTTCTTGAATTGCTTTAAATTTATCAGGATCAACTTCAATCCCTTTCTGTATGACAATGAAACCCAACAATTTTCCTGATCGGACACCAAAGGTGCATTTATTTGGATTCAAGCGGAGACGATACTTCCTCAAACATTGAAATTTTTTCCACAAATCTTCTATATGCCCTTCTTTAGTCTGGGATTTGGAAACCATATCATCAACATATACCTCAATTTCCTTGTGCATCAGATCATGGAATTGGGTTGTCATAGCCCTCTAGTATGTTGCACCAGCATTCTTCAATCCGAAAGGCATCACTCTATAACAGAATGTTCCCCAGGGTGTGATAAACGTTGTTTTTTTCCATGTCCTCAAGATCCATTCTGATTTGATTATATCCGTAGAATCCATCCATGAACGAGAATAATTTGAATTTTGTTGTACTATCAACCAACATATCAATATGTGGAAATGGAAAGTCATCTTTTGGACTAGCTTTATTTAAATATCTATAATCCACGCACATGCGAACTTTTCCGTCTTTCTTTGGTACTGGAACAATATTGGCAATCCACTAAGGGTACACTAATGTCACAAGAAAACCAACATTAATCTGCTTTAAAACTTCTTCTTTAATTTTCACTGCCATAACAGGGTGAGTTCTTCGTAACTTCTGTTTGATTGGCGAGCATTCAGGCTTTAGCGGGAAATAATGTTCCACAATATCAGTATCCAACTCCGGCATGTCTTGGTATGACCAAGAAAAGATGTCCACATACTATTTCAACAATTCAATCAACATGTTCTTCACGTCGGGATGAAGCAATGCTCCAATCTTGACTTCTCTTAGATCTTCCTCTGAAACCAAATTAATTGTCTCCAACGACTCTTTATATGGCTGAATGGTACTTTCCTCGCGCTCAAGCAACCATGAAACCTCTTCTGGGATTTCATCACATTCCTCTTCTTCGGTCACATACACAGGATATTCAAAGTTGGGAGAAGGTGTAGGGTTATTGTACTCAACAGGTTTTTTAATTAATCTGCACATATGATTTATGATTGCTTTTAGAAACGGACACATATAGCAAGTGATTATGCAGATTTATTTACAATTATTATTTATTTTGAAAGGATTTTTCTGATTACCATTTTCCAAGAAAAATCAGAAAATAAAGACACAATTTGGGAATTAAAGACAACTTTTATTAATGATTTTAAAGATCAAAGCAACAAATATGCCCATACAATATCAATACTTTCACCTTGGGCAGAATGAAATATTTTTGAAAAGATTAACAAAAACAAATTACTATGAGATATGAATGCAAGAGGGAACATCAATAGTGACCCAGTTTTGGACTCTGACTCAATGCGTCACATAGTTCAACATCTCTTGCTCTTATTCACCTTCCAGAATAGCATTGATCCTAGGAACAGTTGGATGAAGGCAACCTCCACTGTGAAAGATGTCTTGATATTAGCCCAAAGCAGACTTCAACTTCATATTCTCACCTTTATTACTCTTCACAGAGAAACCCAAACCAGCTCTATTCCTATTCACAGGTGGATCAACAATTTGCCCCCACACCTTACTAGGGCCATTACGCCCTACGTGTTGAGCATCCTTAAACGAAGCTATAGAATCCTCATTTTTACTCACATTGTCAATGGATAAAGCTTGGAACTGAGTTCCAACAGCAGCTTCATCCACTTCCACAACACTGAAAAATGATAAATGAGATATTAACAAAGCATGCTCTCCATTTATGATGACCACCTTTCCTTCATGAACAAACTTCAACTTCTGGTGCAAAGTTGAAGTGACGGCTCATGCCTCGTGGATCCGCGGTCGTCCCAGTAAAAAGCTGTAAGCGGGAACAATATCCATAACCTGGAAAGTAATCTGAAATAGTTTCGGGCCTATGTGAATATATAAATCTACTTCCCCAATGACAGACTTCCTCGATCCATCAAAAGTTTTCACAATTATGCCACTCGGGCGCATGGGAGTTTCTTGGTACTTCAACTTCATGAGCGCGCTCCTCAGTATGACATTTAAAGCGGACCCATTGTCAATCAACACATTAGACAATGAATTGTTCTTGCAATTTATGGAGATATGAAAAGCCAAGTTATGATTCCTTCCTTCATCGGGCAATTTATCATCACAGAAACTCAGGTTATTACAAGATGTAATATTCCCGAAAACACTACTGAATTGGTTCAAAGGCATATCACTTTCCATGAAAGCTTGATCTAATAATCTCATCAAAGATTCCATATGGGCAGAAGAGTTCATTAGCAAGGCTAGAATAGATATCTTTGATGGAGTTTACAACAATTGATCTACGATCCTATAGTTGGTCATATTGATAATCTTAAATATATCATCCACATCATTTTCCAAAGCAGTACCACTAGATTCCCACACGGCTTCCTTAGGTTCAATACTTTCAACAACCTTTTTATCAACATTAACATTCCCTCGAATGATAGGTGCGAAAACACGGCCACTGCGGGTCACCCTGATGGCTTCAACAATATTATTGACATAAGACAAAGGTTGTATGGGAACTTCCATACTATCCTCTAGGATTGTAGAGTTGTATTTATATGGCACGACTTTGTCTGATTCGTAAGGAACAAGACCCGACAAGCAAATCACCACTGGAGCAACAGCTGGCTTGCTATGGTGCTCAACTTCTATAGGGGCGGGAACACCAAAACAAGGCACGATAACATTCACCACTTCTTCAGAATACTTAGACATCACAGAATCATTGCTGGAGAACATATCTTCATCTGAATAAAATAATTCATCTGCGGAAACATACTCATCATCCAACACAGTCTCAACCGAGCAATATTCAATCATGTTAATCCCATTGTAACCATCTTTATTTCCCGAAACATTGATAGTACCATTGTCCAATAACAATTGAACACCCTTTTTCATAATGGAAACACCATGAGAATCTCTGCAGTAAATCTAGAAAGACCCATAATGGTGTTCTTCTTGACCATCCACGTGATAGAAGATAGTATGTAACTGTATCAAATCGTCGTTCATATGATTCACGTCAAAAATACAGAATTCTCTAGGACATCCAAAGACCATATTCACATCTTCTTCATACTCTTCCCTTGGCCTAATTATATGAATGAGGCCCTCGTCCATCATTTCCTGAAGATCAACTTTTATCTTATCACATTCCCGAATATCTGTACTACAAATACCACAAAAACCATGGTTGTGCATATAGTAACTGAATTCACAGAGGTTAGCATGCATCTTTACCAAATCCCCTCTAACTAGGTAAATATCAAAAATCCAGAAGTCCCCAGGATAACTCGCAACCATGTTTACATCATTTACTCCTCCATGTTTTGGCAAAGGATTATCTTTCATATTAGGACCAATATCTTTAAAGGATAGGAATACAAATCTCACCATATTTTGTACTTCAGATTTCAAAGGATAACAATTCTCAATGTTGTGCCCTAGGGCTCCTTGATGAAAAGCACACATCTGGTCTGCCTTATAATACCGGGGTGGAGGTGAAGGTATAGCAGGGGGAGGCCTGGTCTGAACCAACTTCTTCTGAATCAAAGTCGGGAACAAATCTGCGTAGCTCATTGGAATAGAGTCAAAAACCTCTCTCTTCTGATTCTTCCCTTGATTTCCCTGAGGAGATGTGCTTTTATAGGAAATAGTGGTTGGAGCTACATTGACAACTGGAGTCACAGAAGAAACCTATTGCTGGTACCGATGATGTCTTCTAGGTGGCCTAATCTTCCTTTCCCCAATAACAACATTCATTTCACTCCATTTCTTTCGAGAGAACCCGTATGATGACTTTTTCGTCCCTTCATCCTCTGCCAAGCACCTTTCTCTGACAGCCTCTTCTAAATGAACACCCATGCTCACCATTTCGGTGAAATCACTTGGCTCACTAGCGACCATCCTTTCATAATAAAATGATCCAAGAGTTTTCAGGAAGACCTTGGTCATTTCTTGTTATCCCATAGGTGGCACCACCTGGGAAGTTATCTTGCGCTAACGCTGCACATATTCTTTGAACGACTCCTTATCTCTCTGAGCCATTGCCCTTAATTTGTCACGATCAGGTGTCATAAACATATTATACTTATAATGCTTGATAAAGGCTTCCCTCATATCATTAAAGGTGTGGATACTGCTACTGTCCAAACTCATATACCACTTTAGAGCGACACCAGTTAAACTATCTTGGAAGAAATGAATAAGCAAATGTTGATCATCAGTATGGGTAGACATTTTCCTGATATACATCACGAGGTGGTCACGAGGACAAGAGTTGCCCTTGTACCTCTCAAATTCTGGCACTTTTAACTTTGCTGGTACCTTTACATTGGGAACTAGGCAGAGTTCACTGACGTTCTGCCCAAACAATTCTTTTCCTCGAAGGGCCTTTATTTCCTTCTGCATATCATAGAAATGGTCTTGAAAGTCATCCAACCGGTCATATAAACCCACACTTTCACTCAGTGGAGGAACATGACGATAAACTTCATCATTTACAAACGGCATAACATTCACCGAAGGAGGTGCAACATAATGGATCTCATTTCTAGCAGCAGGAGTAACATGCACCACAGGAGGTACGAGAGTAGCACCAGCTTGAACAAATGGAGCAACTTAAGCATCAAGATAATACCCTTCTGGAATGAAATTTTATGGCATCCCCCACGGGTAACCCTGAGGCATACGGTTCTGTTCAGCAGTAATTGGAGTAACAGAAATGGGAACTGATGGTCCTTCAGAAGCAATCATTGTTTGTTGTGGCTGAGAAAAAGGAGGAATAAGTGGTGGATGATTCTGAGCATCCACCAATGATTCCATCAAAGCATTCAAATTAGCCATACCGGCCTTTAAAGCAGTAACTTCTTCCCGTAGCTCGCGGTTATCTTGTTAAAGATTCTCTATTTTCTTCCTGGAATTAGCCCGAGTATTATACCAGTGAGATAACTTATTGAACGAAGTAGAGAAACTCAGTAAGACACCTGGGTATGAACACAAATGCAAGAAATATGTATAAGATGATGCATGATATGTGTTATACCCCAAAATTTGCCCTCCCATAATCTTCAAGGTTTTGCCAAGCATCACCTTAAATGGCTCAAAGTCTACTCAAGGGCTACACAGTCAACCATCCTCCTAAGCCAGTCAAACTAGGGTTTTGGTTCTTACAAGGAAGTTAAAGTTTTCAAGGGCTCAATCAAGTCTCCTATGCTCATACACATTGTCAAGCACCTACATGTCAAGTTTCAAGGCTCACAAGATCAAGTTGCACAGTCAAAAACCCTAATTGCTCAACAGTCAACTCTAGGGGCAAAATGGTCATTTGGCAGTCAAAAGTCAAACTTTTTGGTCAACATCTTATTTTGAAACCACAAACATCATTTGATCAATGCTTGATCATGATTCTCAAAGTATGGCTCAAAAAGTCTCAAGATGCAAAAGTTTCTATTTTTGGACAGCTGAAAAGTTAACTGTAACTTGACCAAGGCATAACTTTTTCATGGTTCATCAAAAAAATCCCATCCAATGCTCATCTTGAAGGGGAGGACATTTCCTACAACTCATCTTCACATTCCAAGTCCAAGAAATGCTCTCACAAAAAGTTATCAATTTCAACATTATAGGTCATTTTCAAAAGTCAACAAAAAGGGACTTTAAATCAAAGACCATAACTTGAGATTGGTAAATAAAAATGACATGGGACCAAAGACATTGGTTAGAGGACTTCAAGACCTTTCCAAAATGTCCAAGAACATGTTCATAACTTCAAAATTGAGCAAGATATGCATTGGAGAAGTTGGGAAATTTTTGTGAAATGGCCAAAATCATTTATCCTTGAAATTTCTTTTTTTGACAAAAGGGGCCCACTTTTTCCATTTGAATCAGCTTGGTCATGCTTCCCACGTGTCCCACATTTTATTTCAAAATTTAAAATTAATTTTTTCATTTTTATTTGATTTTATTGGATTTAATTCATTTTAAATCCTTTAAAATCAAATAAAAGTCAAGAAGGTTAACTAAGGGACATATTTGGCTTTGATTAGCTTTGAATCATAATTATACACATCCCAAATTCGTGCCAAGGCCTAATCAAGCAAGAATTCAAATTTTGGTACAAAGATGGAAGGTGTGTTAATGGAGGTTTATGGAAAATCTTAAACATGAATGCAAGTCATTATGGGCCATAACTCTTATCAAAACATATTACATAATGCATAGGCAAGCTAACACAAAGAAGGACACGACCTAAGAGGCTCCAAAACTGCAAATCACATTTCAAAATTTTGAAGCAAAAGAGCAAATCTGAAAACCTCCTTAGAGCACGTTTCAAGCCCCAATTCCCATCAAAACACACTCCTGGCATCTCAAGGAAACTTTTGCAATCAAAAGCCAATCCCAACGTGCCCAGAATCTCAGCACTCAGGCCCAAACGGTTTGCTTTTTCTCTTGAATTCTATGTCATCATTCATGCGTTTTTTTTAACATTTTTTGAATTGATTTACATTCATACTAACATCCTGAAGCTTTTGGTATTATTTGATTGAGCAATGGCGTCCCATATCAAAAGTTGCCATTGATGGACATTAGGGTTTCAGAGGTTTGGAATTAGGCGTTTGCACATGCTGTAAAATTAGGACATCCAATTACCATGGTTGGAATCAGGACCTCCAGACGAAGCTAACCCACTATTCGCGCCCTATTTATGTTTCCATATGAGCTATTCGTTATTTTTTGGCAGGTGTTGTTTTGGGGGGGTTTAAAACCCCCGCTATCCATTTAGTTTACAGGGACAAATGAAGAAGAAGACTGCGTGGCGAGATATGACTGGAGGGTTTGAATTCCAGCGCGTTTTTTTATTTCATAACATTGATTTTGATTTTGTTTTATATTATTTATTTTCCATTACAATACAAACGCGCATCAATAGCTCACTTGGTAAAGGCATTCGCTGGTAAACACTGGGACCTGGGTTCGAATCCCAGGTCCCCTCAAATTATTTCTATTATTTTGTGTCACATGATTCTGTGCAGTACGCTCCCAGTGACCCACCATACAACGCATATGCCTTTGTTTGCCACGCGCCCAGGAGGTCAATCCAATGGCCAAGACCTGCAGTCCACCGTGCACGCTGTCAAACGCTCCATACACAATTCTAAAAAAGTCAATAAAGGCCTGGATAGCAGTGGGCCTGATTGCTTCAAAGACCTCCTTTTGGGTCCAGACACCCCCAGGGTTTGATCCATCTTTTATTCTTTTTTCTTTTATTATTTTTTTCCCTTTTTATTCTTTTTAGTTTATTTTATTGTTTTAATTAATTCACTAAAAATAATTTTCATAAAACCAAAAAATTCAGAAACCATAAAATAAAAATATGTTTTATTTAATATTATTTTGTAAATAAATTTTAATAATCAAATTAGTTTAATTTAGGTTTTCAATTTTAATATTTTCTTAATAACTAAAAAAATATAGAAATTAGGGTTTTATTATTTTTATTCTTTTTCCTTTTTATTCTTATCATTATTAATTATTAATTATTTTTGTAAATACTCTTGTAATTAAACAATTAGTAAATTAGGTTTAAACTTAAATATTTTCTTTAATAATTAAAAACAATTTAGAACTAGGTTTTTTTTATTTTATTTAATTTCAAAATCCAATTAATTTTCTTTATGTCCATTAAATAAAAAAACAACAAAAAAAAACTTCTTTTCTTATTAAGTCAATTAATTAGTTTGTAATTCCAATTTAATTTCTTTAAAGGGTCCAACGCCCTCGCACCTTCGATTATAATTCCTTTTCGCGCGTTTGCTTCTATTTTTCTTTTTGTAATCTTATGTAATTGCCCCAAGGCCTTGTAATAGATAATTAAGACATTTACTTTCCGCATTTTATTTATTCAAATCGGGTTTTTGTTTAATTTGGCGATGTAGACCCGCGCCTTGTAATAGCGTAGGACCTTTATTTTTTTTGCATTTTAATTTCCACACCCTTTAAACTGTTAATCACATGAAAGAATGGATGCCCAAATAAAATAAAAACGTAGCTCACCCAATGCATGACAAGACAAATAATAACTGAAAATGACACACAATTCACACACCACTCCTAGGGTACGCCTCACTGTTGCCTTGCCCTTCGAATCGTGGTCGTCGAGTATAGGACGTTTTAGTAAGTCCTTATGTCCATGAACATGGCATAAGAGTAGCTTCTAAGGTGCCCTACTATTGCTTTGGTGACCACCCTGTTGCCTTGCCCCTCGAAACGTGGTCGTCGACTATAGGACGTCTTAGTGAGTCCTTATGCTCCATTGATCTAGTTGCCTCGAAACGGTTGCCTCGAAACAAGTTGCCTCAGAATAGTTGCCTCGAAATAAAAGATCAATGGCATAAGGGTAGCTTCTAAGGTGTCTTACCGTTGCTCGGTGACCACACTATCCCTACAAACGAATTGACCCGAACACCTCCAACGGTGGTGCTACCTACCTCTCAATGGTGGGATGGCACTACCTTAAGGACATTTACACAGCCTAATTCCTTAGGGTAGGTAGATGACTCGTAGATACTTTCTCTAATTCAAAACAAATCAAAAACTTCTTTTCACACCGACACTTTGCAAAAAGCTTTCAAAAACAACTTTTCAAACACTCTTGAGGACTGATACAAGAGTCGAACTGAAATTTTAAATGAAACTTTTTCAAACCCACTTACTCTGAAAAGCAAACAAACATTTTGAAAACACAAATGAGCAAGTATCTAAGAGCCCATGGATAACCATGGATAGAAAGGATGCTAACACCTTCCCTTTCTATAAATCTACCTCCCGAACCGAGAACTAATCTCAATAAGGAATTTTTCTGTGCTTTTGTCCTTTACATATTGGAGAAAATAAAAGACGGTGGCGACTCTTGCTTCCGCGACATTTCGCGAAACCAGCGTTAAACAGTCAGTTCCAGATCCACCGATCACAGAACTGGCGACTCTGCTGGGGATGCTTTTAAAGTGAGGTGTACCTTAGGACTAAGATCACTGTGTTTTCAATTGCTTTGACTTGTTTGCTTTAAATTGTGGGACTGTCTTGGGAGTTCTATAGATCCTAACCCAGATCTGGGGGATACCTTCTTAGAAAGTAGCAACAAGGCTGTGAGGGAACTGTGCGGGGTATACCGACATGGTTGAAACAGTCTGCTACGTTGATGTGGCACTTTGGTGTGTACCGGTAACCCTTGAGTTTAGTCAAGGAGAGTACGGGGCCTCCATGTGGTGTCGTGAAGCATCAACTGACCTTAGGAACCTTAATTGAACCATCTTGGCCTCTTTAGGGTAGTGAGATAATTGACTTTGGTGCAGTCCGAGGTTGGTTGATACTCGATACTACACTCAATTGAGGGTTGCTTTCCTGGGGTATTTCGGTTGCCAGTTCAGTGGCTAAATCGGAACGATGAACAATGAAAGCAATCCAGTGATATTGGGACCCTTAGAACCCGGTTACTTCTAATAGGACAGGTTGAGCCCACCAACTTCAAGAGGGTAATACCCAGACCCCATGCTGGCCTAAACTCTAAGGGCTATGGTGTGACTTGTGTGCCTTATCCTGTTTGCCTTTGTAAATATTTGTGGTGTGTTTAATCATAGCATCATGACATCATCCAGCATAATATGCATTGACTAACCGTTTCAGGGGTTCGAATCTTCATCTTTGTTCTTGTTTTGTAGGACATGGAAACTGTTCGCAGAAAGACAGTTCAGATCAGCCTTGTAAGGATCCCTCCTCAGCTTAAGGAGCTTATATCCAGGATTCCCGAGAGCTCTTCATTCAGTGAGAGGCATGGAAGACTCATCAGCTTGGTCAACACCAACATTGAGGAGGATATGATAAAGGTCCTGTTCCAGTTCTTTGACCCTCTGCACCACTGTTTCACTTTCCTGGATTACCAACTGGTACCTACATTGGAAGAGTTCTCCCGGCTCTTGAAGATCCCTATCCTTGATCAGCTACCCTACAACGGTACAGAAAAGGAACCCAAACTTGAAG
Organism: Vicia faba; assembly: GCA_948472305.1. Taxonomy (NCBI): domain Eukaryota; kingdom Viridiplantae; phylum Streptophyta; class Magnoliopsida; order Fabales; family Fabaceae; genus Vicia; species Vicia faba. The sequence goes on along the minus strand of OX451735.1, from coordinate 974,466,773 downwards.
AGATTGCTAAGGCCTTACACCTACAACCATCTGACCTCAAGGGACATTGGGAAGATAGAAGTGGTATCAAAGGGTTCTTAGCCAGGTTTCTGTTTGAAAAGGCCCAAGAATGTTGGAACTCCCTTGACCTACAAGCTTTTGAAGAAGTTGTGGCCCTCCTTGTCTATGGTTTGGTGTTGTTCCCTAACCCAGATCAGCTTATAGATATCAGTGCTGTCCAGATCTTCATGTCCAGAAATCCTATACCTAAGTTGCTTGGGGACATCCTTCACTCATGTTACACTCGAACCATGAGAAAAAGAGGTGTTCTTATGTGCTGCACTCCTCTCCTGGGAAGGTGGTTTATTTCGCACCTTCCACAATCAGTTTTGAAGAACGAGCGGGGTTTGAGGTGGTCACAGCGATTGATGACCCTTACACATGCTGATATACATTGGTGCTCTCGGTCCAGAGAGGATGTTACTATCATTGATCGTTGCGGGGAGTACCCTAATGTTCCTTTACTTGGAATCAGAGGAGGTATTACTTACAACTCGTGCCTGGCTTGGAGACAGTTTGGTTATGCTCGGAGGGACGACCCTCATGACATGTTAATTCCTGACATAGTTTTTGACTTCGACAACGATGCACAAGGACTTCGCCAGAGATTTATCAGAGCTTGGAGGATGCCCAGTAAGATAGACAGCAAGACACTGGGGCACAGGAACTCCATCCCGTTGGAACCTTATCTCAAGTGGGTACGTGCCCGCTCCCAGAAGTTAGAGATGCCTTATCCTCATATTCTCCCTGTGATCAAAGAGCCAGTATTGGAAGGAGAGGTGTCCTACACCATTCAACATCCTGACATGCCCACGTCCTGGGAAGAGATGCAGAAGAGCTGGATCCAGCTTAAGGAAGAGCGGAATTCTCTTGAGACCAGTCTACATGCTAGTGAAAAGAAGGTATTGGAGCTCACCCGCCTACTGCACGAGGAAAGGAATCTCAACACCTACATTGCTCCGAAGAGGATGCGTAGTGTCTTCTGGGACTGATTTGCTTTTGTAATATCTTGCCCATGAGGCTTTGATGTACCAAACAATTATTTCCTTAATGAAAACGTGTGTTCCTTTTTGTCTACAACAAATTTGAACTTTCGAACCCTTGAATGCATTGCATGAACACATATCATTCATCATGTGCATAGCAGGTACTCTTCTTTTCAGGTTGCTTACTGTTCTTCGCTGTTTATTTCAGCATCATGAACCCCGAATCATCTACCGAGCTGTCTATCAAGGCCCTTCAGGCGCAGAACGCACAATTTCAGGAGCTGATCATGGGTTTGGCTCAAGGTCAAGAAGAGATGAAGGCCATGCTCCTGAAGAAGAATAAGAAGAAGAAGAGGACTGTGCTATTCAACACTGGGCGCAGACTCGGGAACACATTGCAGAATGAAGCTGAGAGGACTACTCCATCTGTGGGGGAAGGTAGTCACCAAGAGAGGGAGGTCCCTAGTCCTGTGGTCTCTGACACTGAGACAGACTTCAACGACGAACAGTACCCTCCTGCTGAGGACCGGTACAAGCAGCTGGAGGACAGGTTGAATGCCATGGAGATCCAGCGTGTGCATGGACTGGATTTCGGAGACTTGGGGTTATCTTCTGGGGTGGTAATTCCACACAAGTTCAAGGCGCCTTCCTTTGTGAAGTATGACGGGGCTTCCTGTCCCAAGATGCACCTCCGTTCTTATGTAAGGAAAATCCAGCCTTACACAGCAGACAGGAACTTATGGATCCACTTCTTCCAGGAGAGTCTTTCAGGGACTCACCTCGAATGGTTCTATCAGCTGGATGGAACCAACATTCGTAACTGGGAGGATCTGGCCACTGCTTTTTACAAGCAGTATCAATATAATTCCGACCTCGCTCCTACGCGTACCCAACTCCAGGGTATGTCGCTAGGATCGGGAGAAGGTTTTAAGGAGTACGCACAGAAATGGAGAGATCTGGCTGGCAGGGTGCAGCCACCATTGACGGACCGGGAGCTGGTGGATATGTTCCTGGGGACCCTATCTGGTCCATTTTTCAATCATCTCATTGGTAATTCCTCTGCTGGGTTTACTGATCTGATCCTGACTGGTGAAAGGATCGAAGCTGGTATAAAATCAGGGAAGATACAGAAGGGTTCCTCCTCAAATACTGAAAAGAAGCCCTTCAAGAAGGAGGCCAGTGTTGTGTATGGTCCAAGAAAGCAGAACAAACCTGAACGCCGCCAAGCTGTCAACGCGGTGGTTATTTCTAAGCCTGTTGCTGCTCCTCAGCAATACAACCAGCCCAGAGCTGAGAGGCCCAAACGGCAGTATACTCGGCTCAGCATGACTCTTTCTCAGATCCTGCCGCAACTGCTGTCAACCAGCCTGGTAACAGTCAAGGAAGCTCCGAAGATGGTAAACACAACATCTCCGAAGTACAACCCCAACGCCCGTTGCGCTTATCACTCTGATAGCCCGGGGCATAACACAGATGATTGTTGGGCTCTGAGGAATAAGGTTCAAGACCTTATTGATGCTAAAGAGGTTCAGTTTGAGGCGCCCGAGAAGCCTAATGTGGTGACTGCTCCCATGCCTAACCATAGAGTAAATGCTATTGGGGATGAAGACGAAGTGGAAGAATCTGAGTTTGACAGCTGGATTTACTCAACAACTAACGGTGGACCAAGCAACTGGACTGCCAAAGACTCTATGCCTGTTACTTTTGTCACCCAGTAATGAACTTCTTTGTTTTGGATTTGTAATAAACAATAATTCTAAACTTTATGGCCCGGTGTCTTACCCGGGGCACCGTGGTCTTATTTGTGAGGGCTTTTGTTTGTCATCTTCATATATCATGAATAAAAGCATTGGACGTTTTTCACATTTCAAATCTTGCGCTCCCTTTCTTTCTTTACATATTGCAAAACAACTATATTTACACACACTCACTCATACAGGTTTCAATCCACTCTGGATCTCACTGGTAACGACTCTGCTACTGCCAGTTATGACTTCGAAAATCCGATCAACTTAGCCGAAGACGAAGGTGAAGATGATTGCGAAGTGCCTGGCGAGCTTGCAAGACTGTTACTCCAGGAAGAAAGAGCAATTAAACCACATGAAGAGCCAGTGGAAACGGTAAATCTGGGTACGGAAGCAGACAGAAAAGAAGTCAAGATTGGTGCCAATCTAGAGCTCAGCGTGAAACAACGGCTGATCCAGATGCTGCATGACTACATGGAAATCTTTGCCTGGTCTTACGAAGACATGCCTGGGTTGGATACCGACATTGTGGTCCATCACTTGCCTACCAAGGAAGACTGCCCTCCGGTTAAGCAAAAGGTTCGCTGTATGCGTCCAGAGATGTCTGAGAAGATCAAAGCTGAGGTTATGAAACAATTTGATGCCAGGTTTCTTGCAGTGACTTCTTACCCTCAGTGGGTTGCCAACGTGGTTCCAGTGCCAAAGAAGGATGGTAAGGTCAGAATGTGTGTCGATTACAGGGATCTGAACAGGGCCAGCCCCAAGGATGACTTCCCCTACCTCACATTGATGTTCTTGTTGACAATACTGCTCAGCACAAGGTGTTCTCTTTCATGGATGGTTTTTCAGGTTATAATTAGATCAAGATGGCTCCTGAAGACATGGAAAAGACTACCTTTGTTACTCAGTGGGGCACCTTCTGCTACAAGGTCATGCCATTCGGGTTGAAAAATGCTGGGGCAACCTACCAACGTGCCATGGTTGCTTTATTTCATGACATGATCCATCATGAGATAGAAGTATATGTCGACGATATGATTGCAAGGTCCCAAACTGAGGAGGAACACCTTGACCATCTGCAAAAGCTGTTTGACCGTCTGAAGTTGTACAAGCTGAGGTTGAACCCGAACAAGTGCACATTTGGGGTAAGATCCGGGAAGTTGCTACGCTTCGTCGTAAGTGACAAGGGTATTCAAGTGGACCCCGCCAAGGTTAAAGCCATTCAAGAGATGCCAGTTCCTAAGACAGAGAAAGAGGTCAGAGGCTTTCTAGGACGTCTGAATTACATTGCCCGATTCATCTCGCACCTAACTGCTACTTGTGAACCAATCTTCAAGCTGCTGAAGAAAGATCAGGTAGTACGTTGGAATGATGAATGTCAGGCTGCTTTTGACAGAATCAAAGAGTATCTCCAAGAACCACCCATCCTTATGCCACCGGTTGAAGGGAGACCTCTGATACTATACCTGACAGTACTTGACACCTCAATGGGGTGTGTGCTGGGGCAGCATGACGAGTCTGGCCGAAAAGAGCATGCCATTTATTTCCTTAGAGAAAAGTTTACCGACTGTGAGACCCGATACTCACTGCTCGAGAAAACTTGCTACGCTTTGGTATGGACTGCTCGCCGGCTGAGACAGTATATGCTGACTCACACTACTCTATTGATTTCAAAAATGGATCTGATCAAGTACATATTTGAAAAGCCTGCTCTGTCCGGGAGAATAGCAAGATGGCAGATGATCTTGACGGAATACGAAATCCAGTACACAACTTAGAAAGCTATCAAAGGAAGTGTATTGGAAGACCACTTGGCACACCAGGCAGTAGACAATTATCAATCAATGAACTTCGAGTTTCCAGACGAGAGCATCATGATAGTGACCGATTGTGAAGTACCTGGACCGGATGAAGGACCTGAGGAAGGATCCCGATGGTCTATGCACTTTGATGGAGCCTCCAATGATTTGGGTAACGGTATCGGCGCTGTGATCATATCCCCCTAAGGCACTCATACTCCACTCACTGCCCGGCTATGTTTCAACTGCACCAACAACATGGCGGAGTATGAGGCATGCATCATGGGTCTTCAAGCTGCGATTGACTTAAGGATCAAGTTTCTGAGTGTCTTCGGAGATTCCGCTCTCGTGATCAATCAGATTAAAGGCGAGTGGGATACGAAACATCCGAATCTTATTCCTTACAGAGAATGTGTGTTGACATTGATCCCCCATTTCACAGAGATAACTTTTGAACACTTTCCGAGAGAGGAGAATCATTTGGCGGACGCGTTAGCTACGATGTCTTCTATGTTCAAAGTCAAGTGGGACAATGAGGCTCCCCAGATCATTATCTGGAAACTAGACGAACCTACATATTGTTGTGATCTTGAGGCTGAGATAGTAACTGAAAAACCCTGGTATCATGAGGTGAAAAGATACTTGGAAGTTCAGGAGTACCCTGAGGGTGCATCTGTCAACGACAAAAAGTTTCTGAGAAGGTTTGCTGCAAAGTTCTTCCTCAGCAATGGCATTCTATACAAGAGAAACCATGATTCAACCCTGCTGCGTTGTGTGGATAAGACTGAAGCAGAGAGGATCATGGCAGAACTGCATGAAGGTACCTTCGGAACACATTCCAGTGGATACACTATGGCAAAGAAAATCCTTCGGGCAGGGTATTTCTGGTCCACAATGGAAGCTGATTGCTACCAACATTCTCGGACAAGTCATAAGTGCCAGATATATGCAGATAAGGTGCACGTTCCTCCAGTTCCTCTGAATGTCTTGACAGCACCTTGGCCTTTTGCAATGTGGGGCATAGATATGATCGGCGAGATCAGACCTACGACATCTAACGGGCATCGCTTCATCCTTGTAGCGATTGATTACTTTACGAAGTGGGTTGAAGCAGCTTCTTACGCCACTGTAACCAAGAATGTTGTGGCACGGTTCATTCGGCATAATCTGATCTTTCGATACGGTGTCCCGGAAAGGATCATTACGGACAACGGTACCAATCTTAATAACAAGATGATCAATGAGCTCTGCGAGCAATTCAAGATACAGCACCACAACTCTTCTCCTTACCGGCCGAAGATGAATGGGGCTGTAGAAGCAGCGAATAAGAATATCAAGAAAATTGTGCAGAAGATGACAGTGACCTATAAAGATTGGCACGAGATGTTACCGTTCACTCTTCATGGGTACCGAACCTCAGCAAGGACGTCAACCGGGGCAACTCCTTTCTCCTTGGTCTACGGTATGGAGGCAGTCTTACCGATCGAAGTGTAGATCCCCTCTCTCCGGATAATGAAGGATGCAGATCTGAGCGAAGATGATTAGATCCAGACACGACTTGATCAGTTAAACTTAATCGACAAAAAGAGACTTGCTGCTATTTGTCATGGTCAAACGTACCAAAAACGGATGATCAGGGCATTTAACAAGAAGGTCAGACCACAAGAATATCAAGTTGGGGATCTGGTAATCAAGCGTATCATCCTTCCTCAGAGTGATCCAAGGGGCAAATGGACCCCTACGTATGAAGGGCCATTTGTGGTTAAACATGTGTTCTCAGGAGGAGCCATGATCCTAACTACCATGGATGGTGACGACCTTCCTCACCCCGCCAATGCAGACATAGTAAAAAGATACTACGCATAATAAAAGACCCGCTAGGTTGACATACCTAGGCAAAAATTAGGGCTTCCCGACGAACCAAAAGGGTTCGGGCAAAATGAGGGATGAAATGAAAATAATCTGTACACCTGGCAAGTCGAAAACCTGAAAAGGCGGCTTGGGCAAAAATTGGTATCCCGGTGGACTGAAAACCCGAAAGGGCGGTCCAGGCAAAAGTTAGGGATTAAAGCGTAATACTATGTCTCATGGGATCACTTCGCATCCAGAATCCGATATCAACATCAAGTTCAGACGGCATCGATCAATCAGCTTCATCTTCAGCTAGGTCATCAAGTGATGAGACGCTCGAAGATATAAAGGCGATAGCAGAGTTGGAACCCAGTGGGATTATTCTTTTCACATAGCTGTTTTGTTTTCCCTTTGTACAAGTTGTATAAACTCTTTTATTCGGCGGCGTTCTCCTACCAGGACGTCAGCCTCTTGTACATAAACGCCTATTTTACAGGCAAATTCAAAAATCAATATAAATTCACTTTTCAGATCAATTGCCAATTGTTTTTCCTTTTTTCTGTTTTGTTTTGCGAAGAACGTCCAAGGTTCAATTTGTGATATATGCATTTGACATTAATTGCTAACTCATAAATATTTGCATACGAAACAAAGGATTAATTACAGGTAACATTAGAAACAGGGGCAATAATGTTTGTCTAAGCGATCTAATTGTTCTGTCCACCAAGGTACCAAGGTAAGTTCAGTTGAAGAACATAAACCAAGATATCTTAAGTCCCCAGAGAGTGAGCCAGCAAGTCAATGCACTCTCCCCAAGCAGAGTTAGCCTACTCTATCAAACCTTAAGGAAGTTGGGTATCTCCAGCAGATCTCAACATTCCCCAACAATATACGAACATTCCTAACAAGCATCCCCGGCAGTCTTGGTCTAAGATTGTTCCCCGGTGGTATACTAGACGTTCAGTGGAGCCACTTCCCCGGTATATCTCAAGAATTTCCCCAGGAGAGTCCAGTCCAGAAGTTTCCCCAAGAAAGTTCAATCCATCTCCCCAGCACGAAGCTTATCCCCAGTAGATTCTGGAAGCTTATCCCCCGTAGAGTACGAACGCCTCTCCCCAGACTTTTTATTCAAAGGTTATGCTCCACCAGAGCTTATAACTGGGTTATCCTCAGCCAAAAGCCACGGAAAGACCGTCCTCGGCAAAGTCTTCTTATCCCCAGCGGAGTCTGTTAAAACTTCCAACATATCAATGGTATCCCCAGCGGAGTTATCATCAAACATCTCAGCAAAGTACCTCTCTCCCCAGAGTACCGTTTCCTAGCAAGATCGCTAGAGTAGTTATTCCCCGCAGAGTAATCTCTTCATCAAGTTTATTCCCCAACGGAGTCATCTTCTCATACCGGTATTCTTGCAACTATCATCCCCAGCGGAAACAACAAAGCACTATTCCTCAATATCAGCCCAGGATTTAACTTCCCGGCATCCGTCAAGGATTTATTTTCCTAAGACGAAAACATGCATTCATAAACCTCGCATCTTCATACATTATAGAATGCATATGCGCATCATGAACATATAATCTCATCACGCATGTCATACATCATGACATCACATATAACTAACGTTTTGTCTTTTCAGGACAAAAGTTAATACAAAGATAATTGCTATCAACTGTCGTGATTCCAGATCCGATTCCTGTATCTTGCCAGGGTGTATCTGTTGACGACTACAGTACCAGACTCGATTCCTGTATCCTGCCAGGGCACGTCTGAAGAGTTCGAAGATCCGATTCCTGTATCTTGCCAGGGTGTATCTGTTAACGACTACAGTACCAGACTCGATTCCTGTATCCTGCCAGGGCACGTCTGAAGAGTTCGAAGATCCGATTCCTGTATCTTGCCAGGGTGTATCTGTTGACGACTACAGTACCAGACTCGATTCCTGTATCCTGCCAGGGCACGTCTGAAGAGTTCGAAGATCCGATTCCTGTATCTTGCCAGGGTGTATCTGTTGACGACTACAGTACCAGACTCGATTCCTGTATCCTGCCAGGGCACGTCTGAAGAGTTCGAAGATCCGATTCCTGTATCTTTCCAGGGTGTATCTGTTGACGACTACAGTACCAGACTCGATTCCTGTATTCTGCCAGGGCACGTCTGAAGAGTTCGAAGATCCGATTCCTGTATATTGCCAGGGTGTATCTGTTGACGACTACAGTACCAGACTCGATTCCTATATCTTGCCAGGGCACGTCTGAAGAGTTCGAAGATCCGATTCCTGTATCTTGCCAGGGTGTATCTGTTGACGACTACAGCACCGGACTCGATTCCTGTATCCTGCCAGGGCACGTCTGAAGAGTTCGAAGATCCGATTCCTATATCTTGCCAGGGTGTATCTGTTGACGACTACATTACCAGACTCGATTCCCGTATCCTGCCAGGGCACGTCTGAAGAGTTCGAAGATCCGATTCCTGTATCTTTCCAGGGTGTATCTGTTGACGACTACATTACCAGACTCGATTCCTGTATCCTGCCAGGGCACGTCTGAAGAGTTTGAAGATCCGATTCCTGTATCTTGCCAAGGTGTATCTGTTGACGACTACATTACCAGACTCGATTCTTGTATCCTGCCAGGGCACGTCTGAAGAGTTCGAGGATCCGATTCCTGTATCTTGCCAGGGTGTATCTGTTAACGACTACATTTCCAGACTCGATTCCTGTATCCTGCCAGGGCACGTCTGAAGAGTTTGAAGATTCGATTCCTGTATCCAGCCAGGGCACGTCTACATAAAGAGTTTGAAAGTCAACTCCTGTAACAGACCGGGTAATTTTCTTTCTTTCTCAGGTACGCAAGTTCTCGCTAAGGAATCTCTTACGCGATCGACACCTCCCGATGGCATCTATAAGCCCATCTCCACAATTATCCATCACAGTCCCAAATGGCATCTATAAGCCCATTCCCGACATCACACTGCCGATACTCTACTATGTGAGTGCAAATTTCTGGGCACTCTAGTGTTCAATCATCTTCCACCCTCGGATCACGAAAGGCACACAAGCCAATCTACATCCTCAGGTCTAAGAAGATTGAACAGGGGCAACTGTTGTACCCCAAAATTTGCCCTCCCATAATCTTCAAGTTTTTGCCAAGCATCACCTCAAATGGCTCAAAGTCTACTCAAGGGCTACATAGTCAACCATCCTCCTAAGCCAGTCAAACTAGGGTTTTGGTTCTTACAAGGAAGTTGAAGTTTTCAAGGGCTCAATCAAGTCTCCTATGCTCATACACATTGTCAAGCACCTACATGTCAAGTTTCAAGGCTCACAAGATCAAGTTGCACAGTCAAAAACCCTAATTGCTCAACAGTCAACTGTAGGGGCAAAATGGTCATTTGGCAGTCAAAAGTCAAAATTTTTGGTAAACATCTTATTTTGAAACCACAAACATCATTTGATCAATGCTTGATCATGATTCTCAAAGTATGGCTCAAAAAGTCTCAAGATGCAAAAGTTTCTATTTTTGGACAGCTGAAAAGTCAACTGTAACTTGACCAAGGCATAACTTTTTCATGGTTCATCAGAAAAATCCCATCCAATGCTCATATTGAAGGGGAGGACATTTCCTACAACTCATCTTCACATTCCAAGTCCAAGAAATTCTCTCACAAAAAGTTATCAATTTCAACATTATAGGTCATTTTCAAAAGTCAACAAAAAGGGACTTTAAGTCAAAGACCATAACTTGAGATTGGTAAATCAAAATGACATGGGACCAAAGACATTGGTTAGAGGACTTCAAGCCCTTTCCAAAATGTCCAAGAACATGTTCATAACTTCAAAATTGAGCAAGATATGCATTGGATAAGTTGGGAAATTTTTGTGAAATGGCCAAAATCATTTATCCTTGAAATTTCTTTTTTTGACAAAAGGGGCCCACTTTTTCCATTTGAATCAGCTTGGTCATGCTTCCCACGTGTCCCACATTTTATTTCAAAATTTAAAATTAATTTTTTCATTTTTATTTGATTTTATTGGATTTAATTCATTTTAAATCCTTTAAAATCAAATAAAAGTCAAGAAGGTTAATTAAGGGACATATTTGGCTTTGATTAGCTTTGAATCATAATTATACACATCCCAAATTCGTGCCAAGGCCTAATCAAGCAAGAATTCAAATTTTGGTACAAAGATGGAAGGTGTGTTAATGGAGGTTTATGGAAAATCTTAAACATGAATGCAAGGCATTATGGGCCATAATTCTTATCAAAACATATTACATAATGCATAGGCAAGCTAACACAAAGAAGGCCACGACCTAAGAGGCTCCAAAACTGCAAATCACATTTCAAATTTTTGAAGCAAAAGAGCAAATCTGAAAACCTCCTTAGAGCACGTTTCAAGCCCCAATTCCCATCAAAACACACTCCTGGCATCTCAAGGAAACTTTTGCAATCACAAGCCAATCCCAACGTGCCGAGAATCTCAGCACTCAGGCCCAAACAGTTTGTTTTTTCTCTTGAATTCTATGTGATTATTCATGCGTCTTTTTAACATTTTTTGAATTGATTTACATTCATACTAACATCCTGAAGCTTTTGGTATTATTTGATTGAGCAATGGCGTTCCATATCAAAAGTTTCCATTGATGGACATTAGGGTTTCAGAGGTTTGGAATTAGGCGTTTGCACATGCTGTAAAATTAGGACATCCAATTACCATGGTTGGAATCAGGACCTCCAGACGAAGCTAACCCACTATTCGCGCCCTATTTATGTTTCCATATGAGCTATTCGCTATTTTTTGGCAGGTGTTGTTTTGGGGGGGTTTAAACCCCCCGCTATCCATTTACGTTACAGGGACAAATGAAGAAGAAGACTGCGTGGCGAGATATGACTGGAGGGTTTGAATTCCAGCGCGTTTTTTTTATCTCATAACATTGATTTTGATTTTGTTTTATATTATTTATTTTCCATTACAATACAAACGCGCATCAATAGCTCACTTGGTAAAGGCATTCGCTGGTAAACACTGGGACCTGGGTTCGAATCCCAGGTCCCCTCAAATTATTTCTATTATTTTGTGTCACATGATTCTGTGCAGTACGCTCCCAGTGACCCACCATACAACGCATATGCCTTTGTTTGCCACGTGCCCAGGAGGTCAATCCAATGGCCAAGACCTGCAGTCCACCGTGCACGCTGTCAAACGCTCCATACACAATTCCAAAAAAGTCAATAAAGGCCTGGATAGCAGTGAGCCTGATTGCTTCAAAGACCTCCCTTTGGGTCCAGACACCCCCAGGGTTTGATCCATCTTTTATTCTTTTTTCTTTTATTATTTTTTTCCATTTTTATTCTTTTTAGTTTATTTTATTGTTTTAATTAATTCACTAAAAATAATTTTCATAAAACCAAAAAAATCAGAAACCATAAAATAAAAATATGTTTTATTTAATATTATTTTGTAAATAAATTTTAATAATCAAATTAGTTTAATTTAGGTTTTCAATTTTAATATTTTCTTAATAACTAAAAAAATATAGAAATTGGGGTTTTAGTATTTTTATTCTTTTTCCTTTTTATTCTTATCATTATTAATTATTAATTATTTTTGTAAATACTCTTGTAATTAAACAATTAGTAAATTAGGTTTAAACTTAAATATTTTCTTTAATAATTAAAAACAATTTAGAACTAGTTTTTTTTATTTTATTTAATTTCAAAATACAATTAATTTTCTTTATGTCCATTAAATACAAAAACAACAAAAAAAAAACTTATTTTCTTATTAAGTCAATTAATTAGTTTGTAATTCCAATTTAATTTCTTTAAAGGGTCCAACGCCCTCGCATCTTCGATTATAATTCCTTTTCGCGCGTTTGCTTCTATTTTTCTTTTTGTAATCTTATGTAATTGCCCCAAGGCCTTGTAATAGATAATTAGGACATTTACTTTCCGCATTTTATTTATTCAAATCGGGTTTTTGTTTAATTTGGCGATGTAGACCCGCGCCTTGTAATAGCGTAGGACCTTTATTTTTTTCGCATTTTAATTTCCACACCCTTTAAACTGTTAATCACATGAAAGAATGGATGCCCAAATAAAATCAAAACGTAGCTCACCCAATGCATGACAAGACAAATAATAACTGAAAATGACACACAATTCACACACCACTCCTAGGGTACGCCTCACTGTTGCCTTGCCCTTCGAATCGTGGTCGTTGAGTATAGGACGTTTTAGTAAGTCCTTATGTCCATGAACATGGCATAAGGGTAGCTTCTAAGGTGCCCTACTATTGCTCTGGTGACCACCCTGTTGCCTTGCCCCTCGAAACGTGGTCGTCGACTATAGGACGTCTTAGTGAGTCCTTATGCTCCATTGATCTAGTTGCCTCGAAACGGTTGCCTCGAAACAAGTTGCCTCGGAATAGTTGCCTCGGAATAAAAGATCAATGGCATAAGGGTAGCTTCTAAGGTGTCTTACCGTTGCTCGGTGACCACACTATCCCTACAAACGAATTGACCCGAACACCTCCAACGGTGGTGCTACCTACCTCTCAATGGTGGGATGGCACTACCTTAAGGACATTTACACAGCCTAATTCCTTAGGGTAGGTAGATGACTCGTAGATACTTGCTCTAATTTAAAACAAATCAAAAACTTCTTTTCACACCGACACTTTGCAAAAAGCTTTCAAAAACAACTTTTCAAACACTCTTGAGGACTGATACAAGAGTCAAACTGAAATTTTAAACGAAACTTTTTCAAACCCACTCACTCTGAAAAGCAAACAAACATTTTGAAAACACAAATGAGCAAGTATCTAAGAGCCCATGGATAACCATGGATAGAAAGGGTACTAACACCTTCCCTTTCTATAAATCTACCTCCCGAACCGAGAACTAATCTTAATAAGGAATTTTTCTGTGCTTTTGTCCTTTCCATATTGGAGAAAATAAAAGACGGTGGCGACTCTTGCTTTCGCGACATTTCGCGAAACCAGCGTTAAACAGTCAGTTCCAGATCCACCGATCACAATATGAAATTCACATGATTTATTTTATTGATATTAATATTTCAAGGGACTCCAAGAATTATAGACAATTTGCAAATACTAAAGTACTAACACATTTTGAAATACTGAAAATCTCATTATAATAACTTCAAAATGGATTACAACTTTTTAGTACAAGTTTCAACAATCCCAAGTACAAGATAATATATAATCTAAAATCCTATGAAGGCAAACCTGAAAAAGATCACTCCACACACTGACGCTTTTCTGTGAGTCTTATAATCTGAGCCTTCAATTGCTATTTCTCTTCTACATACCTGTCAGTGACCCCTTTCCAGTCACCAGCGCCAGGAAGTGGATGACTAATTCCTGATCAAGCTCTAGAGGAAAATAAACCCTCTTTCCTCTCCATCATCTTTATAGCACGAATCTCAAGAATCTCAATTAGGTCATCCTTCTCTTTCAGGTCCGCTCGGTAGGACATCTCTAAAGTCTAACAGTTGTTCTTCCAAGCCTCCTTCTCCTGCTACATCCTAACTAAGGCAAGTTGAAGCTCTTCCACATCATCTAAAAGGGGAGGAGTAGTCTTCACAAACATATCAGGTAAAGGTTCCTCACGAGAATATGGCATATTCAACTGGATTGCCTTTGCCTGTATCCACTGGAGGTAAGGCTCCAAAGAAACAACTCCTCTAGGTCCCTAGTCCTTTCTACCCTTCCTATGAATATGTCGCTAAGCCTTTGCAATCTCCTCCTTAGCTTCCTTATGATCCTCTCCTTCTTTAAGAAAGAAACCACTTAGATGAATACTATTTGACTTGTCTCTCATCGGATACCTAAGCTGACGTCGTGCAAGAGCGGGATTATAGTTAATTCCTCCCTTTGTACCAAGAAGAGGTACATTGGGGAAACTAACACAACTATCAACAATCTCCATAACATAGTAAGCCTGGTGATATCAAACAATATCTGAATGAGTGAGGGTCATAATCTTCGGAGCCCAATGAGGTTCCTTCTTGATATCCCAGAAAGCATCAGACCGAGGTAAGTGAGAAATAAACCACTGATACAACAAAGGCGTGCAACAAATGATCATCCCTTCATGATAGGAATCCCGAAGATAAATGGAGTAATAAGCATCTCCTAATAATGTAGGGACTGGATTCCCAATCAAAAAGATCCCGATGGCATTGATATCCACATATTTGTCGACGTTAGGAAATAAGAACAACCCATAAGCAAGTAGAGCAGAGATAGCCTCAAAAGCAACTGTACTCTTCATCCTAACAAAGTAATGAGCTTTCTCCAATAAAAATTAAGCGGGTAATCCTCTAATTCCTCCTTTGGTAGTTACGTGGGCCTCAATCTCAGACTTCCCCAAATGAACCATAGCAGCTATCTCATGGGACTTGGGCTCTCCCTCCAAATCGAAGAAAGGAACACGATCGGTGATAGGTAAACCCAATAGGTAAGAATACTCCTATAATGTAGGCATCAACTGATAATCATGGAAAGTGAAACACCGATACATCGGATCATAGAACTGGACCAAAGTTGAGAGAATACCCTCCTTCATCCTAAGCTTCATAAGAGACACGATAGATCCATATTTCTTTCAAAAATATGTAGAGCTCTTGATCTCGGGAATCAAACTCATCAATTCATCTATCTTAGGATCCTTGAAACCATACTTCCGAGTCTTTCTTTTCCATAATCCATGGTTAAAAAGTACCTTAGATATTCACAAAACATCAACTTTAAGTCCCTTGAAACAAATTTTTTAAAGTATGCTCATGGGTGCATGAATGCATGATACAACAATCATACACAAGATCACAAACATGGGGGTTCATAGGTTCGGCGTCACGAGCATGAGGTCAAAGGTACTACCTACAAGGTATGGTCTAATAGTTTATCACCCGACGAACAAGGTTCTAAAAGGTTCCCAGAGTCTACATCCTTCCTTCGGATATTACCAACGTCCCGATTGACCCAATAATTAGTAATATTCTCAAGAAAAACTCGTCTGAGTGTAGTATCGCATGACAACCACTTCCGAATTACTCCGTCATAGTTTCCGCACTACACCTAAAAGGCCAAGATGGGTTAAGGGTTCTATAGTTCTCAGCTTCATCAGGCTCCCAGGTCAAAAGCAACACATCTTCCCGATTACTCGGTAAATAATACTACAGTCAAAGGGGCCTCCACTGAGTGGGGGATCTCATGTCTCTTTTTTTGGGATTACTCCCTCAAAGTTAACATGACTATAACGCCCATCCTATCTTAAGTTTTCCCAAGTCCGGGTAGAGGATTTATGAGAAATTACCAAGCACCCTGAAAACCAAGAAAGTCCAGACAAACATATATATAACATATAATATACAACAAATAATAGCACATACATAAATAAACAAAGATAGGCTCAACCCACTTAGGGATGGACCAGCATTTGGTCGATCATTCCCCAACGAAGTCGCCATTTTTTCTGTAGTGGTAGAAATGTTGAGACTAAGCCATTGGATTGACTTAACTCGCACAGATCAAATAAAAATCGCCATCGCGCTTTATTGTTTCTAGAGGAATGGGAAAAGAGCGAATAAACCAAAAAGAGGGGGAGAAAATCTAAGTTCGGGGGTTGGTTATGCAAAGGGAAGGTATTATCACCCGAAACATCTATGGTACTCCGCAGGAACCTCTTTGAAAATTTGTGTATTTTGGCTATAAATGTTGTATATAAAAATGGATTATCGGGATGAGAAAGAAGTATTTTTTACGATTTTTGCACCCGCTGAGGTTGTGAACCTTTAGTGCCTACGTACCAGCTTCTGTGCAATAAGGGATTAGGGTATTCGTAGTTCACATTTAAAAATTTTAAAACACAAGTGTGTTGGTTAATTTTAAGAGACAAGACATTATCGTCTTATCCGAGTGGAAAAACATACTTACTACCCTCGATTATGAGAAAGGAGAATTTCTGTCATCTCAAAGTGGAGGATATGACTTGTATTTTAAAATAAACAAAGCCTCGCTCAACACCCAAGTGAAAAATATATCACTTCACTGCATATCGGAGAAGTATAGTAGCTCGCATCACTACAAAGATTCACAAGAGTATAATATTTTGATAAAGTTTTAAGGATAAAAGCCAAAATGGAAAAAATGGTTTGAATGAGATTTATTGACTTTTAGTATTCTCACAAAAATGTCAAAGTATGATTTAAGTTGTTTAAAATTTGATTAAGAAAATATTTTTGAAAATGCATGGACCTAAGTCCAAGTTTATTGTGAAAGCGGTTCAAGTTTTAAAAACAAGAAGAGTTTTCAAAAGGAGGGAGAATATTTTTGAAATTAAAGAAGATGGGAGGAGATGAAAGGAATATCCTAAAGCATAAGGTAAAAGCTAGGGAAAAGAACTATCTAACCAACAAGAAATCAACACTTCACATAATGAGTCAATGTAGAATTCCTATCCTTTAGATTGAAACCAACCAAGCAAAGATAATGAACCTCTTAAGAATACCAAACTTCAAATGCATTATGTCTTCACAAAAATTGGGCAGAGTAACGGCTATATACAGATGAATTCCCAATTAGAGACAAAGCATATAATCGTAATAACCTGCACACAAAGAAAACAAACAAACCAATGTCTCTGGGTAAACCCCAAGAAATCCATACAAAATAGCAATAGAAGTCACAAGGTCTAAAGGTCGGTCAAGGTCTTTAATCCTAAGTCCAAGAAGTCCATACTCCAAAATGCCAAGGATAGTAACCAAATAGTCCAAGTAACATTAAAGTTTTTTATTGTTTAAAATGGTTATTAGGTATCTTCAAAAGGAAAATGAAAAGCTCAAGTGAGCAAAATAAAAAGATATAAAGATAAATGCTCAAGTGAGCAAAGATGAAAATAGCATGAAATGTAAATGCTAAAATAAATGGTGCGTAAAAGTAAAGGAATAAAGTAAAAGCATAAAAATAAAGTCAATTGTTAATGACTTAGAAATTATAGGTTAGTTGAATGAGCATATTGAAACTTGCATTTGAAAACTCATTAAAAGATTGATAAAATCAAAGCCTCTCAACAACAAGTTTCATTTGCTTTTTTTCAAGTATATCATCCATTTCAAATTCTCAAGGCAGCAACAAATGATCAACGATGTTTAAGTGATTCACTTAGACCAAACTTTATGTAGATTCATTAGAGGATTAATAAGACCAAAGCCTCCTAACAATGAACCTCAAAGTTATTGGATCAAAGGTTTCAAATTAAACATGCTTGGGCTTGCAAACATATGTTTGGGACACGAATGATCATTTCTCGAATCAGGATAAAATTTAGCGCTATGTTAAGCAATCGTAAGTGGACTTATATAGAAGTCACACCTATTTTGAGGCTGGTCAATAGCAATTTATGTACCATATGTTTAGAGAAATGTTATCTAAATCATTCTCTAATAACATGTAGTACAAGTAAGAAAGGGATAAGATGAAGAGGAAGGGGAGATATTTGAATAAATTTTTTTAATTAAACTATCATTAAAATCATCCATCCATTTTGGTGGAGTTAAACTCAACACCTAATGAATAAAATAAAAAGGAAAAATTATTTTTAAATTGTTTTTTAAAATAAAAATAAAAGGTAAAATAGAAAACTATATTCAAAGTGTTAAAGAAAAATTTAAAGAGACCATAGAAAAATCAGAAATGACCTCAAATATTTTATAAAATTTTTCGTAAGTTTTTAAAACAGAATAGTATTTTTTAAACTAATTAAAATCACCCAAATAAGTGAAAAAAAGATCAAAAATAGTAGAAGTCAAAATAAAACTCTAGAAAAATTTCAGAAAGTCAGAAATAAGGAAAATGACTTTCATAAAAAATTTTAGAATTTAAAAATATCAAAAAGTAATTTTAAATAATTAGAAACAAATCAAAATAAGGAAAAAATTATAAAAAATATCAAATCTCAAAATAAAATCATGAAAAACTAAAAGTCAAAAAGAGAATATTTGAAAATATTTTTGTGAATTTTTTCATAATTTTTGAGTCAACAATGAATTTTCTATGATTTTTTGAAGTTTAAATCAATTAAAATTAAAAAAAAATCAGAAAATAAATATAAAACAAAAAGATATAGACCATTTGATGAATTTCAAAACGCGTTAGTAATCAGATCCAAGGGATCTAGCACGCTGTGCATATCATGGTCCTTAGTGAACAAACCACTAGATCAAATATTAAATCAAATTTTGAAAAAAACAAGTGACACATTATCATTGATTGAGAGATGACACGTTGGTCATCTTCAACCTCCAGTCACACGAATTGCAGGTCTCTCATAATGTAAAATCAGGAGCTCAAACATATGTCATTCACTTCGTCTCATCAAGACGAAGACAATCGTACCCTCGTGAAAAATTTATTTAAGGTGTAGCTCAGTCGATTTGCAAAAAACCAGAAGGAAAAAT
This sequence comes from Vicia faba, assembly GCA_948472305.1. Taxonomy (NCBI): domain Eukaryota; kingdom Viridiplantae; phylum Streptophyta; class Magnoliopsida; order Fabales; family Fabaceae; genus Vicia; species Vicia faba. Next base: position 974,447,867 of record OX451735.1, on the reverse strand, counting down.
TTGAATAGGGATTTGAAAATTCATGGCCAAAACTCACTTCCAGTTGAAAACAAATGTTGTGACTAGTATCAGAATGATGAGAGCTTCATTGTAGTAACAAATTTTAAGAGAATTGATGAAGGAATCTACCTATTGAAGTTTAAATTCAGAGCTCTGAAACTTGACTTAGATATCACGATTTAGGATGCTTTAGGGCTTGGTTCTTCTTCTATTAGCTTCAGTATAGTTCAAGGATGAAGAATTAACAAAGAAAATGGATTGAGGAAGGCTGTAAAAATAAATTCGAAGTTGCAGAAAAGTGGGTTAAGGAGAGAGTTTGGCATTGTGATTTTGGTTGTTCAAGCTTGAGAAAATGAGAGGAGTGAGGTCCTCTATTTATAGGGAAGCGAATGATGCAAAGAATTAAGAGGAAATTTGATGTTTGGAGGGAAAATTGATCAAGCTCGAAATTGAAAAAACTATGACCCCATGTGCATCAAAACTCAATCAATTCCCGTGTTTTGATCCTTAATTCAACTTTGGGAACTTTGTTAAACATGTCTAAATCAAAAACGCGTGTTAAATTGGTGATTAGAAGCTATATTATGAATTTCAAATTCTGACTTGGAATGAAACTTCAGTTTCAAGGTATTATCTTTGAATCCATGGTGTTCACAACTCAAGGGGTCTTAGAGCATGTTTCTTGAAGCTTTTGAAAGATAAGGTTACAATCTTTGTGATGTGACAAGAGTAAAATCAAATAGATGTTTGAGTTAAACATTGTGATGAGTCAAAGTTGAGAAAAAGACGCTGGCTTTTTGTACTTCGAAAAATTCTAAGTTTTTCTTCAAAAGTGACCTATAATGTTTTGATTTCAAACAAGGTCTTCTCCAAAAATTGAGCTTTGATCATTTATGCTAGCTTGAAGTAAACTTCCCAAAGAGCATTGTGAAACTTGAACCACTCAAAAATACCAAGTATTGAAAAAGTTATGGTCTTGCAAAATTGGTGAAAATTCATGACGTGACCTATAATCTTTTGAGTTCTTAGGGTATCTTTCACTCATTTTCAAGATTTGAACATAGAAGGAGAGTTAAAACTAAGATCCTTAAGATAATTATGGAAAAAGAATGGGCTTAAGGAGATAAAAATTGTCCATGTTATGATCTTTTGAAGTCACATAAGGGAATTTGATGGCCTATCTAGAGGACTTGTAATCTTTCTCAATCATTAGGAGTCTTCCACACAAAATTTTCTTGAAACCTTTAAAGTGATTTGTTTATAACCCTTTAAAGAGAATCATGTCTTTGGAATCACTCAAAAATCTCAAATGATGAGCAAGATATACCCCTTAGAAGTCCAAAACCCTAGCTCCTCAAGCACAAAAATGGCTTGGAAACCCTTTTCAATTTTGATAAACTTTCTTTCACAATTACTTTTTCCATGTGAGTAGAAGTTGTTTTGGATGATAACAAGAACCTATAGAAACAAAAAACACTTTCAAATATTTATAATTGAGAGAGTTATGCACTTATGATCAAGGAATCAAGGACTTGTCTAATTAGGTTAAACTTCTTCAATCAACCCTTGTATATTTTTACTTTATTTGACAAATTAAGGCATGATGAATCATAGTAGACCTTGTCATGATATTACTTTAAAGAATCTTCAATGATGAAGCTTAAACCTCAATGAAGCTTTGTTGGTGAAGGCATGGAAATAAACTCATGAACCGATGAATTCACCTGATGAAATATGTTGTGCTCTCACCTATAGAATCATCAATTAGAGAAAACATTCATTGTATTTGTTTGTTAAAAGTTAATCAATACAAAAAAAAATATGACCACAATATATAAATCAAGATGCTTGGTGATTCCTAATAAGCAAACCTAAATATAGGGAGAAGTGCCAAACCATAGTGTGATCTTGTTGTGATTGAGTTGATATGAGATGATAGAGGAATCTTGGGGGGGGGGGGGGGGGAATTGGGGTACAACAATAACTTCCTCGATTTTTAATATTTTGAGGAAATTCTTTTTGCATGCTGTCGCAGTTGATGTCATCTACAAGTGTTTCTCAAGAATCAAAGTCAAGTTGTGCTTAGAACGACGTGGAACTTATTGAAACATTATATGTCATTTTTTGATTTAGAATGTTCTTAACTTATAAATTCAATTCATGCCATAATTGTTTTTCTCAAGATATTATTCATATGGAGATCAGTCACGGTACAAGATGTTAAGTTTATAAGATTCAATGTGGTTAAGGCGTGCATCGATTACTTGGCTCACAAACTTACACATTATTTCTTCCATGATGGTTTTAAATGCAAGATGAAAGTAGGGTTTGCATCAAGTTTCCATGATCATTCCAATTCAAAATTCTGAAAAGGTATACAAGTTTGGTCTCATGGTTCATTATTGATCCATTTTAAAGTTCAATATGTGGATGTGATTCAAAACCTAAGACCTTTGAAAATTAACATATGATTGAGAGATCATTGGATTTTTTTTATTTGAATTCAAATATTGGATAGATAATTCAATTTAATCTGGTTCAAACAAGGATTCATCCAATTTCCTATACTGCTCTCAAATTTCATTCAAAGGGAATTCATTCACTTTTAATTCCTTTTGGTCAAAGCATTTTCAAGGCACAATTTGATTCAACTTCATTCATCTTTATTCAGAATTTCAAGCTTTATTAAAATGCAAGATTCAATCCAAGTTCCTCATAGAATGAGTTCATCAAGAGAATTTGTTACATAAATTTTAAAGCTAAACTTTGAATAAATTCATCATGTTACAAAACTTTGTGAGTTTCAAATTCAAGGTACATGAGAGGTAAACTATGATAAATTTACATGGACCAAATGTGGTCAATTCTTGACCTTCACACAAAAAGAAACTTTGCTATGATTATCATTTCTTCAACAATTCTCCAATTTCCCTTGATAAAATTTGTCAAAAAACTGCATAATAATGCGGAACAAACTGTCAAAAAATAGTCCAAAATATGTCCACAATTCTGCCAAGCAAAGCAATAAAGCATGTTGTCCATAAACCTTACATAAACCTGATACTGTTTTGGCCCCTGTCCTTGTCCAAGCTTCTCCAAAACCTGTTGTGCAAAAGAAAATAGTGACGCTGCCTGCTATGTATCAGTCCAAAATTTGCACTAAATTAGTAAAACACAAAACTCCATCAAAAAGCTACCAAGACAATTAACAATTTTGTTCAAATTCATCAAGTTTTCCCCCTCAAATTTCATCTTTCCTTCATATAAAAGGGGACTAACTTAATAGAAAAAGGGGAAGACAAATATCAATACCTCATAAAACTCTCTACTTAGCTCTTCTTCTTCGCACAAAAAACCAGTCCCCAATACAACCTATGCACCATAACCTTGCAGCCTTGTTCCACACACCTCTAAAACACTTCCCTACAAAAAAACCATACTCACTAATGAGACCCAAAAAAGGATCCTCTCAAACAAAACACACCAATCTTCAACACACCCTGGATAATCTCTTCCAGACTCGCTCAAAACCGCTCAACATACCCACACTAAAAAACCTCATCTATAAACCTACAAGAAACCAGATAGAGCAGCATCAAAAACTCACCAACTGAAGAGCCTCATTCACTCACGAACAAAGTAGCGACATAGGCAACTCAAGACATAAATTCAGAAGGGAAGAAATTAGAAGAAAAATAGAGAATTACAATAGAAGAAGAGAAGAGGAAAACAGAGCTTACTAGAACCAAATTCTTGTCGGCGTTGAAATTATCGGACTAGTTCTGAACTTGTGAGTTTTTTCTCTTCCTTTCCTCAAATATATTGTTTTGTCATTGATTGTTGATATGCAATAGTGTTATTATGTTATTGTTGTTTTCTGTTACTGAGAAACTGAGAGGTTTGTTAGTGTTTCTTTTTGGTGAAATAGAAAGAAGGTAAGAGCCGAAAAATAAGAGATTATCGAAGGCCATTGTTATTATTGTTGAACGTGATGAGTGGAGAAGTAGAGTTTTTGTTTTGGTTTCATGATAGAGGAACCAATTTAGCGTGAGATTTTGTTTGAGAGAGTATGCGATAACCATGGTTATTATTGATAGAAAAAAGACGGAGTGAGTGCTCACGAATTAAAAGGGAACCAATAGAGTTTTGGTGTTGGTTTTCAGAAACATGAAGCGTGAAGAGACGAGGAAGAAAAAAATATTAATAAAAAACACACTTAAAACTCTGCAAATTCTTGTACATCTTCTTTCAACTTTTCACACTCCATTCCCCACACAATCCCAGCGGCGCCTCTCTCATCCTTTAGGGTTTCGAAACCCTCCATATCCCTTCTTAGTGGATCCGAGTTTGGGCTTAAGCTTTAAAGCCTCACCCGATCATACTTCACCCTCTATACCATTTGAAGAGTATCCGTAACAGCAAGGCAACATTGATTTAGTAGCAAGGTAGAATAGCTATAACAAAAGGGACCTGAGTTCGATCCTTGGCCCTTATCTTTTTTTTAAGATTTTAAGTCTTTTAGCCTTATTTCACCAAATTTCATAAAAGAAAAGAGTACAAAAAATAATAGATTAGGTTTTATAATTATTTCTTTCCTACCATCATAATAAATACAAAAAAAACACATGTTAATATAATTTAGTCTTTTATTTAATTTTTGGTTGTACATTATTTGATTTCCTTTCTAACTAATTTCATTCTTGATCATTTAATCTTTATATCTTTCGTTAGTCTATTCCAAGGGAAATGATTAAATTTGTTGACTTAATATCATCGAACATATCTAATATGATTGTGTGAAACCCCTTCATCCATCTTTAATTTTGTTAATATTAAGACAAATCTCCTAAAAATATTAATTTTTAAACTTACACTCTTTTAAACCAAAACTTTGACATTAGGTCGTCGCATTTTTAAAATCTCATCTCCACACTCATTTACAAGCAAACCAATTTTAACAAAAAAACAGATATTTCAAAAGGTTCCTATAAGATACTATAGATACATAGGGTGCTAGTACCTTCCCTTTGTATAACCAACCCCCGAAACTTCGATCTCTTTCAAATGCATTGTATTTTTATTTACTATTAGTATTGCACTTACTTTGCATATTTATGGGTTTTATTTCGCCCTTTTCCCTATTTCCTTAGAAGTAATAAAGCGTGGTGGCAACTCTTGCTTATTTGTGAGTCAAGTTAATTAATAGCTTGATCTCCAATTTTCACCGCTACAAGAGCCATGTCCAAATTGTACTTGTACTATCTCAGGAAAGCATTAGCAAGATCTTCCCATGTTTGGATATGAACCCACTCCAATTACATGTACCAATCTAGAGATGCCCACTCAAATTGTCTTAGAAGCAATGGATTATCAGCTTTTGATCTTTAGCATAGGCATGCATTTTTCTGCAATACATGCGTAGATGGTTCCTTGGGCATGGAAGTCCCTTATATTTTCCAAAATCAGGTACTTTGAATTTTTGAGGGATCACCACATCAGGAACTAGACCTATTTTGAGATCATCGACATCGAAGCATCATAACCTTCCATAGCCTTCAACCTTTCTTCAAGGGCTTTATACTGATTAAGCGCCAAGGTATTTTCAGTGACATGAGTATGGGTTGTACTTTGAGGTACTTGATTGATATCTTCTAAGTCATGGTCTTCATACTACAAGTCTACGTAGTTGTCTGTGTTGTTAACCGAAATTTTCAAAGTATGGGATGCCCCTACCTTCAGTGGAGGTTGGATAAATCCTTCAATATTAGCTTGTCTGACCTCCTGTTGTGCTACAGTTAAATTTTGAGGTCTTGATTCTGGTTCCCTTCTTGGTTGGTGACCGCTTGATGCACCAATAGTTTGGGCTACTTCTTCAAAGGCTTCCCTAAGAATAGGTTCTTATCTTTCGATGATGTTCTTCAAGGCTAGAAGAAATTGGCTCAATCTCCCTTCATTAAGTCGATGTTTCCTTTCACCTGCTCCAAATCTTCCTTGAATGTGGTTTAGTTCTCTTCGATCTGTTCCATAACTTTCTTTTGATGGGCTCTTGTTTGATATGGCGGTTGGAGAGGTGGTGTTTTCTTAGCAGCGATTTAACTGGAGAAGGTTTTTTGAAAAATGATAAGTTTTTTGTATGAATTTATGGAATGTGAAGTTTTTGTATGCATGAATGCGTATGAATATGCTGAGAGTTTTTTTTTCTCGTTTTTGAATGTCTTATTCGCTTGAATTCTTGAAACATTCCCCTACATCCGATTCTTGGCCATCTTGGATTCTCGTAGTAAGATACTTCATTTTCTCTTCTTGATCTAAAGAAGCTTGTTCCAAACCTTGAATTTGAGCCCTCAAATTTTCTTCCATCTCCTTTTTGTCTTGTAATGCCTTTTCGCACCACCTACTGAGCTTCCCAATTTCACTAGCAGCATCTTCTAAACATTGGTTGTGAGTGTGATACGGTGGCAGAACCGACTGTTAATACTGGTGTGTTTTTTGTTTGCAAATGTCGCGGTAAGCAAGATTCGTCACTGACTTTTCTTTTATCCAACAAAGGAAAGGGTGAAAAGAACAGAAAAGAGATTTTTCGAGATTTTGAGTAAGGGGGTAGATTATGGAAAGGGAAGGTATTGACACCCTTTCCCTCAGTGGTTTTCCACAGGCTCTTAGGTACTTACTCATTTTTTAAAACTGTTTGTGTTTGTGTGTTTTGAAAGATTTTTGTTTGCTTTATGATAACTCTTGTATCAATCCTCAAGAGTGTGATAAAGAGTTTTTGAAAACTTTGTTTGAAAAATGTTTGAAAGTGTGGTGTAAAGATGAATTGTTTTGAGCAAGTACCTAACAATTATCTACCTACTCGAAAAAAGTTTGTTCTTTTCCTCGTATCCTTTAGACAGTGCTACCCTACTATTAGTGAGTAGGTACCCCTAGTCGTTAGATGGTTGAGGGACTATCGAAAGGGACGTACGTTCACTAAGGCAACTGGGCAAGAACTCTTAGTAAATTTCCTAAATCCATAAGATCACTTTTTAACCGAGGCAACAGTCGAGAGGGTCATCGAGGGACTAGTGATCTCTTTAGACTTAAGGACAGTCACTAAGAATTCTCACGTTTCGAGAATTATGACCGTTATTTTCCGAGGCAACCAAAGTGGGAGATACCCTAGGGGTGAGCATGTGCAAGTGTGCTTGATTTTGTTCATTTATCTTGCGCATTTAGGGTTATCTATGTTCAATTAATCATTATCTTTCCATGCAATCCTATTAACCATTCATCTAAGCAGTTTATTGTGCGGGAAAATAAATTGCGGGAAAAATAAAGTTCCTAACTATTACAGGGCTTTGGTGCAATTACATAATTAATCACTGAAAAGTAAAGTGCGGAAATTATAAACCCTAATTAAACTATTACAAATTGGGCGCAGTTACATCAATAATAAATAAATAAAAAGTAATCGAACGGCAAAATATTAATGCGCGAGAATCAAAACTGGAAAAAAGTTCAAAACCCTAAAAATCTAATTTGCTCATTGAAAATAATTTTGGGATTTTTTATGAAAAAGATTTGAAATTTAACCTAATTTTCTAATTAATTTTAATTAATGAAAATAAATTGAAATTAATTAATTGGAGAAATTATTAATAATAAAAATAATTAGTTCTGAATAAAAATTAATATTTTTGATATTTTGGAAGAAAAAGATTTTTGTAATTAAACCTAGGTTCTAATTGATTTTATTTTAAAGAAACAAATCAAAATAATTACATTAAATTAATTTACAAAATTAATTTTTAATAAAAAAACCTAAATCCTATTTTTTTGTTATGATTTTACTGATTTTTATGATTAAATAAAAAAAATAATTTTTTCGGAAATAATTAAAAAAACAAAGAAATTAAATAAATAATAACAAAAGGAGAAAGAGATTGGGTCTGATATTGAAGCATTTTGGGGGTGCAAGGTTGAATTTTCAAGGCCCGGGTTCACAAGCCCATAGCCAGCGTGTGGATCTAGTGGTGCTGCCTCTTGGAGGTCCATGGTGGAGACTGCTTGTTGGGAGCGTTGGATCTAGCTCCATGCAGATCTGATGGCCTGAGTTGATGGTGCAAGGTGTACACATGGGTAAACAGGCGTACTTGATCTGGAAGAGACGTTAGGAAAAATAATATGTAGGAGGCAGGGGTCGAACCCCTGACCTCCCACATACGCGCGCCTTAAGTCCTTCGCCTTTGCCATCTGAGTCAGCTTCACATTCGTTATATAAATCAAACGTAATATAAGATATGTAATAAAGGGTCAGAATGTAAGACAAAACACGCGCAATTCAAATGGCCCAATCCTGAGACGCCACACCATCGTCTTCCCCAGTGGGCTGTCGTTTTAGCCAAAGGACTTTTACCTACAGACATGCCTGTTGCTAAAACCCTGCATATTTCCAAAATCTCAACCAAGCAATATAAATTTAATGTAAATACATGGATCAATTGGGTTTGATCTCGTGATTGCAATGATACTCTTCCTTTGGCCTAATTTCACCTGTAATGGAAAACCCCAAAATGGACCTTGAAACCCTAACAATGGTAGTTGGTCAAACACATATCAAAACAAGCAATTAATCATTCAAACATGTTCTAAATGATAATATAAACATGAATGCACACTCAAAATTCATTTATAATGCATATATTGGCAAAATCAAATTCAAGAACATGTATGCAAATCGTGAGGTCGTATGGGATGATTCTGGACATCTTGATGCATGTAAATGATCCAGTTAGCTTCCAAGTGCGCCCAGGAGTTGATTACCACATTCAGAATGCTTTGAATCTCCATGTAAATCAAAATCTAATTGCCACTTTTTGCCAAAAATTTGGAGTTTCTTGTGTCAATTTCATGCGGCTAATCCTTCTTTTTTTGGTCTGGGAATGTTATGAGTATATAATGGAATGAGTTAGGTCAACAAAACTGGATGCAATCTTGGAGAATTATGGAGAAAAATATTTGATTTTCCATGGATATTTAGAAGTTTCTAAAATAGGCCAAATCATGCTCTTTTTGTTCCAATCATCCCTTGCACGAAATATTTGATTTGCCATCTGATTCTAGACTCATTATGTGGTCATAAAAACAAATCTTGGATTTTATTTTATTATTTTATTATTTTATTTGATTTATTTTGAGTTTAATGAATAAAAAATCAAAACAAATAATAAAAATAATAAAATAATATATGAGTGAGCTCAGGGGTCGTGGGCCATGTTAGGAACAAGTTTCAAGCATGAAAACATGGGCCCATTTGGAAAAAATCCAAGTTTGGTCATTATTTGCTTCATGCACATTTCAAAAAATTGGTCAACTTTAGCAATGCATATCTCTTATTTTTAATCCTAAGAGGGTGTTCTTGGACTTTTTAGAGAGCTTAGTATGTACTATAAACAACCCTTTTGGTTTCATCTCAATTGGATCTTCCATGTTCATGTAAGGAGCTTTCACCCAAAAGGTGTTTTTGTTGACTTTTTGAAAGGACCTATAATGTTTGAGCTTGTATCTTTTGATTGAAGAATTTCTTGGACTTGAGGGCTAAAGATGAGTTGTAGGTAATTTGATTCTCTTTAAAATGATCCTTAGTTGGAAAATTTCCGATAAAGTATGAGAAAGTTATGCTTGGTCAAAGTTTGGTTGACTTTTCCTATAGAAACCCTAATTTGCCATTTTTGACTTTTGATGAGTTAGGAGCATTTCTTGAGGAATCATGATCAACCCTTGATCAAATGATGTATAATACTTCAAAATATTGATGTTGACCAAAAATCTTGAAGTTTGACTGTATTTGGGCCACAGTTGACTTTTGACCTAGTACAGTTGATTTCCAAGCATTTTGAGCAATTGACTGAGCAAACTTATTGAGAAAGGCATAAAACTTGGCATGGGTCATCTTGAAGAAATATTAGGACCATGGAAAGCATTTGACACCATTGGAGTTCAGCCATCTTGATGAAAATGGAAACCCTAGTTGGGGGTTAATTGCCTTAGGAGGAGAGTTTATCTGGTCAATTCTTGGTCATCCTTGAGCAATTGAGGACCTCTAGAGGCATGTCCTGAGTGAAAATGGAAGGGAACATTTTGGGGTACAACATCTTCCCCTGTTCAATCTTCTTAAACTTGAGCATGTATATTGGCTGATGTGCCTTTCATGATCTGAAGGTGGAAGATGATTGAACACTAGAGTGCCCAGAAATTTGCACTCGTATGAAACGATACATGACTGTGCAGGTAATATCGAGAATAGGCTTACATATGTAATTTGGAGAAGGTGATAGGAGATCATCGAAGATGGGCTTAAAGATGCCATCCAGGTGTTGCACCCCAAAATTTGCCCTCTTTGTTTTAACGTTGATTGGCTTATACTTTGTTTGCATATACACATGCATGCATCTCATTGGTTCCGTATTCATGTAATCAAGGTACTTGATCAACATAACAAAGCTCTCATAATTTTTCAACGCATGTTTGAGTTGTGGAAGATTTGGGTGTTTTCGGTGAATTTAAAACAGTGTGAATTGGAAACAGTGTTTGAAAATTTGCATCTCCAGCTTGGAATGGTGTTTTCGGTTTATTCATGAGGTTTTGAAACCGTCTCGATATTCTCTTCAATTTTTATGTTCGGACCAAAAGCTAATTCTCAAAGGAAAGTCTCCGGATACGCGGTTCTTTTGGAAGTTATATGGTAAAAAATACAAAGAAAAAGGTGCTGAAAGTGCAGTTTTCGCACACTAAAAAATTCATAACTTGAAGACCGTTTATCGTTTTGAACCTGTTCCGGTGGCTAAAATTCCGTCTTGATGTCATCTACATTTCGTATCTCACGGCCGGAAGGAAGTTCTACCCAGAGAGTCTTTGAATATATGAATTTATCAAATATATTCGCACGAGAAAGTTGTGACAAATGTTCACCGGCTTCATCCTCAGAAAATCATAACTCGGTCGATTCTTATCGTATCGAGCCGATTCGAGTGGAATTGGTTCACAAATTGAGTTGGTTAAATATTTCTTTCAGCTTTCCAATTCGAGCGATCCCGAAGGCCTTCGTTTTTGGTCTGAAGCGCGCGCAACGCGTTTGAAAATCCTGAACCGAGAAATATTTTCACCTGAGACGAAACTTCAAAAAATCATAACTAAATCAGCGTTTATCCGATTGAGTTCATCTTAGGACATGATGTTGTTCTCGACGTTGGCTACATTTTAGTTTCACATTTCAACTTCGAAAGTCGCACCGAGATTTCTGTGAATTTGCCCGAAACGTGTCGCACTCAAGTGAATTAAAATTCTGCATTAATATTTATGAATATTTGAGACCCATTAACCAAATTCACTCACATAAGCCCATAATATATATCATTTTTACTCCAATTTCTCTCATAACTCAAAAAATCTCCACAAACAATCAAAACTTTTTTCTCAATTCTCTCAAAGATCAAATCAAGGTTCTACACTTTTTTCATCAAGAACACAACAACAACTTCATCAAGATCCAAAAGCCAAGATCAAGAGCAATTATTCTCTAATTGTTGATCCGTTAGTTGCGATCTCTATACCTAAGCCTCCTCTTCATTTCTATCGGTGAGTTTTCTTGAATTAAGTGCTTTTTGAAATAAGTGATTTTTTGGAATAAGTGCTTTTTCTTGGTTTTGTGTTGATTGGGGTTTTAATTGTATAATTGAGGCTTAATTATTAAGAATTGATTTGAATTGAGAATTTAATACCATTTTACTGAATTGCTTATCGAAATAAGTGATTAATTGAACTTGAGAAATTGATTTTGGTTGTAACTTGAAGTTGACATGGTATATTGTTGTGTTGATTTTTAGCCCTAGGTGTAGTTACACTTGTGTTTAAGTTGAATTAGCTATAGAAAACTAGTTAGCACTAACACTAGTTTGAGATATTGAACTCTTGATTAGATTAACAATAGCTCATAATTCTTGATGTAGAATTTGTTAATAATTTAGGTTATGTAGATTCTAACACTAACTTTGATTTAAGTGTTGTAACATAAACTAACAATTAGTGTAGTTTAGGCCAAGTATTTGATTTTCAAAGCTTTACTACATGTTTTCAATTATTTTTGGTTGATGATCATTGATATTTTTGTGTATTTGAAATGCATTTTTGCATATGATCTCATGTTACTGATTCTTGACATAAACTAATCTTTTACCAATTTTTGGTTGATTACTTGTTGCTTGTCATTTCAATGAATTGAGGTAATTTTTAATGGACTCATATGTCATTGCTAAACATTTTTGAAGTAAGTTTGATTGAGTTTGATAGAAAATATCTTAATACTTGGTAAATGACAAAGTTTGACATAATTGGTGTTTTTGCTCTAACTTTTGATCCGTTTTGATTTTTTTCAACTTTCTTTAATGAAGACCGACTTTCTCGAGCCATCCGAGGCTCTCCATGCAAACGGTTCTTCGATTCGGACGCGTTACAGTCAAATCTGGGAGCTGCTGACTTGTGTGCAAAAATCGCATTTTTGAACGAAATTTGACTGAATCGTCCGCATTTTGAGACCGTACGCGTGTGTATAGCTTCCGATAATTTTGATATATCATTCCAGTTGATTTTTAAGCTTGTGCCTTGTGTATCAGTTCACTTTTTTTAACTTATCCATGATTGTCATTCATGGCCTAAATGTGACTTTTTTTATCCTAATTCATTAATTTTCATAGTTTGTGATTGTGCCAATTATGTGATACTTGTAGCATTTGTTTGTTTTATAACATTAGCCTAGTTTAGGCCTAATTCTTTGATTTCTCAAAATTATTGAAATCGAAATGTTAAAAAAAGCTTGGCATTGGTTGATAATTCATGAGATTATGTGTAAATTGTGAAGTTTACAACTTGATTGAAAAATATTGTTGAATTGTCTCATGAGTTGGAAATTGATGTTGAGAATTTTCTTTAATGTCTTGATATCAAAAATATCAATTGTTTCTAACCATTTGGTTGTTGATCATTATGTTTTTTTTTGTGCATTTGAAATGTATTTTTGGTATATAATTTCAAGTTGTTTGATTTTTGACATAAACTACTTTTTTGCTAATTTGTTGATTGAAACTTGTTGTTTGTCATTTATATGTGTTGAGATAAATTTCAATAGACTCAAATGACATCATAAAACACAATGGAAACAAGTTTGATTGAGTTTGGTGGAAAATGCCTCAACACTTGAACGTTGGCAAATTCTTGACATAATTGTTGTATTTGCTATAACTTTTGATCCGTTTTGAGTTTTTCCGTCTTTCTTTATTGAAAACTGAGTTTCTCAAGCCATCTGAAGCTCCCCGCGCTTATAGTTTTTCGATTCAGACACTTTTCACCCGACTTTTACTGTTGTTGACTTGTTGCGAAAATCTTGTTTCCGGGTGAAATTTGGCCGAATCGATTGCATTTTTGTGATCCGTTTGCATGAATATAAGTCTCATTAATTTTTTCAATTCATTCCAAACAATTTTCAAGAGGTTACTGTTTGTTTCGGATGCGTCTTTCAGTTTATGTACATATTACACCGTTACTTGAAAAATACCATTTTGCACTAATTTCAGTTTGTGATATCATTCCCTCATAGTTTGTAAATATACTAACTTGTAGCATACCAACTAACTTGGTAGCTTGTACATTGGATATTGATATTCAAGAGATTACCGCTTTATGTAAATACCACATTTTTTGATACCGTTAACTTTTGTACATATGCGTTTTTACCATTTTTTTTAGTTTAATTACTTGAATATGGTGTGGTTATCCGGAGTATTGCAATCAGCGTCTAAAGATGGTTCACTTTTTACCATTTGACCATTCATGTTCATACTTATATCTGATCTCATTTCTTCCGCTTCCCTGCTAATTTCGGTACTCTTTCTGATACTAATGCAATGCTGTCCGGAAATTCCATACTATGTTCAAGCAACTTGCTCATTTTGTATTATACATAATCATGCTTACTTGTAACCATTGTTTCTTATTTACAATTTGTATTTCAATTGTGTTGTTATTTGCTAACCATTTTGGTGAGTTGTGCATGCCTGGAGAAGCAAATTCAGACATTGACCGCTTTGGTAACGGATGCGCTTTGCTTGCACTGGTGTCACATTTCTGACATTCTCTCTTGTTGATGCTAGCTTTTGCAGTAGATTTCGGATATTTGTTGTAGATTTTGCTGTATACGGATTTGTTTTATCCGCTTGGTACACATTCAGATCATTATTGTTGTAAATATCGTAAATGCTGCATTTTACCACTTTCTAGAAATCATGTGAAGTAGGAAACAGGAAATAAAGAGTGTGCGCTCGAAGTCGATGTTTAAAGACCTGTAGCAGGCATTCCGCGCTTCATTTGCTATATGTTTGGTGCTTGTGTTTGTTTCTTTGTTTGATTGATCGATGAGTCACTCAATTTAGAAATTGAGATCACGACTTCACTCTCAGTGCATGCTCCCTATAGGACTTTATCGCTTTCCTTTATTTCTTGTTGATCGTTGAGTCACTCAATTTAGAAATTGAGATCACGACTTCGCTCTCATTGCATGCTCCCTATAGGATAGTTTTGTTAAACTTTCTTTGGCATGCTAACTTAGGTAGGGTCTCTTTATTTATTCTCTCTTGAGCTTATTAGCTTGCTTGCTTTATCCTTGTACATACCATGTGTCCCTTAGGATGTGCTTGCTCTATTCGAACGCAAGTTAGACCTTAGGTTGTAAACCATGCATGCTAACAGTAGGTAGAAACTTCCCCTTTCCTCCTCGACATAGGACTACCATTGTATGATAACATTAGGTTAGAGATAGGCTAGTCTCTCATAGACTCTTTTCTTTCCCTTTTTGCATCCTTGCATCTAAAACAAAACTTCTTTTCTTAGCAAATCAAAAACATGCTAATCATACTTAAACCCTTTTTCAAGGTAACAAAAATACAAACCAATTCAAACAATTTTGTGCGCTCAAGCAACTTTCCTCTAAAACCCCTTTTCAGGTAAGGACATGATTAGTTTACTTCTGTGGCAACACATAAGTCTCCAAAGGTCGAGCTGCGGCAGAAGGCGGAATTAACATTGTCCATAAAAAACACAAAATAAACAAAAACATATGAGCCGAACTACAGAAACTCTGATTACTCAAAAAGGATACGTAGGCATTGGGGTAGGGCCCAAGCGACCATAATTTTATTTTCCCTACATTCTTTTCTCCTTTCTTTTGCATGCATTCTCCCTTCAGTAGTATAGTAAACAGTAAGCATAGATTGAACACGCCCATAAGATAGATAACAAGAGTGGATACCGTAGAATACTACGGACGTGTGGGGTGCTAATACCTTCCCCTCGCGTAACAGACTCCCTTACTCGATCTCTCGGTCGCAAAACCGTGACTTCTCCCTTCTCAGGTTTTCTCGATGTTCACCTTTCCCTACATGTGGGATAAAAGGCGTTCGATGGAGACTTCATTGTTTGATGATTTTCAGCCGGTTGTTTCACCAGGGAATATGACAGAGAGTCCTCGAAGATGGGCTTGAAGATGCCATCTGAAATCATGTTGATTTCATAAGAATTCTCTTTGTGGGGATCCCTGTTCCTGCTGTCCGAGGAGGAGTCCGTTGAGGAATGTTGGTCTCCGCTTGGGAAATAGAGTTTAGGAGCTTCAGTTGTACATACTCTATTGGGGGTCGTCTCTTGATTGAAGAGACATAAGTGAACTGTTATTTGGTTAGGATCCAGGCTTCACAGTGACTTGCTGAGGATAACAAGGTTGACTGCTATCTGATCGTATTCGCAGCGACTTAATGGGGAAATGAGATTAAGCTAGTATCTGGTCGTGCTCCAGGTTTTGCAGTTTCTTAAACTAGAATGGAAATCAGAAGAATCTTAGGATCGATTCAACTGAACCAGACAAAAGTCTTGGGTCAATCTTCAACTGGAATAAGAATCAGGGAGATCTTAGTGACGATATGACTGAACCAGAGAAGGTCTTGTGAGAACATCTTTCTGAAGAAAATACTGAAATAGCCTTTCCTTAGGCGTAGTTTTTTAGAAGACTACCAGGTCACATAAGTAGTCAACGATGTTTGTTGATTTGACCTTTTCCCTAAAAAAGGTAAAGAGTTAGTCATATGCAATGTCATGATGTATGAAATGCATTGGAGACATTCTCAAAATAAACGAGATTATGCTATATGCGACATGTATGTGTATGCCATAATGTATCAATATGGAATGATATTGTGGTGCTTCTTATTCTGGGGAAGTAAATCCCAGACTGCTGCTGAAGAGTGTTAGGAAGCTGAATCCTTCATTTCTGTTGGGGATGATGAATGGAGATTTCCTCTTTCTGTTTAAGGATGTTCTATCGGGGATTGACTCTGCTTGAGAATAACTTTATGGAGAGAGATTTTTGTTGGAAGATTCGGTTGTTGTAGAGAAATAAAATCTGTTAGGGAATGAACTTCCGTAGTTAGAGAAATAAACTCTACCTGGGAGGAGACTTTATAACTGCTTGAAGTTATAAAACTCGGTTGGGGAATACAAGTTATAGATGGAGAAAGAACTTTTCTAGAGGAGATAATTCCTGCTTGGGGAAGAAGAGATCGAAACTTTTTGTTGTTTCTACTATGTGGGGAACGTAGACGTCACTAGGGCGTATTTTGAGGATACGGCAATGACTTTGCATCAGGATGTTTCTGCCCCTGTACCTGCGGGAGAAAGTACCTACGAAGATTTTATGGATGGATCTATGTCGTGATTATACGTGAACATGTATTGAATGAGTTTCAGAATGACATCCGTCTCTGGATCGTATCTGAACTGTATTTGAAACATGTGTTGAATGAGTGTCAGAATGACATCCGTCTCTGGATCGTATCTGACTGTACTTGAAACATGTGTTGAATGAGTGTCAGAATGACATCCGTCTCTGATCGTATCTGAACTGTATTTAAAACATGTGTTGAATGAGTGTCATAATGACATCCGTCTCTGGATTGTATCTGAACTGTACTTGAAACATGTGTTGAATGAGTGTCAGAATGACATCCGTCTCTGGATCGTATCTGAACTGTATTTGAAACAGGTGTTGGATGAGTGTCAGAATGACATCCGTCTCTGGATCGTATCTGAACTGTATTTGAAACATATGTTGGATGAGTGTCAGAATGACATCCGTCTCTAGATCGTATCTGAACTGTACTTGAAAAAAAATTGAATAAGTATCAGGATAACATTCATCTCTGGATCGTACCTGAACTGTTTCTAGAAGAGGACTTAGTTTATTTAGAATTTTTCCGTTAGGAATTCCTGTTTAATTGTTTTTGAGAAGAAATCCGCTGGGGAACATTGGTTTCATGACTACCTGCTGGAAGGAGTAACTGTCAGGACTAAAATGGTTTGTTAGACTTTGCCCCATTCCTTAAAGTCATGAGCAACTGTCTTTCTATTTCTTATGCAAATATTTATAAATATCAATCGTGTTCAAATGGATATGTCAAGAATAAGTCATTAGACGTTTTTGCAAAACCAAAAACAGGAAAAAGAAAAACAAACAGTTTTGTACTTTCAAAGAAATGATTCGTATTGATTTATGAAATTTTCCTATAACAAACATTTCGTACAAAGAGACTGACGTTCTACTAGAAGAACGCCTCCGTGAGAATGAAAACTATACAAAATAGTGTACAAAGAGAAGAAGACAACTATGTGTAATAATCCCATTGAGTTTCAATTCTGCTATTGCCCTTATGCCTTCGAGCGTCTCATCACTTTGCTACTTGTCCAAAGCTGACTGGATTAATCGGTATCGTTTGAGCTTGATAGTTGATATTGAAGTCTGATTGCAAGGTGATCCAATGGGACATAGTGATACGCTTCAAATCCCTAATTTTTTCCTAGACCGCCCTTTCGGGTTTTCAATCCACCGGGATACCCTTTTTCCCCAAGCCGCCTTTACAGGTTTTCGACTTGCCGGGTGTACAGTTTTTTTTTGTTTTCATCCGTAATTTTTTCCCGAACCCTTTTGGTTCGCCGAGATGCCCTTATTTTTTCCTAGGCCAGTCAACCTAGCGGGTCTTTATTCATGCATAGTATCTTTTCACTATGTCCGCATTAACAGGGTGAGGAAGGTTGTCACCATCCATGGTGGTCAGAATCATGGCTCCACCAGAAAATATGCTTCTGATCACAAATGTTCCTTCGTACGTGGGAGTCCATTTTCCCCTAGGATCACCTTGCGGCAGTATGATGCGCTTGATCACCAGATCACCAACTTGATATACTTAACTCTGACCTTTTTATTGAAAGCCTTGATCATCCATTTTTGATACATTTGACCATGACAAACAACAGTAAGCCTTTTCTCATCAATCAGATTCAGTTGATCAAGTCGAGTCTGGATCCAATCGTCTTCACTCAAACCCGCATCCTTCATGATTCTCAAAGAAGGGATCTGGACCTCAACAGGTAGGATAGCCTCCATACCATATACCAGAGAGTAGGGTGTTTCCCCTGTCGACGTTCATGCGGAGGTGCGGTACCCATGAATAGAAAATGGTAACATCTCATGCCAGTCTTTGTATGTCACCGTCAACTTCTGTATGATTTTCTTAATGTTCTTATTAGAAGCCACCACATCGCCATTCATCTTTGGCCGATAAGGGGAAGAATTATGATGCTGGATCTTGAATTGTTTACAGAGTTCGGTGATCATCGTATTATTGATATTTGTACCATTGTCCGTAATGATTCTCTCAGGGACACCATACTGACAAATTAGGTTATGCTTGATAAACCACGCCACAACATTCTTGGTAACAGTAGCAAAAGAGACAACCTTAACCCACTTTATGAAGTAATCAATGGCCACTAGGATGAAGCGATGCCCATTGGAAGCGGTTGGTCTAATCTCTCTGATCATGTCAATGCCCCATATTGCGAAGGGCCATGGAGCAGTCAAGACGTTCAAAGGAACCAGAGGTATATGCACCTTATCAGCATAGGTCTGGAATTTGTGACAAGTTTGAGAATGTTGATAGCAGTCTGCTTCCATAGTGGACCAATAGTATCCTATCTGTAGGATCTTTTTAGCCATGGTATGTCCACTAGAAAGGGTTCCAAAGGTACCTTCGTGTAAATCTGCCATAATCCTCTCAGCTTCGCTCTTGTCTATGCACGGAATTAAAGTAGAGTCATGGTTGTGCTTGTAGAGGATACCAATACTGAGGAAGAACTTTGCGGCGAAACTTCTCAGAAACTTCTTATCATTGACAGATTCCCCCTCAGGATATTCTTGAGCCACGAGATACCTTTTCACTTCATGAAACCAAGGTTTGTCTGCTACTTCTTTGGTGTCAATCTCGTAGCAGTATGCTGGTTCATCCAACCTCTCAATAGTGATTCGGGGAGCCTCATTGTCCCACTTGACCATGAACATAGATAACATGGTAGCTAGCGCGTCCGTTACCTGATTCTCTTCTCGTGGAAAATGTTCAAAGGTGACCTCTTTAAAGTGTGGAAGCAATGTCAACACGTGCTCTTTCTACGGGATGAGATTCGGGTGTTTCGTATCCCACTCTCCTTTGATCTAACTTATTACCAAAGTTGAATCCCTGAAGACGTTCAAAAACTTGACCCTTAGGTCAATAGCAGCTTTGAGACCCATGATGCATGCTTCATACTCCGCCATGTTGTTGGTACAGTTGAAACATAATCGGGCATTGAAAGGAGTATGACAGCCCTCGGGAGATATAATTACAGCACCAATGCCATTGCCGAGTGCGTTCGAGGCTCCATCAAAAACCATAATCCACTGGGATCCTTCTTCAGGTCCTTCATCCGGTCCAGGTTCTTCATAGTCAGTCACTAGCATAATATTCTCATTCGGGAATTAAAAGTTCATGGACTGGTAGTCATCCACGGCCTGATAAGCCAAATGGTCAGCTAGTACACTTCCCTTAATTGCTTTTTGGGTCGTGTATTAGATATCGTATTCGATTAAGATCATCTGCCATCTTGTTATTCTTCCGGAGAGAGTGGTCTTCTCAAAGATGTACTTGATCGGATCCATCTTCGATATCAACAAAGTAGTGTGTGTCAACATATACTGTCTCAGTCGGTGAGCATCCCATGCCAAAGCGTAGCAAGTTTTCTTGAGCAGTGAGTATTTTGTTTCACAATCGGTAAACTTTTTGCTAAGGTAGTATATTGCATGCTCTTTTCGACCAGACTCGTCATGCTGCCCCAACACACACCCCATTGAATTATCTAACACTGTTAAGTACATTATAAAAGGTCTTCCTTCAATCGGAGGCATTAGAATTGGTGGTTCTTGAAGGTATTCCTTGATTCTTTCGAAGGCAGTCTGGCATTCGTCATTCCACTTTACCACTTGATCTTTCTTCAGGAGTTTGAAGATCGGCTCACAAGTAGCAGCTAAGTGGGAAATGAGCCTGGCAATGTAATTTAGTCGTCCCAAAAAGCCTCTGACTTCCTTCTCAGTGCAAGGAGCCTACATCTCTTGTATAGCCTTTACCTTTGCAGGGTCCACCTGAATACCCTTGTCACTAACAACGAAACCCAGAAGTTTACCAGACCTTACCTCGAAGGTACACTTGTTCAGATTTAACCTCAGCTTGTACGTCTTCAACCTATCAAACAACTTTTGTAAATGATCAAGGTGCTCTTCCTCAGTTTGAGACCTGGATATCATGTCATCAACATAGACCTCTATCTCATGGTGAATCATGTCATGAAACAAATCTACCATGGCTCGCTGATAGGTTGCCCCAGCGTTCTTTAATTCAAACGGCATCACTTTGTAGCGGAAAGTGCCCCATTGCCTAACGAAGTTTGTCTTCTCCATATCTTTGGGTGACATCTTGATTTGATTATAGCCAGATGTGATACGGTGGGAGAACTGACTTGAGGTTTTGCGTTTGTTTTCGCAAATGTTTCGGTTGAGCAAGAGTCGCCACCGACTTTTTATTTTATCCTAAGGAAAGGTTTAAAAAGCACAGCAAAAACCTTTGAGATGTTTTCTTGGGTTCGGGGAGTAGATTATAGAAAGGGAAGGTATTAGCACCCTTTCTATCCATGGTTATCCATGGGCTCTTAGTTACTTGCTTAGATCAACTTGCCTTAGTTTTCAATTGTTTCAAATGGTGCTTTGTGTGTGTGGGTTTGAAAATGTTTTTGAAAAGAAGCCAATGTGGTGGCAACCTTTGTAATGATCCATGTTGGGATGTATACAAAGGTGTATGTCTTTTGAAAAGGTTTTCAATGTTTTTGAAAGTTGTTTTGAAAGTGTATTGATGTGTGATTTTGAAAAAAATAGGCAAGTGTTTTGTTTTGCAAGTTGGCAAGTAATCAAGAGCTATCTACCCTAAATTTCTCAAAGATCTTTGCTATGTTTTAACCCTTTTAACAATTTTGTTCCACCATTGTATTTGGTGGACAATCTTGTGTTAGGATGTGAAAGGGACGGGCGCGGGTCATCGTTTAGACCATAATTGCAATGGTGCCAAGTATCTTTGGGCAATTTTCCTTTAAGGGACTTGATCATTTTTTAGGCAACTTTCGAAAGCGTCATCGAGGGAATATGATCATTTGAATTGTGTTTGTTTTGCCCAAAGAAACCTAACATGCAATATGGCCCATTATTGAAGGCAACAAGTGGAATACCCTAGGGGTGCAAGTGTGATTGGTGTTGTCCATTTTCATGCTTGTTTATCTTGAAATTAGGTCAAACTATTTTGGTTAATTGATTTGCATACAAACCCTAATTCTCACATGGCATATTTAGAAAGCATTTAAAGTGCGAAATTTAAAAGTTCTAAGTTATTACACAATGATCATGGGAATGGGGGTACAAATGTTCAAATGGGGATGAGACTTCATAGGAGGATGGTACCCAATATTTACAACCAAATTGAATTGCGCAAGTATAAATGTATAGATGTATAAGAAAGGAGCAATATGTATGTGAAAGTATTTTTGTGTAAGTGTATATTTTATTCACAAATAAAAATAAAAGTAATTAAAAGAAAGTTAATTTTTGAATATTTTTATGTTTAGGGCAAAAACCCTAATTTTTACTAAATAAAAGGTATTAATTATTTATTATGTATTATATACAATATTTACTAATTATATACAAAAAAATAAATAAAAAAGAAGTATATTTGTCAAAAAGGTATTTTTAATGTTAAATATTAATAAAAATAACAATATATATTTTTGGTATTTTTATCTTAAATATCCTAATAAATATGTAAATATTTATATTATATGATAAATATATTAAATATGTATAAAAATAAAATATTTAATATTTACAAAAAAAGTATATTTTCATAAAATATTTTCAAAAGATAAAATAAAATGAAAATCAGAAAATAAAATGCATTGGTATTAATTTTAATATTTTTTAAACAAAAGATATTATGTATTATTTATGTACAAACATATATTTAAACAAATAAATCCCTAATAAATACAAAAATGGTGTGAAACATATTTTTTATATTTTTAATATTATTAGAAAAAATAAATAAGTCAGAAATAAAAAGAAAAGTCAAGAAAATGTCTCAAATAAGCACAATGGGCCAAGGGGGTTCCAAAGTAAGCATAGGGTGCAAAAAGGAAAGTCAACTCAGGCCCAGCCCAAGAAGACTTTGTCTTCAACCTCAGGACCTGTATGAACAACAACAACACGCGTTTTCTATCTCCAGATTCCTTGATCTTTTGCCAAATCTTGCAACATGAAACCTGTAGAGCTTGAAGCCACGATTCTAGACATATAAAGAAATCAATCTAACTCTCAGAAATGAGAGAGAATTTCTTCTCCCCCAATTCCTGACCTAGTTTTTGTTCCATGTTCAGACATCAAATTCTCATAGCACACATAACATAAATGAAAACTAATTATATGGGCATGTTCAGGGCTATGAATGTGACATAATTTCTTCACAAATCTAAACCTAACAATGCCTGGATAGAGAGATACAAGTTCATGAACTTACCTGTTCAGTTGGAATCGTATCTGGTGATGGAGGTGTTTTCAATGCAAGGTGATGATTGGTATAGCTTCCTTGATGTCCAGGGATGCTATTCCAAGCTTTTGTTTACCTTGAAACCAAGTGAATCGTGTTATGGCACTTCAACTGCAAAACATAAAATATGGAAATGGTGATGTTAGCTAGGGGTGTTACAGGTCGTGTTTGAGGCTTGGAATAGTTTCAAGGGGTGATGTGGGATGTGTTTGAACAAGTCTTAGCAAGAATGCACAAGTGGAATGAACTATAGAAGTCCAACTGCAGCTTATGCCCTGTTTTTGCAGTTTTAGGGTGATTCTGTGTTTGAGAAGGTATAAAACTTGGTTGGCTTGTGTTTCAGCTTAGGTTTGATGATTAGAAGGTGTTTGATAACTTTGCTTAAGCTCTGGTACACAGGAATGAGAGTTGTTAGTTGTTATGCTAGCTTTCTTCAACTTTAAGCAACAAATGTCCAAGTTATGTTCTAGACTGATGCAGGCCCCCAATCTATGTTGCAACCTCTCCCCTTGATCAGTGTGTTTTGTTCATAAACTTGTGCCAAAAGGATTTGCCTTGTACTTGCTTGGATTTTCATTTGACATAAAGTCCAACTTTTCTAAAATGGCTAATTTGCTTTTTCTATTTAAGGGTTAAACTTCCATGTAATGCTTAAACACATAAAACAAGGCCTTGGCACAATGAGTTAGCATTAAATTATTGAATGCAAAAGGGATATAGGACCTGTAATCAAGGAATGCAAGCTGAGTTCAAAATTGCTTAAGTGTATGAACATGAAACTTGGCCTTAAACAAAGTGAGTTTTTCCCAACTTGCCAAATTAGATTCTCCCTAACCATGTGGTTTTTTGATGAGTTCTTGGACATTTTAGAAAGCTTGGAATGTGTACTATAATCCATCTTTGAAATGCAAATTGAAATTCCAAGTGGAAGCATGTGAAAAATGGTCTTGAAGTTAGGCAAAAATCCTGCCTAAAATGGTTCAAAATTTCTCTAAGTTAAGAATGGTTTGGTACCCTTGTTCCAAAAATTGTAACTTGAGATACAAGCTTCTTTTGAGAAAACTTTGTGAATCAAAGTTGTAGATTTTGCAATGGACTACAACTTTCATGTTTTGACTTTTCCTTGAATCCAAATGAATCTTGGTGAGAAAGTGGGACAAAGTTAGGAAAAATTAGGGTTTTTCATAACTTAGAAAAATTCTAAGTTATAAAAAATCTTCATTTCAAACCCTAATTTGCAATTCTTGATTTCTTGATGAACAAGTTTCATGATTTGGCATGTTTTGATGAAAAATGAATCTTGACACTTGATTTTGACCAAAAAGTCAAAGTTTGACTTTTCAGTATACAGTCAAAATTGATCAATTGACTGGGAAATTCAACTGTCAATCTTGTGCATTTGGGATCTTTTGAACTTGTTGAGTATGTCAAGACAATTACATGGGGTCCTTGAGTCCATATGTGAGCTTGGTTTGCCATTGGCTAGGTCAAACAGTCAAAAATTGTCTTTGTGCAGTCAAAACCCTAAAAATGACCATTTTGCCCTTTTGGTGATCTGATCAAATTTCTTGTGGAATTGTGATCCAAACTTGATCAAATGGTCCATATGAGTTCATAATGTTGATGTGGGTCAATTTTTATAAGATTTGACTGTCAATTGGCCACAGTTGACTTTTTCCCCAATACAATTGATTTCTAGGTCAACTGTCCAATTGACTGGGCAAAATTTGGAATCAAGACTTGAAACTTGGTATGGATAAACTTGGGAGTCCAACATGAAGCATGAAAGTCATATTTAGGCATTTTAGGTCAAAATATCTTTGTGCAAACACAAACCCTAATTTGGGTCAACAGTGCAAGGAGAAGTCTTGAGCAGAGGAAACCCTAACTGGATCTTGAGCTCCAAGGGTCTTGTGATGAGAAAATGTTGAGAAAATGGGAGGGAAAATTTTGGGGTACAACAGTTTCCTCTGTTCAATCTTCTTGAACCTGAAGAGTTAGATTGGCAAGTTTGCCTTTCGTGACTCGAGGGTAAAAGGAGATTGGACACTAGAGTGCCCGGAAATTTGCACTCGCATGTTGGATTATCAGCAAATGTGATGTCGGGAATGGGCTTATAGATGCCATTTGGAGATATGGTGGATAGGAAGATGGGCTTATAGATGCCATCTGAAGGCGTGACAGAGACTTGTCGGGAATGGGCTTATAGATGCCATTTGGAAGTGTTGATCGCATAAGAGATTCCTTAGCGAGAACTTGTGTACTTTGAGAAAGACAGATGTTTTCCTGGCTTGTTACAGGTGTTGATCTTCAATCTCTTCATGCAGACATGCCCTGGCTAGATACAGGTGTCGAGTCTATAATCGGTTGCTCGCAGATATGCCCTGGCTGGATACAGGCATCGAATATGGAATTGTCGTCTACAGATATGCCCTGGCTGGATACAGGAGTCGAATCTGGAATTAGTCGTCAACAGATATGCCCTGGCTGGATACAGGAATCGAATCTTCAAACTCTTCAGATGTGCCCTGGCTAGATACAGGAATCGAATCTGGAAATAGTCGTCAACAGATATGCCCTGGCTGGATATAGGAATCGAATCTGGAATTAGTCGTCAACAGATATGCCCTGGCTGAATACAGGAATCGAATCTTCAAACTCTTCAGATGTGCCCTGGCTAGATACAGGAATCGAATCTGGAAATAGTCGTCAACAGATATGCCCTGGCTAGATGCAGGAATCGAATCTGGAATTAGTTGTCAACAGATATGCCCTGGATGGATACAGGAATCGAATCTTCAAACTCTTTAGACGTGCCCTGGCTAGATACAGGAATCGAGTCTGGAAATAGTCGTCAACAGATATGCCCTGGCTGGATACAGGAATCGAATCTTCAAACTCTTCATATGTGCCCTGGCTGGATACAGGAATTGAATCTGGAAACTGATCACTCACAGACGTGCCCTGGCTAGATACAGGAATCGAATTTGGAATTGTGACAGTTGAAGGTAGTTGTCTTTTGGGTTGTCTTTTTCCTGAAAAGGCAAAACATCAGTTGTATGCAATGTCATGATGTATGAAATGCGTGATGTCATGATGCTAAAAATGAGATAGTGTTGTATGCACTTTATCATGTATGTAAGAAGGATGTATGAAATATGAAATGTTTATGAATGTATTTTCGTCTAGGAAAATAAATCCTTGACGACCGGCCGGGGAATTAAATCCTGGGCTGACATTGAAGAGGAGAGTTCTTCGTTTCCGCTAGGGATGAGGATCGCAAGAATACACCGGTAGGAGAAGATGACTCTGTTGGGGAATAAACTTGTTGGAGAGATTGCTCTGAGGGAAATTACCCTGCTGAGGTTTTGATGAGAGCTCCGCTGAGGATTTCAATGATGGACTCCGCTGGGGATAACAATGATAAACTCCGCTGGGGATGACAATGGTAAAACTCCGTTGGGGATTGGAAGAACTTCGCCGGGGGCGATCTTCCGTGGCAATTAGCTGAGGATAACCCAGTTATAAGCCCTTGTGAGGAATAACTTTGAATAAAGCCCGGGAGAGACGTCCGTACTTTACAGGGGACAAGCTTCCAGAATCTACTTGGGATAAGCTTCAAGACCTGCTGGGGATATGGATTCTAAATTTCCTGGGGAAATATTCAGACTGTACTGGAAAATGGTTCCACTGGGGTGTCTGTATTCCGCTGGGGAACAAATCTTAGATCAAGACTGCCGGGGTTACTTGCTGAGGAATGCCCATACTCCGCTGGGGAATGTTGATATCTTCTGGGGCTACCCAACTTCCTTTAGACTGACTGTAGACTAACTCGGCTGGCGGAGAGTATTGCTGACTTGCTGTGGGAACATGGTGCCTATTGTAGGGCTGATGATAGACTAAATCTTCCCTGGGAGGGTATTGCTGATTCTTGTCTTACTCTGTGGGGAGTTGAGGTAATTTGGTCACATTCTTCAGTTGAATCTACCTTGGTACCTTGGCGAACAAAGCAACTAGACTGCCTGGAATATTCTACATTGCCCCTAATTCTGATGTCACCGGTAATTAGTCTTTTGTTTCACATGCAAGTATTTATGAATTAGCAATTTAATGTCAAATGCATATATCAAAAATGAACATTGGACGTTCTTCGCAAGACAAAACAGAAAAAAGGAAAAACAAATGGCAATTTGTTTGGAAAAGTGAACTTGTATTGATTTTGAAATTTGCCTGTAAATAGGCGTTTTTGTACAAGAGGCTGACGTCCTAGTAAGAGAACGCTGCCGAAAAAATCATAAAGCTTATACAATTTTGAAAAGGAAACAAAACATCTATGAAAAATATTCCCACTGGGTTCCAACTCTGCTATCGCCTTTATGTCTTCAAGCGTCTCATCACTTTGCTGCTTAGTTGAAGATGAAGCTGATTGATCGATGCCGAAGTCTGAGCTAGATAGTTGATGCCGAATTCTGGATGCAAGGTGATCCAATGAGACATAGTGTTACGCTTTATCCCTAACTTTTTCCTGGACCGCCCTTTTGGGTTTTCAGTCCACCGGGATACCCATTTTTGCCCAAGCCGCCTTTTCAGGTTTTCGACTTGCCGGGTGTACAGATTTTTTTCATTTCATCCCTTATTTTTGCCCGAACCCTTTTGGTTCGCCGGGAAGCCCTTATTTTTGCCTAGGTATGTCAACCTAGCGGGTCTTTTATTCATGCATAGTATCTTTTTACTATGTCTGCATTGGCGGGGTGAGGAAGGTCGTCACCATCCATGGTGGTTAGGATCATGGCTCCTCCTGAGAACACATGCTTAACCACAAATGGCCCTTCGTACGTAGGGGTCCATTTTCCCCTGGGATCACTTTGAGGAAGGATGATGCGTTTGATTACCAGGTCCCCAACTTGATACTCTTGTGGTCTGACTTTCTTGTTAAATGCCCTGATCATCTGTTTTTGGTACGTCTGACCATGACAGATAGCAGTGAGTCTCTTTTCGTCAATTAGGTTTAATTGATCAAGTAGAGTCTGGATCCAGTCATCTTCACTCAAGTCTGCATCCTTCATTATCCGGAGAGAGGGTATCTGGACTTCAATCGGCAAGACTGCCTCCATGCCATAGACCAAGGAAAAGGGTGTTGCCCCGGTTGACGTACTTGCTGAGGTACGGTACCCGTGAAGAGCAAATGGTAACATCTCGTGCCAATCTTTGTAGGTCACTATCATCTTCTGCACAATCGTTTTGATATTCTTATTAGCTGCTTCTACAGCCCCATTCATATTGGGCCGGTAAGGAGAAGAGTTGTGGTGCTGTATCTTGAATTGCTCGCAGAGCTCAGTGATCATCTTGTTGTTAATATTGGTACCATTATCCGTAATGATTCTTTCCGGGACGCCGTACCGACAGATCAGGTTATGCCGAATGAAACGTGCAACGACGCTCTTGGTTACGGTGGCGTAGGAAGCTGCTTCTACCCACTTTGTGAAGTAATCAATCGCTACCAAGATGAAGCGATGCCCGTTGGATGCCGTCGGTCGGATCTCGCCGATCATATCAATGCCCCACATTGCAAAAGGCCAAGGTGCCGTCAGGACGTTCAGAGGAACCGGAGGGATGTGCACCTTATCAGCATAGATCTGGCATTTATGACAAGTTCGAGAATGTTGGTAACAGTCGGCTTCCATTATGGACCAGAAATATCCTGCCCTAAGGATTTTCTTTGCCATGGTGTGTCCACTGGAATGTGTTCCGAATGTACCTTCATGTAGCTCTACCATGATCTTCTCTGCTTCAGTTTTATCCACACAACGCAGTAAAGTTGAATCATGATTTCGCTTGTAGAGAATGCCGTTGCTGAGGAAGAATTTTGCCGCAAACCTTCTCATGAACTTCTTGTCATTGACAGACGCACCTTCAGGGTATTCCTGGGCTTCCAAGTATCTCTTCACCTCATGATACCAGGGTTTTTCAGTTACCTCTTTGGCCTCAAGATCGCAACAGTATGCAGGTTCGTCCAACTTCCAGATAATGATCCGGGGAGCCTCGTTGTCCCATTTGACTTTGAACATTGAAGACATCGTAGCTAGTGCGTCCGATAACTGATTCTCCTCTCTTGGGAAATGCTCAAAAGTTATCTCTTCAAAGTGGGGAAGCAAAGTCAACACATACTCCTTGTAAGGAATAAGATTTGGGTGTTTCGTATCCCACTCCCCTTTGATCTGATTGATCACGAGAGCGGAATCTCCAAAGACACTCAGAAACTTGATCCTTAAGTTGATTGCAGCTTGAAGACCCATGATACATGCCTCATATTCTGCCATGTTGTTGGTGCAATTGAAACATAGACGGGCGGTGAGTGGAGTATGAGTGCCTTTGGGGGATATGATCACGACGCCGATGCCGTTACCCAAAGCGTTTGAGGCTCCGTCAAAATGCATAGACCATCGGGATCCTTCCTCAGGTCCTTCATCCGGTCCAGGTACTTCACAGTCGGTTACTACCATGATATCTTCGTCCGAAAATTCAAAGTTCAATGATTGGTAATCGTCCACAGGTTGGTGTGCCAAATGATCTGCCAGTACACTTCCTTTGATTGCTTTTTGAGTTGTGTATTGGATGTCATATTCCGTCAAGATCATTTGCCATCTTGCTATTCTTCCGGACAGAGCAGGCTTTTCGAATATGTACTTGATGGGATCCATTTTTGAAATCAACAGAGTAGTGTGAGTCAACATATACTGTCTCAGCCGGCGAGCAGCCCATACCAGAGCGCAGCAAGTTTTCTCGAGCAGTGAGTACCGAGACTCACAGTCGGTAAACTTTTTGCTCAGGTAATAAATAGCGTGCTCTTTTCGGCCAGACTCGTCATGCTGCCCCAGCACACACCCCATTGAATTGTCAAGCACTGTCAAGTATAGTATTAGAGGTCTCCCTTCCACTGGTGGCATAAGAATGGGTGGTTCTTGGAGATACTCTTTTATCTTCTAGAAAGCGGCCTGACATTCATCGTTCCAACGTACTACTTGATCTTTCTTCAGTAATTTGAAGATTGGCTCACAGGTAGCAGTTAGATGTGAGATGAATCGGGCAATGTAATTCAGTCGTCCTAGGAAGCCTCTGACTTCTTTCTCTGTCTTAGGAGTCGGCATCTCTTGTATGGCTTTCACCTTGGCAGGGTCCACTTGAATACCTTTGTCGCTTACAATGAAACCTAGCAATTTTCCAGACCTCACCCCAAAGGTGCATTTGTTTGGGTTCAACCTCAGCTTGTACAACTTCAGTCGGTCGAACAGCTTCCGCAGATGGTCAAGGTGTTCCTCCTCAGTTTGGGACCTTGCAATCATATCATCGACGTACACCTCAATCTCATGATGGATCATATCATGGAATAAAGCAACCATGGCACGTTGGTAGGTTTCCCCAGCATTTTTCAACCCGAATGGCATGACCTTGTAGCAGAAGGTGCCCCACTGAGTTACAAAGGTAGTCTTTTCCATATCTTCAGGAGCCATCTTGATCTGATTATACCCTGAAAAACCATCCATGAAGGAAAACACCTTGTGTTGAGCAGTATTGTCAACAAGAACGTCGATGTGAGATAGGGGAAGTCATCCTTGGGGCTTGCCCTGTTCAAATCCCTGTAGTCGACACACAGTCTGACTTTACCATCTTTCTTTGGCACTGGAACCACGTTAGCCACCCACTGTGGATAAGAAGTCACTGCTAGAAACCCGGCATCAAACTGCTTCATAACCTCAGCTTTGATCTTTTCGGACATCTCTGGACGCATACGGCGGACCTTCTGCTTTACCGGAGGGCAGTCTTCCTTGGTAGGCAGGTGATGAACTACAATGTCGGCATCCAAACCAGGCATGTCTTCGTAAGACCAAGCAAATATTTCCATGTAATCATGCAGCATCTGGATCAATCGTTGCTTCACGCTGAGCTCTAGATTGGCACCAATCTTGACTTCTTTTCTATCTGTCTCAGTACCCAGGTTCACTGTTTCCACCGGCTCTTCATGTGGCTGAATGGCCCTCTCTTCCTGGAGTAGCAGTCTTGCGAGTTCACCAGGCACTTCGAAATCATCTTCACCTTCGTCTTCGGCTAAGTTGATCGGATTTTCGAAGTCATAACTGGCAGTAGCAGAGCTGTTACCAGTGAGATCCAGAGTGGATTGAAACCTGTATAAGTGAGTGTGTGTAAATATAGCTATTTTGCAATATATAACACAGAAAGAAAAAGAGCACAAGATTTGAAATGCAACAAACGTCCAATGTTTTGATTAATGATATATGGAAATGTCATACAAAAAGCCCTCACAAATGGAGCCACGGTGCCCCGGGTAGGACACCGAGCCAATAAAAGTTTCAACATATTGTTTGTTACAAATTGAACACAAAAGAGTTAATTACTGCGTGACAAATGTAATAGGTGTAAAATCCTTTGCCGTCCAGTTGCTTGGTCCGTTGCTGGTTGTTGGATAGATCCAACTGTCAAATTCTGCTTCCTCTACGTCCTCCTCGATAGCATTCACCCTTGGGTTGGTGATGAACACCGGAGCCTTTCTGATCCTTTCTTTGCGAACAGCCCTCTGAGCCTCTGCAGTAAAGCCCAGCCCAAACTTGTCCGTCTTTTGAGTGAAGTCAGGAAGCTGACCCCAGTTTGCACATTTTCCTTTCTCGATTACAGCCCGGGCATCCTTCAAGGAGGCCATCTTCAAAGGAAAGTCTTCTTCAACCACTGCCTCAGCGGACGCCAATGTTGGAGGTACCTCTTCAAAATGTTGAAAGGGGGTTTCAATAAACTCCCCGTCCATCTTGATATACCGGAATGAATTCAAGTGACTAACCATGTATTCCTCCTCACCTTGCACAGTAACAATCTTCCCTTTGACAGGGTATTTGAGTTTCTGGTGTAGAGTGGATGTTACGGCCCCAGCTTTGTGAATCCAAGGTCGGCCCAGCAAACAGGAATAAGATGGACGAATATCCATCACATAGAATGTTGAGTCGAAGACTTGGGAACCCACACGAATAGGAATGTCTACCTCACCATGCACCATCCTCTTAGAACCGTCGAAGGCTCTAACAATGATGTTACTAGGTTTCAATTCCAGGCCCTCGCAATCCAACCTATCTAAGGCCTTCTTGGGCAATACATTCGGGGAAGAACCGGTGTCCACCAACACATGTGCAAGAGTAGTGCCCCTGCATTCTATGGAAACATGCAGGGCATCATTGTGGTTTTTTCCCTTGGCGGTCAGGTCTGCATCCGAGAAGCCCAAACCATTGTCAGCTGTCAAATTAGCCACACAGTCAGTGAATTGATCTGCAGATGTCTCTTGCGGCACATGGGCCGTTTTCAGAAATGAAATCAAGGCCTTGGCGTGGGCTTCTGAGCACAGCAGCAAAGATAGCATAGAGATCTTGGAGGGGGTATGCCCCAGCTGTTCAACGACATTGAAGTCACTCTTTTTAATGATTTTAAGGATTTCCTCCATCTCTTGCTGGGAGGCTTCAACAGCGGTCTTTTTTGGTGCCTCCGTCCGGGCAGGCAAATCGGTAGCAACTTCTTTGCCCCGAGCATCAGAGGACTCGGCGGCAGTAGTAGACACAGGAACTTGATTTGGAACATGCACACTTGCGGGTGTGATGATAAAAGGTTTTCGGATAACTGGTGGTGCAATGTCAGGCGAGAAGAGCCTGCCACTGCGAGTAATCTTGGCGGGACCAGTGATGTTACTGATACTAGTACCGGTGTTGAACTCCTGCTTCACTCCAAGCACATACACGTCTGCCCCATAGTGCCATGGGACAGCCTTGTCAGATTCATAGGGGAGGGGCCCCGGAACAGTAATGGTAATGGGTGCGACAGACACAATTTTGACTGGCTTCCTTGGGAGAGCCTTGGTAGGATCGTTGAAAATTGTGACGACAGATACTTCTTCAGCGGAAACAAATGGAACAGCGGTTTTCTTGAACAGAATCTCCTTGCTATCCATCAGGCTTTGGATGCCTGATTTCAGCAGCGGACAACCGGTAGGGATAACAGCACACAGGAGGCAACCCTTGCTACAACCCGGAAATAAACCGGCTAGCAGTAGGTTCCTCTTAACAGTCAATAGAGGGGTAGCAACATCATTCACCGAAACAGCATACAAATCTTCTTCGACGGCATTTACTCTATGATAGGGCATAGGAGTAGTTACAACATTTGGCCTCTAAAGCGCCTCAAACTGAATTTCCTTCGCATCGATAAGGTCTTGAACCTTATTTCTCAGGGCCCAGCAATCATCAGTAGTATGCCCGGGGCTATCGGAATGATAAGCACAGCGGGCATTTGGGTTATACTTAGGAGATGCAGTATTCACGACCTTCGGAGCCTCTTTGATGGTCACCAAGTTGGTTGATAGCAGTTGCGGTAAGATTTGTGATAAGGTCTGACAGCTTCATACGACATACCTAACTTCTGAGCACGGATGCGGACCCATCTGCAATAGGGTTCCATTGGTAGAGAAGTCTTTGGTCCCAACTCATGTGGGTCAGCTTTGTGAATTCTGTCCCAAGCCTTAATGAATCCATGGTGTAGTTTGTCACTGTCTACCTGAAATTCAAAATGGAAGTGAGGAACCAACATCTCATGAGGCCCTACTCTTCTGGCTCTTCCAAACTGACGGAGAGCTAAACATGGATTATAAGAGATTCCTCCCTGGATGCCGATCAATGGAACATTAGGGTATTCTCCGCAACGATCAATAACAGCTACCTCATCCAAACCTCTGAGAGTCCAAGTGATGTCATTATCAGTGAGAGACATTAACCTATGAGCCCAACCCTTTCCTTCTTCATTCTTCAGCACGAACTTAGGAAGGTGCGAAATAAACCACCTCACTAGCAAAGGAGCATAACACCATGGAGTTCCTCGTCTTCGGGCAGTACGAGCATAGAGTTGTTGCAGGATATCACCCAAAAGAGTGGGTACAGGATTCCGAGACATGAAGATCCTTATGGCATAGATACTGATAAAGGTGTCAGGATTTGGAAATAGTACCAGACCATAGATTAAAAGAGCCAGAATGTCTTCGTACGCCTTGAAGTCTAAGTCATTCCAGAAATCATTAGCTTTGCCAACTAGAAATTTAACCAAAAAGCCCTTAACTCCACTTCTAGTTTCCCAGTTAGCCAATACCTCTTCTTTGGTCAAGGGGAGAACTGCAGCAACCTCTTCAGGCCTAGGAGTCTTTTCCCAACCGGTGAATGGAGTTTGCTCAAAAACAGGAATACCAAGCAAATCAGAGAATTCTTCCAGGGTAGGGACCAGCTGGAAGTCTTGAAAGGTAAAGCAATGATACAGGGGATCATAAAACTGGGTCAGGACACTTATCAGTTGTTGGTCCCACTTTGAAGTGATCAAACCAAGGAGAGAACCATGCCTCTTGATGAAGGAAGAAGTGTTTGGAATCCTATCAACCAAATCCCTGAGCAAAGTTTGTGGTTGAACAAAATTGAACCGGATAGTATTCCTACGCACGGGCATCATGATGTCCTACAAAACAGAGAAAAGATGAAACTTTTTTGTCTTTGAAATGGGTCAGTCCTTATACAGGATGCATGTAATGGTATGATGATATGATGCTATGATGAAGCACAACACAAGTATTCACACAGGCAAGCATGATAAGGCACACAAGTCACACAAGACAACCCTTAGGTTTCAGGCCAGCATGAAGTTTAGGTATTACCCTCTTTTAGTTTCGTTGGTTAAAACCTGTCCTATCAAAAGTAACCGGGTTCTAGAGGATCTCAAATCATTGACTACCCTCAATCGGTCATAACTCCAGCATCGAAATCTTTTCTTGCGGCCAGAACCATCGCGAGAGTTTAGCCTCAATGAGTGTAGCATACTGCTATTGTTCTAATGGCCAAGTTGGGTCAATTTAGGGTTCTAAGGTCGGTTGGTGTTTAATGACTCCTTAGAAGACCCATATTCTCCTTGTTGCAACACAAGGGATATCGGTACAGACTAAGGTGCCACACCAACGTAGCCACTGCTTCACCCATGTCGGTCTACGCCGGACAGGTCCCTCAAAGATTATGCTACCTAAAAGGGTATTCCCCAGATCCGAGTTAGGATCTATGAGACTCCGATGCAAAGCCCACAAATATAAAAGCAAACAAGGCAAACAATTGAAAACAAAGATGATCTAATCCCTAAGGTTACTCCACTTTTAAGACATTCCCCAGCAGAGTCGTCAGTTCTGTGATACGGTGGGAGAACTGACTTGAGGTTTTGCGTTTGTTTTCGCAAATGTTTCGGTTGAGCAAGAGTCGCCACCGACTTTTTATTTTATCCTAAGGAAAGGTTTAAAAAGCACAGCAAAAACCTTTGAGATGTTTTCTTGGGTTCGGGGAGTAGATTATAGAAAGGGAAGGTATTAGCACCCTTTCTATCCATGGTTATCCATGGGCTCTTAGTTACTTGCTTAGATCAACTTGCCTTAGTTTTCAATTGTTTGAAATGGTGCTTTGTGTGTGTGGGTTTGAAAATGTTTTTGAAAAGAAGCCAATGTGGTGGCAACCTTTGTAATGATCCATGTTGGGATGTATACAAAGGTGTATGTCTTTTGAAAAGGTTTTCAATGTTTTTGAAAGTTGTTTTGAAAGTGTATTGATGTGTGATTTTGAAAAAAATAGGCAAGTGTTTTGTTTTGCAAATTGGTAAGTAATCAAGAGCTATCTACCCTAAATTTCTCAAAGATCTTTGCTATGTTTTAACCCTTTTAACAATTTTGTTCCACCATTGTATTTGGTGGACAATCTTGTGTTAGGATGTGAAAGGGACGGGCGCGGGTCATCGTTTAGACCATAATTGCAATGGTGCCAAGTATCTTTGGGAAATTTTCCTTTAAGGGACTTGATCATTTTTTAGGCAACTTTCGAAAGCGTCATCGAGGGACTATGATCATTTGAATTGTGTTTGTTTTTCCCAAAGAAACCTAACATGCAATATGGCCCATTATTGAAGGCAACAAGTGGAATACCCTAGGGGTGCAAGTGTGATTGGTGTTGTCCATTTTCATGCTTGTTTATCTTGAAATTAGGTCAAACTATTTTGGTTAATTGATTTGCATACAAACCCTAATTCTAACATGGCATATTTAGAAAGCATTTAAAGTGCGAAATTTAAAAGTTCTAAGTTATTACACAATGATCATGGGAATGGGGGTACAAATGTTCAAATGGGGATGAGACTTCATAGGAGGATGGTACCCAATATTTACAACCAAATTGAATTGCGCAAGTATAAATGTATAGATGTATAAGAAAGGAGCAATATGTATGTGAAAGTATTTTTGTGTAAGTGTATATTTTATTCACAAATAAAAATAAAAGTAATTAAAAGAAAGTTAATTTTTGAATATTTTTATGTTTAGGGCAAAAACCCTAATTTTTACTAAATAAAAGGTATTAATTATTTATTATGTATTATATACAATATTTACTAATTATATACAAAAAAATAAATAAATAAGAAGTATATTTGTCAAAAAGGTATTTTTAATGTTAAATATTAATAAAAATAACAATATATATTTTTGGTATTTTTATCTAAAATATCCTAATAAATATGTAAATATTTATATTATATGATAAATATATTAAATATGTATAAAAATAAAATATTTAATATTTACAAAAAAAGTATATTTTCATAAAATATTTTCAAAAGATAAAATAAAATGAAAATCAGAAAATAAAATGCATTGATATTAATTTTAGTATTTTTTAAACAAAAGATATTATGTATTATTTATGTACAAACATATATTTAAACAAATAAATCCCTAATAAATACAAAAATGGTGTGAAAAATATTTTTAATATTTTTAATATTATTAGAAAAAATAAATAAGTCAGAAATAAAAAGAAAAGTCAAGAAAATGTCTCAAATAAGCACAATGGGCCAAGGGGGTTCCAAAGTAAGCATAGGGTGCAAAAAGGAAAGTCAACTCAGGCCCAGCCCAAGAAGACTTTGTCTTCAACCTCAGGACCTGTATGAACAACAACAACACGCGTTTTCTATCTCCAGATTCCTTGATCTTTTGCCAAATCTTGCAACATGAAACTTGTAGAGCTTGAAGCCACGATTCTAGACATATAAAGAAATCAATCTAACTCTCAGAAATGAGAGAGAATTTCTTCTCCCCCAATTCCTGACCTAGTTTTTGTTCCATGTTCAGACATCAAATTCTCATAGCACATATAACATAAATGAAAACTAATTATATGGGCATGTTCAGGGCTATGAATGTGACATAATTTCTTCACAAATCTAAACCTAACAATGCCTGGATAGAGAGATACAAGTTCATGAACTTACCTGTTCAGTTGGAATCGTATCTGGTAATGGAGGTGTTTTCAATGCAAGGTGATGATTGGTATAGCTTCCTTGATGTCCAGGGATGCTATTCCAAGCTTTAGTTTGCCTTGAAACCAAGTGAATCGTGTTATGGCACTTCAACTGCAAAACAGAAAATATGGAAATGGTGATGTTAGCTAGGGGTGTTACAGGTAGTGTTTGAGGCTTGGAATAGTTTCAAGGGGTGATGTGGGATGTGTTTGAACAAGTCTTAGCAAGAATGCACAAGTGGAATGAACTATAGAAGTCCAACTGCAGCTTATGCCCTGTTTTTGCAGTTTTAGGGTGATTCTGTGTTTGAGAAGGTATAGAACTTGGTTGTCTTGTGTTTCAGCTTAGGTTTGATGATTAGCAGGTGTTTGATAACTTTGCTTAAGCTCTGGTACACAGGAATGAGAGTTGTTAGTTGTTATGCTAGCTTTCTTCAACTTTAAGCAACAAATGTCCAAGTTGTGTTCTAGACTGATGCAGGCCCCAAATCTATGCTGTAACCTCTCCCCTTGATCAGTGTGTTTTATTCATAAACTTGTGCCAAAAGGATTTGCCCTGTACTTGCTTGGATTTGCATTTGACATAAAGTCCAACTTTTCTAAAATGGCTAATTTGCTTTTTCTATTTAAGGGTTAAACTTCCATGTAATGCTTAAACACATAAAACAAGGCCTTGGCACAATGAGTTAGCATTAAATTATTGAGTGCAAAAGGGATATAGGACCTGTAATCAAGGAATGCAAGCTGAGTTCAAAATTGCTTAAGTGTATGAACATGAAACTTGGCCTTAAACAAAGTGAGTTTTTCCCAACTTGCCAAATTCGATTCTCCCTAACCATGAGGTTGTTTGATGAGTTCTTAGACATTTTGGAAAGCTTGGAATGTGTACTACAATCCATCTTTGAAATGCAAATTGAAATTACAAGTGGAAGCATGTGAAAAATGGTCTTGAAGTTAGGAAAAAATCCTGCCTAAAATGGTTCAAAATTTCTCTAAGTTGAGAATGGTTTGGTACCCTTGTTCCAAATATTGTAACTTGAGCTACAAGCTTCTTTTGGGAAAACTTTGTGAATCAAAGTTGTAGATTTTGCAATGGACTACAACTTTCATGTTTTGACTTTTCCTTGAATCCAAATGAATCTTGGTGAGAAAGTGGGACAAAGTTAAGAAAAAATTAGGGTTTTTCATAACTTAGAAAAATTCTAAGTTATGAAAAATCTTCATTTCAAACCCTAATTTGCAATTCTTGATTTCTTGATGAACAAGTTTCATGATTTGGCATGTTTTGATGAAAAATGAATCTTGACACTTGATTTTGACCAAAAAGTCAAAGTTTGACTTTTCAGTATACAGTCAAAATTGATCAATTGACTGGGAAATTCAACTGTGAATCTTGTGCATTTGGGATCTTTTGAACTTGTTGAGTATGTCAAGACAATTCCATGGGGTCCTTGAGTCCATATGTGAGCTTGGTTTTCCATTGGCTAGGTCAAACAGT
The DNA here is from genome assembly GCA_948472305.1 of Vicia faba. NCBI lineage: Eukaryota > Viridiplantae > Streptophyta > Magnoliopsida > Fabales > Fabaceae > Vicia > Vicia faba. Next base: position 974,408,871 of record OX451735.1, on the reverse strand, counting down.
CAAAAATTGTCTTTGTGCAGTCAAAACCCTAAAAATGACCATTTTGCCCTTTTGGTGATCTGATCAAATTTCTTGTGGAATTGTGATCTAAACTTGATCAAATGGTCCATATGAGTTCATAATGTTGGTGTGGGTCAATTTTTATGAGATTTGACTGTCAATTGGCCACAGTTGACTTTTTCCCCAATACAGTTGATTTCTAGGTCAACTGTCCAATTAACTGGGCAAAATTTGGAATCAAGACTTGAAACTTGGTATGGATAAACTTGGGAGTCCAACATGAAGCATGAAATTCATCTTTAGGCATTTTAGGTCAAAATATCTTTGTGCAAACACAAACCCTAATTTGGGTCAACAGTGCAAGGATAAGTCTTGAGCAGAGGAAACCCTAACTGGATCTTGAGCTCCAAGGGTCTTGTGATGAGAAAATGTTGAGAAAATGGGAGGGCAAATTTTGGGGTACAACACCAGAGAAACTATCCATGAAGGAAAGGGTCTTGTGTTGTTTCGTGTTGTCAACCAGAATGTCGATGTGGGGGAGCGGAAAGTCATCTTTGGGGCTTGCCCTGTTCAAATCTCTGTAGTCAACACACATTTGTACCTTGTCGTCTTTTTTAGGAACCAGAGCTATGTTGTTAACCCATTAGGGATAAGAGGTGACAACTAGGAACCCAACGTTGAACTGTTTCATAAACTTTGCTTTGATCTTCTCAGACATTTCAGGGCGCATCTGACGGACCTTCTACTTTACCGGAGGGCAATCTTCTTTCGTTAGAAGACGGTGAACCACAATATCTGTATCCAGTCCTGGAATGTCTTCATATGACCAGGCAAAGATCTCGACATAATCATGCAACATCTGTATCAACCGCTGTTTGACATTAAGCCCCAGATTTGCACCGATCTTGACTTCTTTTATGTCTTCCTCTATGCCCAAGTTTATTGTCTCGACTGGCTCTTCATGAGGTTGTATATCCATCTCTTCCTGTTGTAATAGCCTATCAAGTTCTCCAGGTACCTCACAATCTTTCTCACCTCCGTCCTCGTCTTGGTTGATCATATTTTCGAAGTCATAACCGGTGATAGCAGAACTGTTATCAATGGGATCCAGAGTGGATATGGATCTGCAATTTGATACGTGAGTGTGTGTAAGAGAATAGCTGTATAGACAAAGGAAAAGTAGAATAGAAAAACAGAGAGCGCAAAATTTGTATGCATAAACGTCCAATGCTTTATTAATGCCATATGAAAATAGAACATGATAACCCTCACAAATAAACTGATGTGCCCCGGGTAAGACACATGGCCATAAAGTTATATTGTTTATTACATATCCAAAAAACAAGAAAGAAAATTACTTCTGAACAAAAGTAATCGATACAAAATATTTTTCCGTCCAGTTACTGGGTCCATCATTGGTAGTAAGGAAGATCCAGTTGTCCATGTCATTGTCATCATCTTCGTCTTCTAAAGCATTGACCCCATGATTTCTGATGCGTAGGGGAGGTCTTCTAGCACGAGCACGTCGAACAGCCCTTTGAGCTTAGAAGAGAAACCCAAACCAAATTTATCAGTCTTGTATGGAATATCAGGGAGCTGACCCCAGATGGTAGACCCAACTTCTTCGATAACCACTTTTGCATCCTTGAGGGAAGCCATCTTCAAGGGAGGTCTGGTGATCTTTGGCATATTGGTGACAACATCAATTGCAGCCAGAGTCTGAGGTACCTCTTCGAAATTCTGGCACGGAGTCTTGATGAATTCACCATCCATTTCAACATATCTGAAGGAATTCAGGTAACTGACCATGTAGTCTTCTTTCCCGTGTACAGTGACAATTCTTCCTTTGACCGGGTATTTCATCATCTGATGCATAGTAAGTGTAATAGCTCCCGCCCCATGAATCCAAGGGCGACCCAATAAACAAAAATAAGATGGTCTAATATCCATCACATAGAAAGTAGAGTCGAAAGTATGAGAACCAACTTTGATGGGGATGTCCACCTCCCCGTGCACCATTCTCTTCGAACCATCAAAAGCCCTCACAATAATGTTGCTGGGCTTCAAGGCCAAACCTTCACAGTCTACTCTATCCAGAGCATTCTTAGGTAGCACATTCAATGATGAACCAATATCTACTAGGACATGGGCCAAAGTAGTTCCCTTGCATTCGACAGAGACATGCAACGCATCATTGTGTTTCCTCCCTCTAGGATTCAGATCAGCATCAGAAAATCCCAAACCGTTATCAGCCGTCAAACTGGCCACACAATCTTTAAATTGGTCAGCAGAGGTTTCCTGTGGCACATGGGCAGTTTTCAGGAACTTCACCAAAGCCTTCGCATGAGCTTCGGAGCACAACAGTAAGGATATAATAGAGATCTTTGAAGGGGTCTGCCCCAGCTGTTCGACCATATTGTAGTCACTTTTCTTGATAATTTTCAAAATTTCTTCCATCTCCTTCTTGGAAGCCTCTAGGATAGATATTGAATGTGCCTTCGTCTGGACAGGCTTAATCATTATGTCTTTTCCCCGAGTCTTGGTCGACTCGGTGATAGGAGTGTCAGCAGGGGTAATCACATGAATTGTAGTAGTAGTATCAGCAAGAACAAAAGTAGGAATGATCACAGGACCAGTAACAGCTTTCGAAGGAGAAATCTCAGGGGAGAACACTCTTCCACTTCTTGTTATTTTGCTGGTTCCAACAATGTTGCCAATGTCGGGATCAACCTTCTTGGAAACCCGGTCTTCATCATCCAGCTAATCTTGCTTGACACCATGGTAGTAGACGTCACCCCCATAGTTCCAAGGAACAGTTTTATCCGAGGAGTATGGGATTGGCCCTGGCATAGTAATTATCAGCGGAGTAACCTTCGGAACAGATGTAATCTTGACGGGTCTTTTGGTGGAGACCCTGGGAGGATTGGTGAAAATGGTTATTATTGAAACATCCTTGTACGGAACGGTTGGAACGAGAGTCTTCTCAAACAAAATATCTCTATAATCCATCAGACGTTGAACACCTTCCTTCAACAAATGACAACCAATTGGTAGAGATAAACAGAAGTGGAAACCTTCGCCACGGCCTGGAAATAAACCGGCCTTCAATAAGTTCCACTTAACAGTCATAAGAGGAGTAACAAGCTCTTCCACAGCAATAACAAACACATCCTTTTTAATAGCGTTAACAATATGGTCGTGCTTGAGCATAGGAGCAGTGATAACATTTGGAATCTCAGGGGCGTCAAACTCAATTTCCTTTTCCTCGAGAAGGTCTTGTACCATGTTTTTCAAAGCCCATCAGTTGTTTGTATCATGACCTGGACTTTCTGAATGATAAGCACAACGAGAATTTGGATTGTAGCGGGGAGAGGTAGTGTTGGGATTCTTCAGATCTTCCTTCAACGTTACCATATTAGACTTCAGTAAATGTGGTAAAACTTGGGACAGAGTCATGTTTATTCGGGTATACTGTCTTGCCGGCCTTTCTGTTTTAGGCTAATTGTTCCTTTGTTGAACAGGTGCAGGTTTAGAGATCACAACAGCCCCTACCTTCGGACGATGTTCAGTTCTATCCTGATTCCTTTGATTGTACACATTGCTAACCTCTTTATTCCCAACAAATGGCTTCCTTACTGCACTGGAGGATGCATCCTTTTGGATCTTACCACTCCTAATTCCAGCTTCCACTCTTTCCCCTGTCAATACTTATTCATTAATTCCGGCCGAAGAACTTCTAATCAGGTGATTAAAGAATGGACCAGACAGGGTACCCAGAAACATATCCACTAGCTCCCTATCAGACAGGGGGAGGCTGGACTCTTCCTGCTAAGTCCCTCCACTTTTGAGCATAGTCTTTAAAGCCCTCGCTCGAACCCATAACCATACTTTGGAGTTGAGTACGGGTAGGAGCAAGGTATGCATTATATTGATACTACTTATAGAAATCAGCGGCCAGGTCTTCCTAATTATGAATGTTGGTCCTTTCCAGCTGGTAGAACCAATCAAACTGAGTTCTGGATAGACTATCCTGAAAGAAGTGAACCCACAAGTCCCTATCAGCAGTGTAAGGCTGTATTTTCCTCACATAAGATCGGAGGTGCATTTTGCGACATGAAACTCCATCGTACTTGGAAAACACTGGCACTTTGAACTTTGGTGGGATGACAATCCCAGACACCAAGCCCAGCTCTTCAAAATCCAGCCCAAGCACTTTCTGAATCTAAATTGCACTCAGACGCTCTTCCAGCTGTTTATACTTTTCGTCGGCCAAAGGATACTACTCTTCATTGGAATCAGTCTCATTGTCAGATTCTCGCGGACTAGGGTCATCCTCTCTTGTCTCACCCTCTTGGTTATCTCCTTCTTTGGAGGAATATGTCTGAAGATGTGAAAAACACAAGAAGGGGGGTTGAATTGTAAAACTTGAAATCAAATACAGACAACACGTTATTTTTATCCTGGTTCGTTTGATCTCAAACTACTCCAGTCCACCCGTCAAGGTGATTTCGCCTCTCTCCAACGAGGTCTTAATCCATTATATTCAACTGAATACAACAACTACTTTAACAACTGTTAAAGCCTTCTTGAGTCTAACCACAAACCGATTTATCTCAAGGAAATTCTCTTACAGATAAATGAATCAAAAGTGTGTTTGATGTTTTCTAGTAAAACTATATATCACAACTGTGATAATACACAATATGAAGCTTAGAATGAAAACAGAATTGCTAGAGCTATAGAGTAAGCGTGGTATGAAGGCTTTAGCAAAATGTATGAGTGCTTGAGTGAGGATTAGCTTTTTGCGCGTATATGCGTGAAGAGTATTAGCCTTTTCTTTTCTCACATAGTCTTGTTTAAATAGCCACAGAAGAGATACGTTGGTTGTCCATAAATCCATTTCAATGCTATTAACATTCTTTCCTTTTTGAGAAGATCTTTGTCTTGGAATAAAGCCGTTGGTAATTAATCTGTCTTGAATGCATAGTAACGTTGACACTTCAGAGTGTTCTGCTAATGATAATCAGAGTGTTCTTGGCTTTAGCTTATTCTGACGCTTCTGAGTGCTGATGACATGGTTAGGATCTTGATCAAAGTCAGAGTATTTTATGCACAGATTCTGTTCATCAGGCTTCAGCGTAGCACATGTTATTTGATCTTCTGATGCTGACATATCTTCTGATGCTGATGTTGATATTGATCTTCTGATGCTGATTCCATCAGAGTTTCTGTAAATACACAACATAATTTTAGGTAGCATATATGTCTTATATAAATCTTACAATTTATTTAATCTTGTATTTTGTTATCATCAAAACTCTAACTGAGGGTTGTAGAATCAAACTATGTTCTAACAATCTCCCCCTTTTTGATGATGACAAAACCCGGATTTTTTTCAATTAAAAATTAAAGAATAAAAGGTATCAGAGATTAAGGATATAGAGGAAAAGGTATCAGAGATAAACAAATAACGAATACAAGGTATTAGAGATAAGAGGATAAGGAAAATAAAGGTATCAGAGTAACGAAGAGAAAAACCCCCCCTGAGTTGGTTACTTCCCTTTAATTCCATGAGACCTTGAGCATCAGAACTTTATTGAACTTTCTTTGAGCATCAGAACTTTACTTTATCAGAGTTCATCAGATTCTTGTACCTGTAAGCTTTTCAAAAGAAGGAAATTCAAATATATCAGAATGTTAGAATGTTTGAGACTTTTGTCTCTGTAATCCGTTATTGAAAAATATCATTCTTTCTCCCCCTTTTTGTCAGTTATCAAAAAGCACAAATAATCAGAGTTAAAATGATCAGAGCAAAAAGAGCGTTTATATAAAAAATAGAAGCAATGATTAAGTCATAACAATGGAAAAATATTACAGACAAGCATGTAAAGAAAACAAGGGAAACACAAGAGAATTCTAAGAGGAAGGTGGAAGACGTGTGAACAGAGCTTCCAACATGCTCTTGATTTGATTGCTGGTTTTCTGTTGCTGAGATACCATGTTTGCTATAGAATCAATCTTGATGTCCTGCTTATCCATCCTTTCATTCATCAGCATATCAGATCTTTTCAAATCCTCCAGAGTATGCCTGTCAAGAGAGGAAGCTTGAGGATCTTCAGATACAGGTTGCTTCTCAGAGCTTTCTGCAATAACTTCTTCTTGACCCAAGTCTTCAGCTGGAATCGTCTATTCTTTTGCAGGTTGAACTTTGGATGCTGGACGCTTTTCAGACCAAGGCGCAATGTCCAGATGGAGAACTTCTTCCTTAAGCAGTTTGCTCAGAACTAGACCTTCAATCTCCTTCAGCATATTGCTGAAGTTCTGTTGAGCCTGTCCATAGCTCTGGTCTTGCAACTTAAAGGTTTCAGAGCATACCCATCTTCTGAATTTTGTCCAGAGGAGGTCTGATACAGCAGGATCCACCACTTCCAGACTTGCTTATTTCAAAGAAGTGATCCACTTCTGTATATCTGTTTCAAAGTTCAATATGCTGGAACCAACATCTGGATGTTTTGGTTTAGGGATAGCAGTTTTGTCGTTGATTGCAACAAGGCATTCAAAGACTGTGAGATCAATGACAGTCTTGCTGTGTTCTTCTGAATTGGCTTTTGGTGAGGGAGTGGGAGAGTCAGGAATTACGATTGGACTTGATGGGGAATTTGGTGGAGTTATTTATGGTGAAGAGGGAAGTTGAGGAATATTCACAGTGGTACCACAGGGAAATTGAATGGCCAAAGGTTGTGGTTCAGGGGATTCAGAATGTTGAGCCTCAGAGGTTTGAGTCTCAGGTTGTGGAGATTGCTCATGTTGAGGAGAGGGTGGATTAATATCTGGTTGTGGGATTTCTGGTATTGGAGAGAGTGGAGTTTCTGGTATTGGTGAGAGTGGAGTTTCTGTGTTTGGATTTGGATTTACTGGTTTGGGAACGGAAGTGTGTTGGTCTATATCAGAAAGAACTTGTTCAAGTTCTTGTTCTGGTATGGTTTCAGTATTAGGATTTTGTGGTTTGGAGCGATATCTTCTGAGGGTTAATGATTCAGAAGGGTCAAAGTCTAAGTCAAAATCATCGAAAGTTTGAGGTGTTGGGTTTTCAGATGGAGTTGGAATTGGAGTTGGAATAGGGATAGATGTGGAAACAGCAGTTCAATCTAAAACAGTTACAGAAGCAGGATTACCTCTTTTCTTGGGACTCTGTTGAGATGATCCTTCTGCAGCTGCTTTTCTTTTCTTCGTCTTCTTCAGAACAACCTCTGGAGCCTTCTGCTGAAGATCTTGAATATTCAGATTTGGTGCTGTACCATCAGCTTTACAAGCATCCAAATATCTCAGAATGATTTGAGGCTTAGAGTCGATTTCTGAGAACATAGGGAAGTCGTCCAGAGGGACTCTTCTGCTGGAGATTTCAGCAAAAGGAGTGACGTTGGGCTCCTTCTTAATGTTCTCTATCAGCTTCATTTTCTTCAGATTTTTGGCATTCAGCTGCTTTCCAACAGAAGGTTCCAGAGTGCTGATTTCTTGTGCCTCTTGCAGATGATCAATCAGCCTATTCTCTGTAAGAATATCTGATATCAGTCTTCCCAAGGGTATCCAATCCCTTTTTGTACGTTCCTCTTCCCTAGTTTCTTTGACACTTGTTCTGAGATGGTTGAACAAAAGATGAGCTAGATTTATCTTGACCTTCTGAGAGATGAAATAGAGCAGAAACTGGTGATCAATGTTAATGTAATCAGGAGAGCTGGTAGGCTTCCTGTGGTTGAAACAACCCATAACAATCTTGGCCCAAATTCTGTGCTTGTCCTTCAAAACCCTTATCTTGCTGGAGGGAAGCCCCAGCATGAAAATTTCCCTTGCAATTAGGGAAAAATCTGCACACCTTTCTGCCATATCAATGCAGCGAATACCACCTCCATTGTACCATATGAGTCTTGCAATCAGGTCTTCAGTGATAACAATATTCTTCCCCATGATGTAGGACGTAACTTGATGATTTGAAGAAGAAGCGTGAATCCAAAATTCCTTTACAAGAATAGGAAACGTTGGACCCACCAGCCTGTCAAAGTACGTTTCCCAACCTTGAGCTTTAATCTCTTCAGATAAATCAAAACCATTTTCCTTGAGACTGTTGAAATCCACAATTAGTTCAGACAGAACTTCAAGGTTCTTGATTGGAGTGAGAAGTGTTCTGAATGGTACTTCATATTGTTCAGAAGAAGCAGTTTTCTGGGAACCTGAAGAAGGAATGCTGGAAGAAGCCATGTTCACACGAGGTTTTTGAAAAAGATTGAAAGGTTTTCTTGAGAAAGAAGAACACTGAAATCAGAAATATTGAGAGAAAACGAAAGTGAAAGTAAAAAGTGTAAATGGTGTGAAGTGTTTAAATAGATTTCTTAAAAAGTTTTTGAAAACATAAACGTTTAAGAGAGAGAATTAAATAATGATTATTAGCATTTAATGATAGCTGGTTTTAGGGGATTCAGAAAGATATTTGGAACGGTTACCCATGACATGTGTCTCAATGCATCCAATCAGCGCTTTGCCTTTTCAGAAACGTGAACGCGTGTTCAGCCTCAGAAAACAGCTGATGACTGGATGACACTTGTTTGCTTGAGTGAACAACACTTTAATCCTTGAACTGAAGCGCTCAGATCTTCATGGATAGATTCTGATACAATCTGCATTTCTAAAGTTCTGAAAGAAGATTGATCAGTAGTTCACAGAAAATAAACACAATTCTGAAGGTTAATATATAAAATTAAAACAATTTTATTCTGGGAAGAGCTTCATGCTGAGATGTTTCAGAATGAAGTTGAACCTATCTTCAGAAAGTGGTTTTGTGAAAATATCAGCCCATTGATGGTCTGTGTTAATAAATTTAAAATTTAAAATCCCTTTCTGAATATAGTCCCTAATAAAATGATGTTTTATTTCTATATGCTTAGCCCTAGAATGCAAAATTGGATTTTTACTTAAGCAAATAGCAGAAGTGTTGTCATAGAGGATATGAATGTTACTCTCAAATATATGGAAGTCCTCAAGTTGACTTTTCATCCAGAGCATTTGTGTGCTGAATCCAGCTGCTGCTATGTATTCAGCTTCTGCTGTTGATAGAGCAATTATGGATTGTCTTTTGCTGGACCATGAGATCAGATTTTCTCCCAGAAACTGGCAGCTTCCAGAAGTGCTTTTAAGTTCAACTCTGTCTCCAGCAAAGTCAACATCACAGTATCCTACTAAGCTGTAATCACTTGATTTTCTATAAAATAAACCCAGATTAGTAGTACCTTTCAGATACTTGAAAATTCGCTTAACTACTGTTAAGTGAGATTCTCTAGGATCTGATTGGAATCTTGCACAAATGTATACACTGAATAAAATATCAAGCCTTGATGCTGTCAGATAAAGAAGAGAACCAATCATACCTCTGTAGACCTTCTGTTCTACCTTTTTGCTTACCTCTTCTCTTTCCAGAATGCACGTGGGATGCATTGGAATCTTTGATGGCTTACATTCTGAGAGATCAAATTTCTTCAGAAGTTCTCTGACATATTTTCTCTGATGAATGTAAGTTCCTTCTGGGGTTTGATTGATCTGAATGCCCAGAAAGAATTTTAGTTCCCCCATTAGGCTCATCTCAAATTCTGCCTGCATACACTTAGCAAACTTTCTTCCCAGAGAAGGTTTAGTAGATCCAAAAATGATATCATCAACATAAATCTGACATACTAAAATGTCATTCTTAATTGTCTTACAGAATAAGGTTGTGTCCACTTTCCCTCTGGTGAATTCCTTTTCTAACAGGAAGTTACTCAGTCTTTCATACCAAGCTCTGGGAGCTTGTTTCAGACCATACAGTGACTTCTTTAGTTTGAAAACATATTCTAGATTTTTTGAAATTTCAAAACCAGGGGGTTGGTGCACATATACCTCTTCTTCTATATAGCCATTTAGGAATGTACTCTTAACATCCATCTGATACAGAGTGATGCCTTTATTTACAACAAATGAAATTAAAAGTCTGATAGATTCTAACCTGGCAACTGGAGCAAAGGTTTCTGTATAGTCTATCCCCTCTTGCTGACTATAACCGTGTGCTACCAATCGTGCCTTGTTTCTGATGACTTCACCTTGTTCATTCAGTTTGTTTCTGAACACCCATTTTGTTCCAATGATGTTGAATCCTTTTGGTTTGGGAACTAGATCCCATATGTTATTCCCTGTGAATTGATTCAGCTCCTCTTGCATTGCTAGAATCCAGTTATTGTCCAGAAGTGCTTCATCGATTGAAGATGGTTCAATCAGAGAAACAAGTCCCATGAGGGATTCTTCAGAGTTTCTGAAGCTAGATCTTGTTCTGATTGGATCTTCCTTTCTTCCTAATATTGTTTCTTCTGGGTGATCCATGCTGCTTCTGGATGGTCTTTTCTGAAGTTGATCAACAGAAGGTGTTGGATTGCTTGTAGTGCCTCTTTATGATGTTGAGGGAGTGTCTCTATTAAGAGCTTCTGATGACTTGTCTTCAGTATCTGTGAATTCAACTTCCATACCTGTAAGTAATTCATTCTGCTTTGACTTTTGAGAGTCAAGCTTATCATCAAAACGAACACGGATTGATTCTTCAACAATCTGTGTTTCTGTATTGTATACTCTGTACCCTCTTGAGCGTTCAGAGTATCCTAACATAATACACTTTTGTGCTTTAGAGTCAAACTTGTTCAAATAATTTTTTGTATTTAAAATAAAACAAGTACATCCAAATGGATGAAAATATGAAATGTTGGGCTTTCTGTTCTTCCATAATTCATATGGAGTCTTTTCCAGAATAGGTCTTATGGAGATTTTATTCTGAATGTAGCACGCTGTGTTTATTGCCTCTGCCCATAAGATCTTAGCAACGTTTGTCTCGTTGATCATGGTTCTGGCCATTTCTTGCAATGTTCTGTTCTTTCGTTCTACAACTCCCTTTTGCTGGGGAGTTCTAGGACAAGAGAAATCATTCAGAATGCCTTTGTCATTAAAAAATGATTCAAAATCTTTGTTTTCAAATTCTCCACCATGATCACTTCTGAGTTTGATGATTCTAAGATCCTTTTCATTCTGAACTTGGTTGCAGAAGGTGACAAACACAGAGTGTGACTCGTCCTTGTGTCTTAAGAACTTTACCCATGTCCATCTGCTATAGTCATCTATGATTACTAACCCATACTTATTGCCACTGACTGAAGCAGTTTTAACTGGTCCAAATAAGTCAATGTGCAGAAGTTCTAATGGCTTAGAGGTGGAAACAACGTTTTTAGATTTGAAAGCTGGTTTTGCAAACTTGCCTTTCTGACATGCTTTACACAGAGCATCTGAATTGAACTTCAGGTTAGGAAGTCCTCTGACCAGATTGAGTTTGTTAATCTGAGATATTATTCTCATACTAACATTTCCCAATCTTCTGTGCCAGATCCATTGCTCGTTGTTAACAAACAGAAGACACTTTACATTCTGACTTTTCAGTTCAGAAAGTTTTATTTTATAAATGTTGGTTCTCCTCTTTCCATTAAATAGGATAGTCCCATCTTTCTGACTAACATCTTTGCATGAATTTTGATTAAAGATTATATCATAACCGTTATCACTTAATTGACTTATGGATAATAGGTTATGCATTAATTCATCTACTAATAAAACATTACTTATAGAGGGAAGATTTCCATTACCTACTGTTCCAGAGCCAATGATCTTTCCTCTCTGATTGCCTCCAAAGCCTATGTGACCTCCAGGCTTAAGTTCCAGGCTTAAGTTCCAGGCTTTGGAACATATGCTTTCTTCCCGTCATGTGTCGTGAGCAGCCAGAGTCTAGGTACCATGACTAGTGTTTCTGCTTTGCTGCTAAAGATATCTCTTCTATGTCTGATTCAGAGTCTGATTCAGAAGCTTCACTGTCTTCTGTTATGTTTGCCATGAGAGCTATGTTTGCTCTCTCATCATCTGATTCTGAGTCAGCTTCAGATGTGTCAGAGTCATCCCATGTAGCCATGAGACTTTTCTTCTTTTCCTTGCAAAACTTCTTTTTGGGCTTTTCCCTCTGAAGCTTTGGGAAATCACTCTTGTAGTGTCCTTGCTCGTTACATTCATAGCATATGATGTCTTTGTTGTTTGGCTTTTTGCTTCCTGAAGAGCCTTCAGATCTTCTGTGTCCAGAGGAGGATTCTGACCATCTGTATCCGGAGAAAGATTCATTCTGATTTTCTGATCTTCTGGGATTCCTGAACTTCCTTTGCCTCTGCTTCCATAATTGGTTCACCCTTCTAGAGAGGAGAGATAGTTCATCTTCTTCTGATGAGGACCCATCAGAGGTTTCTTCAACAGCCTGCAAAACTTTGGAGTCAGATTTTCTGTTTGATTTTAAAGCTAATGGCTTACCTTGATTTTGAGGTTCATCTGCTTCTAGCTCTATCTCGTGACTTCTGAGGGAGCTGATAAGTTCCTCCAGAGAGATTTTGTTGAGATCCTTAGCTAGCTTCAGCGCTGTGACCATTGGCCTCCACTGTTTTGGCAAGCTTCTGATGATCTTCTTAACATGATCAGTAGTAGAATACCCTTGTCCAGAACTTTGAGACCAGCAACCGGAATTTGAAATCTTGAGAACATCGTTTCTATTGATTCACTTTCTTCCATCTTAAATGCCTCGTACTTCTGAATGAGCGCAAGAGCTTTGGTTTCTTTGACTTGAATGTTGCCTTCATGCGTCATTCTCAGGGAGTCAAACATATTCTTTGCAGTGTCTCTGTTTGATATCTTTTCATATTCAGAGTAAGAGGCGGCGCTGAGAAGAATTGTTTTGGCCTTGTGATGATTTCTGAAATCACGCTTGTGATACGGTGGGAGAACTGACTTGAGGTTTTACGTTTGTTTTCGCAAATGTTTCGGTTGAGCAAGAGTCACCACCGACTTTTTATTTTATCCTAAGGAAAGGTTAAAAAGCACAGCAAAAACCTTTGAGATGTTTTCTTGGGTTCGGGGAGTAGATTATAGAAAGGGAAGGTATTATCACCCTTTCTATCCATGGTTATCCATGGGCTCTTAGTTACTTGCTTAGATCACTTGCCTTGCATTTTCAATTGTTTGAAATGGTGCTTTCAATTGTTTGAAATGGTGCTTTGTGCGTTGGTTTGAAAATGTTTTAAAAAAGATGCCTTGTCTAGGCAACCCTTGTAACAATTCTTTACTCGAATGTTTTACAGAAGGTGTTTGTCTTTTTGAAAAGATGCTTCAAGGTTTTGAAAGTTGTTTTTGAAAGTTTGTGTTTGTGATGTGTGGTTTTGAAAAGTATGCAAGTGTTCTTGTTTTGCAAGTTGACAAGTAACCAAGAGCTATCTACCCTAAATTTCTCAAAGATCTTTGCTATGTTTTAACCCTTTTAACAATTTTGTTCCACCATTGTATTTGGTGGACAATCTTGTGTTAGGATGTGAATGGGACGAGCGCGGGTCATCGTTTAGACCATGATTGCAATGGTGCCAAGTGTCTTTTTCTTTTAAGGGACTTGATCATTTTTTAGGCAACTTTCGAAAGCGTCATCGAGGGACTATGATCATTTGATTTTGTTTTGTTTTGCCAAAGACACCTAACATGCAACATGGCCCATTATTGAAGGCAACAAGTGGAGTAACCCTAAGGGGTGCAAGTGTGATTGGTGTTGTCCATTCTCATGCTTGTTTATCTTGAATTAGGTCAAACTATTTTTAGTTGATTTTTTGCATACAAAACCCTAAGTCTATCATGGTATAATTAGAAAACTTTAAAGTGCGAAATTTAAAAGTCCTAAACTATTACAACACAATTTATGGGATGGGGGGTACAAATGTCCAAATGGGGATATTTTAGCAAGAAATTAAAACCTAAATTATTACATCCAAATTGAAATTTTACAAGGTATTTAATTGTACAATAATAAAATAAAATAAAATAAATATGCAAGATGCAAAAAATGATTTTTATATGTATGTAAAAAGTATTTTTTATGTGTCAAATAAACAAAAATAAAATGAATTAATTTTTGGTATTTTTATGTTTTTAGGGCAAAACCCTAATTTTATAAATAAAAAGGTATTTATTATATAATATATGCAATATTTATTAATTATGTACAAAAAATAAATAAAAAGGAAGTATATTGTAAAAAAAGTGATTTTTTAAGTTAAATTTTAATAAAAATAAAAATGTATTATTTTTGTATTTTTATCCTAAATATTATAATAAGTATATAAGTATTTATATTATTTACTAAATATATTAAATATGTACAAAAATAAAATATTTAATATTTACAAAAAAAGTACATTTTTTTATAAAATGTTTTCAAAAGGTAAAATAAAATAAAAATCAGAAAATAAAAGTGTTTGTATTATTTTTGTATTTTTAAATAAAAGGTATTATGTATTTATTTACATATAAAACTTAAATGAAACCAAATAAATATCAATAAAAATGCAAAAAAATGTGAGAAAAAATATTTTTAATATTTTTTATGCTTTAATAAAAAATAACAAATCAGAATCAAAAAGAAAAAGTTAAAAATGATAAATAAAACTCAAAATGGGCCAGGGGGGTGCATGTGAAATACAGTGGTGCAAAAAGGAAAAAATATCTCAGGCCCAGCCCATAGAGGTTGTCTTCAACCTCCAGACAATTCAAACAACCAAAAACGCGCGTTTTGCCTTGTCCCTGCTATCTTCTGATTCCTTGATTTTCAGCACAAACTCATAACATGAAAAATGTCAAGCATTAAACCACGAATCCATACATACCAAGAACTTGATCTAACTCTCAGAAATGAGAGAGAATTTCTTCTCCCCCAATTCCTGACCTAGTTTTTTTCTAATATTCAGGTCTTAAATTCTCTCAGCATATGCAATATAAATGGAAAGTGAGGATATGAGTGGCTTCAGGGACATGAGTATGACACTTTTCATTCATAAACCTAGACCTAACTCTTCCTAGATTGAGAGATAGAAGTCCATGAACTTACCTGTTCAGCTTGGATCGTGTCTGGAAATGAAAGTACTTTCAGTGCAATGTGAGGACTTGTACAGCTTGCTTGAAGGTCAGGGATGCTTCTCCAACCTTTAACTTGCTTTGAAACCAAATGAATCAAGCTATGGAAGTCAACCTGCAAAACAGAAAAAGTGAAAATGGTGAAGTTGGTTAGAGGTGTTACAGGTCGTGTCCAATGCTTGGGATAGTTTGTATAGGGGGTATGGAGTGTGTATGAACTGGTTTTGGCCAAGGTGCACGAGGGGATTGAGTTATGCCACTCAAACTGCAGGGATGCCCTGTTTTGTGCAGTACAATGGTGTTTTGAGGTTTAGGGAGGTATGGAAGGTAGTTAGCTCGTGCCTTAGCTCAGGTTTGATGTTTGGAATATGTTCAACAAGTTTGTCTAAGCTTGTGTTGGCAGAAATGTGTGTTGGATATCAATATGCCAAGTTTCTTCTAATGTAAGTAAAAAATGCCAAGTGCTGTTACAGGCTCCTCTAGGCCCCTCAAATGTGCTGCAAAACTTTGTCTTGATCAGTGGGATATGTTCAATAACTTGTGCCAAAAGGATTTGCATTGTACTTCTTGGATTTGCAAACTTGACATAAAGTGTAACTTTTCAAAAATGGATAAATTGCTTTTTCCAATTAAGGCTTAATTCTTTATACAATGACCAAATGCACAAAATAATGCCTTGGCACAATGGATTGGAATTTAATTATTGAGTAAGAAAAGGATTAGAGGCCTGTAACTAGCTTGCTCATGCTGATTTGAAAAATTGCACAAGTTATGAACATGGAAATGGCTCATGAACAAAGTGACTTTTGCCCATATTGCCAAATTCGATTCTCCCTAACCACAAGGGTGTTTGAGAAGTTCTTGGACATTTTGGAAAGCTTGGAATGTGTAATACAATCCATCTTTATAATGCAAGTTGAGATTCCAAGTGGAAGCATGTGAAAAGTGGCCATGAAGTTAGGCAAAAATCCTGCCTAGAATAGGTCAAAATTTTTCTAAGTTAAGAATGTTTTGCACCCTTGTTCCAAAAATCATAACTTGAGCTACAAGCTTCTTTTGAGGAAACTTTGTGAATCAAAGTTGTAGATTTTGCAATGAACTATAACTTTCATGTTTTGATTTTTCCTTGAATACAAATGTATCTTGATGAAAAAGTGGGACAAAGTTAGGAAAAAATTAGGGATTTTCATAACTTAGAAAAATTCTAAGTTATGAAAATTCTTCATTTCAAACCCTAATTTGTGATTTTTGATTTCTTGATGAACAAGTTTCATAATTTGACATGTTTTGATGAAAAATGAATCTTGGCATTTGATTTTGACCAAAAAGTCAAAGTTTGACTTTTCAGTATACAGTCAAATTTGGCTCAGTTGACTGGAAAATTCATTTGTCAATCTTGTGCATTTGGGATCTTTTGAACTTGTTGAACATGTCAAGACAATGCCATTGAGTCCTTGAGTCCATATGTGAGCTTGATTTGCCATTGGCTAGGTCAAACACTCAAAAATTGCCTTTGTGCAATCAAAACCCTAAAAATGACCATTTTGCCCTTTTGGTGATCTGATCAAATTTCTTGTGGAATTGTGATCCAAACTTGATCAAATGGTCCATATGAGTTCATAATGTTGATGTGGGTCAAAAATCATGAGGTTTGACTGTCAATTGACCACGGTTGACTTTTTCCCCAATACAGCTGATTTCTAGGTCAACTGTCCAATTGACTGGGCAAAGATTGGAATCAAGGCTTGAAACTTGGTATGGATAAACTTGTGAGTCCAACATGAAGCATGAAAGTCACTTTTGGCCTTTTAGGTCAAAACATCTTTGTGCAAACTCAAACCCTAATTTGGGTCAACAGTGCAAGGAGGAGTCTTGAGCAGAGCAAACCCTAACTTGATCTTGAGCTCCAAGGGTTTTGTAATGAGAAAATGTTGATGAAATGAGAGGGCAAATTTTGGGGTACAACAGTTTCCCCTGTTCAATATTCTTGCACCGAAGAGTTAGATTGGCAGGTTTGCCTTTCGCGTCTCGAAGGTAAAAGGAGATTGGACACTAGAGTGCCCTTAAATTTGCACTCGTCAGAACAATGGATGCGGGAATGGGCTTAGAGATGCCATTCAGAGATGGGCTTAAAGATGCCATCTAGATGGGTGACATAATCTTGTCGGGGATATGCTTAAAGATGCCATCTAGAATGAGTATCAGAAAGGTGTCCATGTCTTGGAACATCTCTGAATTGGGGGGTCTTGAATAAGCAATGGATTGATATCCGTGTTTGGAGAACCCGTAAACTGTTTTCAAAAGTCTCGAGTCTGAACAAGCGATAGGTTAACATCCGTTACTGGAGAACCCGTGAACTGTTTTCAGAAGTCTGGAGATTGAATAAGCAATAGAGCAGCATCCGTTGTTGGGAAGCGTCCGTAAACTGTTTTCAAAAGTTGCATCTGAACAAGCGATAGATTAACATCCGTTGTTGGGAATGATCCGTAAACTGTTTTCAGAGGTTGAAGAAGAATCTGAACAAGTACTAGGTTAACATCCGTTACTGGAGAACCCGTGAACTGTTTTCAAAAGTCTTGGAGTTGAATAAGCAATAGAGCAGCATCCGTTGTTGGGAAGCGTTCGTAAACTGTTTTCAAAAGTTGCATCTGAACAAGCGATAGATTAACATCCGTTGTTGGGAAGAATCCGTAAACTGTTTTCAGAGGTTGAAGAAGAATCTGAACAAGTACTAGGTTAACATCCGTTACTGGAGAACCCGTGAACTGTTTTCAAAAGTCTTGGAGTTGAATAAGCAATAGAGCAGCATCCATTATTGGGAAGCGTCCGTAAACTGTTTTCAAAAGTTGCATCTGAACAAGCGATAGATTAACATCCGTTATTGGGAAGAATCTGTAAACTGTTTTCAAAGGTTGAAGAAGAATCTGAACAAGTACTAGGTTAACATCCGTTACTGGAGAACCCGTGATCTGTTTTCAGACGTCTTGAAGTGGAGGAGGAACCGGTGTAGGGTTTCCTGATTATGAGTCCGTGAAAAACTGCATCTAGAATAATTGTTAATGATAGTCTTTTATTCTTATCCTGAAAAGGACAAAACGTTAGCTAAACACAAAACTATGTTGCGTGAAATGTATGATGCAATATGTGCTATATCAATGTTTATGATATGAATGTAAATGCATGCGCATGTAATGCTGAAGAGCTATCTTGCTGAGGATAAATGAATCCTGGATGGCTGGAGATAAAAGAATCTTGACTGCTGCCAGGGAAAGTGAGTCCTTGACTGCTGCAGGGGATTGCAAGAATCTTGATTGCTGAGGATGAGAAATCCTTGTTGACTACTGCTGGAGAATTAGGAGCTTGGGTTGTATACCAATCTTCTGGGAATTATTGTCTTGAGGAGATCTTCATTGGAGAATATCTGATTATCCTGTGAGGAACTGAGAATGAGAGTCTTTAATTTGCTTGGGGAATACAAAATCTTCAATCATTGAGGGATCCTAGGATTATTGCGGGGAATTGGAATTCCTCGATGACATACAGGGTAATAGAACTTCTGAAGATCTCTACCGGGGAGTTCAGAATCTGATAGACTCATGCTGGAGAGGTATGATCTGAGAATCTTCAGTTTGGTGGGATGTACCTCTGTGGGGAGAAGGTTCACTAGCCTGGTTCCGCAGGGGATTGATGGTTGGAAATTTTAGCTCCGCTGGGGATTGGATTTTCAGATTTTTAAGGCTCCACTGGGGATACTGAAACTTAACTCTGAGGGGAATTGAATTTTGGGAGGCCCTCTGGTTGGGAAGATCAGTTTTGAGAAAGCTTTCTCTGCTAAGAATCCCGAGGTTTAACTCTGTTTTGGGGATTAAGTTCTGACTGAGGAATCTGGATTTCAAATCTGCTGGCGATTTCCTCTGAAAGGGCATCAAGATATCTATCTGCACCTTCAACCTATCAGTAATCATCTTTCTTGATTCATAAGGAAATGATTATGTTCAAATGCATATGCCTATTTAACAAAACATTGGACGTTTCTCAAATAAAACATAAGTGCAAAAGAAAAAAGGAAAGGAAGACAACGCAAATTTCTGTATTTGGAAAAGTATTTGTATTAACTTTCTATGAGTATATTTGTACAAAGGAGACAGTCATCCTAGTAAGAGGATGTCGTCGTAAATATTGAAAAATTTATACAAAAGAAAGATGGCTATGTGAAACAATTCCATGGGATTCCATTCTGCTATAGCCTTCGCAACTCTGAATATCTGTCCATTCAATGCTTCGTCTGCCGATGACTGGATTGATCAGAAGCTTGGAACTGGTTGATGAAGAGATTGTCCTTAAAGTGATCCGACGAGACATAGTCATACGCTTTAAATCCCTAACTTTTGCCTGAATCGCCCTTTCGGGTTTTCGATCCACCGGGAAACCCCTTTTTGCCCAAGCCGCCCTTTCGGGTTTTCAACTTGCCGGGTGTACAGATTTTTTTGTTTTATCCCTAATTTTTGCCTGAACCGCACTTTTGGGTTTTCGGTCCACCGGGATGCCCATTTTTGCCCAAGCCGCCCTTTCGAATTTTCGACTTGTCGGGTTGTTTTATGCGTAGTATCTTTTGACTATGTCTGCGTTCGCAGGGTGTGGCAAATCGTCGCGGTCCATGGTGGTCAGGATCATTGCACCACCAGAAAATATGCTCTTGATCACAAATGGTCCTTCGTATGTAGGAGTCCATTTGCCCCTGGGATCACTTTGCGGCAAGATAATCCGCTTGATCACGAGATCTCCGACTTGATATACTTGACGTTTGACTTTCTTGTTGAAAGCCTTGATCATCCGTTTTTGATACGTTTGACCATGGCAGACAGCAGCGAGTCTCTTCTCGTCGATCAAATTGAGTTGATCAAGTCGGGTCTGAATCCAATCATCTTCATTCAAACCTGCGTCCTTCATAATCCTTAGAGAAGGAATCTGAACTTCCATGGGCAGGACAGCTTCCATGCCATATACCAAAGAGAATGGGGTTGCCCCGGTTGAAGTACGTGTCGTCGTACGGTATCCATGCAGAGAAAACGGTAACATCTCATGCCAGTCCTTGTAAGTGACTGTCATTTTCTGAATGATCTTCTTGATGTTTTTGTTCGCAGCTTCAACAACACCGTTCATCTTCGGCCGATAGGGAGATGAATTGTGATGATAAATCTTGAACTGTTCGCATAACGTTGTGATCATAATATTATTCAGATTTGTACCGTTGTCTGTGATGATCCTGTCTGGAACACCATACCGGCATATGAGGTTTTGCTTGATGAAGCGGGCAACCACATTTTTAGTAACAGAGGCGAAGGAAGCTGCTTCGACCCATTTGGTGAAATAGTCAATGGCAACCAGGATGAAGCGATGTCCGTTGGATGCCGTGGGCTTGATCTCTCCAATCATGTCAATGCCCCACATTGCAAATGGCCAAGGAGCTGTCAGAACGTTGAGAGGAACCGGAGGAATATGAACCTTGTCAGCGTAGACTTGACACTTGTGGCAAGTACGGGAATGTTGATGGCAGTCAGCTTCCATGGTAGACCAGTAATAGCCTGCCCTTAGGATCTTCTTAGCCATTGTATGCCCGCTCAAGTGAGTGCCAAATGTGCCGCTGTGTATCTCGGTCATGATTAACTCTGCTTCAGCTTTGTCTACGCCTCAGAGTAAAACACAATCATGGCTTCGTTTGTAGAGGATGTCGTTGCTCAGGAAGAACTTGGCAGCAAATTTCCTTAAGAACTTCTTGTCATTTACGGAAGCTCCTTCGGGATATTCTCTAGTCTGGAGATACCTTTTGATTTCATGGAACCAGGGTTGTTCCATTACTTCTTCGGTATTAATCTCGTGACAATGTGCAGGTTCATCCATTCGCTCGATGGTGATTTGGGGAGCCTCGTTATCCCAGTTGAGTTTAAACATGGAAGACATTGTAGCCAGAGCATCTGCTAGCTGATTCTCTTCTCGCGGGAAATGCTCGAAGGTAATTTGCTCGAAATGAGGCAACAATGTCAAGACATGTTCTTTATATGGGATAACATTAGGATGCTTGGTATCCCACTATCCTTTGATTTGACTGATAACCAAAGCCGATTCCTCGAATACGATCAAAGATTTGATCCCCAAGTCTATAGCAACCTTGAGACCAAAGATGCAAGCTTCATATTCAGCCATGTTGTTTGTGCAGCTGAAGCAAAGTCGGGCCGTGAAAGGTGTGTGACAGCCTTCCGGGGAAATGAGTACCGCACCGATACCGTTTCCAAGTGCATTTGAAGCACCATCAAAGTACAGGGTCTATCGGGATCCCTTTTCAGGTCCGTCATACGGTCCGTTACCTTCAATGTTGTCCAAATTCATGATGTCCTCGTCTGGGAAGTCAAATCTCATGGGTTGATAATCTTCGATAGCTTGATGAGCTAGATGATCAGCTAGTACACTCCCTTTTATGGCTTTTTGAGTGGTGTACTGGATGTCATACTCAGTTAGGATCATTTGCCATCTAGCTATTCTTCCAGATAAAGCGGGCTTCTCTAAGATATACTTGATAGGATCCATTTTGGAAATCAACAAGGTGGTATGAGTCAGCATATACTGCCTTAGTCGGCGAGCAACCCATACCAAAGCGCAGCAAGTTTTCTCGAGCAGTGAGTAGCGAGTCTCACAGTCGGTAAACTTTTTGCTAAGGTAATAAATAGCATGCTCTTTTCGACCAGACTCGTCATGTTGGCCCAAAACACACCCCATTGAGTTATCCAACACGGTCAGATATATGATCAACGGTCTTCCTTCAACGGGAGGCATCAGAATAGGAGGTTCTAGCAAGTACTCCTTGATCTTATCAAAAGCAGCTTGGCAATCATCGTTCCATTCGACTACCTGATCTTTCTTCAATAGTTTGAAAATTGGCTCACAGGTAGAAGTCAGATGAGAGATGAATCTGGCAATATAGTTTAAGCGTCCCAAGAACCCTCTAACCTCTTTTTCAGTACGGGGAGCAGGCATCTCTCGTATTGCTTTCACTTTTGCTGGATCGACCTCAATGCCTTTGTTGCTGACAATAAACCCTAGAAGTTTACCAGACCTAACTCCAAAAGTACACTTACTTGGATTCAGCCTGAGTTTGTACTCTTTCAA
The DNA here is from genome assembly GCA_948472305.1 of Vicia faba. Taxonomy (NCBI): domain Eukaryota; kingdom Viridiplantae; phylum Streptophyta; class Magnoliopsida; order Fabales; family Fabaceae; genus Vicia; species Vicia faba. The sequence goes on along the minus strand of OX451735.1, from coordinate 974,386,665 downwards.
CCTGGCAAACAGCTTTTCCAGGTGTTCAAGGTGTTCCTCCTCTGTTTGTGACCGAGCTATCATATCGTCTACGTAGACTTCGATCTCATGGTGTATCATATCATGAAATAAAGCTACCATGGCACGTTGATAAGTTGCTTCTGCATTCTTCAGCCCGAACGACATCACCTTGTAACAGAAAGTACCCCATTGTGTAACAAAGGTTGTTTTCTCCATGTCCTCGGGAGCCATTTTAATCTGGTTGTAGCCCGAGAATCCATCCATGAAGGAAAACACTTTGTGCTGAGCTGTGTTGTCAATCAAAATGTCAATGTGCGGTAGCGGAAAATCATCTTTGGGGCTGGCCCTATTCAAATCCCGGTAGTCCACACACATTCTGACTTTGCCATCTTTTTTAGGTACTAGCACGATGTTAGCAACCCATTGTGGATAGGATGTAACAGCCAGAAAGCCAGCGTTGAATTGCTTCATTACTTCTGCTTTGATCTTCTCAGACATGTCGGGCCTCATTCGGCGGACTTTTTGCTTGATCGGTGGACAATCCTCTCTTGTAGGGAGACGGTGAACCACGATGTCTGTGTCTAAACCCGGCATGTCTTCATAAGACCAGGCGAAGATTTCAACGTACTCATTTAACAGCTGTATCAGGCGCTCCTTGACACTTGGTTCCAGATTGGCACCCACTTGTACCTCCTTCCGGTCTTCCTCTGTTCCTAAGTTGACAGTTTCCAACAACTCTTCGTGAGGTAAGATGGCCCTTTCCTCTTGCTGTAGAAGTCTGGCTAATTCCCCTGGTACTTCACAACCTTTGTCATCTTCATACTCGGCTTGATTGACCAGATCTTCAGAGTTATTGAAGGACATGGCAGAATAGTCACCCATGGAATCCAGAGTGGATGGGTACCTGCATTTGTGAGTGTGGGTGTGTGTAAGGGATAGCCATCCTTAAACAAAAAATGCAAAAGGAAAGAAAATGAACACAACAGTTTATCAATGAAAAACGTCCAATGAATCATTAAACATGGCATATGGATATGAAGATAATAAAAAAACCCTTACAAATGGACCTACATGCCCCGGGCAAGGCATGAGGTGAAAAAGTAGTGTACGAATTGTTCAAAAGTAATTATTACAGACCACAGGAAATGTTTGACAGATAATTACTGATTAATAAGAGTAATGGGGACAAAGTCCTTTGCCTCCCAGTTGCATAGTCCTCCTTTGATAGTTGGGTAGATCCACTCTTTAATGTTGGCCTCTTCGTCTTCACCCTCCAAAGCGTTGATTCCGTAAGGAGAAATCTTGATGGGCGCTCTTTCAATCTTTGAACGACGCATAGCTTTCTGTCTCGCAATAGTGAATCCTAAACCAAACTTGTCTGTTTTGTGAGGAATATCAGGCAACTGCCCCCATGTTGAATTCTTCCCTTCCTTCATTGCGGCATTCGCGTCTTTTAGAGATGTCATCCTGGCCATCTGCTTTGGTACCTCAGCTACCATTTTTGCTACTGTCACTTCAGGAGAGACTTCTTCGAAGTGCTGGAATGGTGTCTCAATGCATTCACCCTCTACCTCCACATACCAAAAGGAGTTCAGGTGGCTGATCATATATTCCTCTTCACCATGGATGGTTATGATCTTTCCCTTGACAGGGTACTTCAACATTTGATGTAAGGAAGAGGTGATTGCCCCGGCATTGTGTATCCATGGCCTCCCCAGTAAGCAAGAGTATGACGGACGGATGTCCATCACATAGAAAGTCGAGGGGAACACTTATGTGCCAACCTTAATGGGAATGTCTACCTCCCCATGTACCATTCTCTTTGACCCGTCAAATGCCCTTACAATGATATTGCTTGGCCTTAACTCCAAGCCTTCACAGTCTAAACGGTCGAGAGCCTTCTTGGGCAGCACGTTCAGAGAAGAACCAGTGTCGACCAGAACATGGGCCAGAGTAGTTCCTTGGCATTCCACTGACACATGTAATGCGTCGTTGTGCTTTCTTCCTTTTGGGGTCAGGTCAGCATCAGAGAAACCTAAACCATTGTCTGCAGTAAGACTGGCTACACAGTCTTGGAGTTGGTCGGCAGAGGTTTCCTGGGGTACACGGGCTGTTTTCAGGAATTTTATCAATGCCTTGGCGTGCGCTTCTGAGCAAAGCAGTAATGCTAACATGGAGATCTTCGAGGGGGTTTGCCCTAGTTGTTCTACCACGTCGTAATCACTCTTTTTAATTATCTTTAGGATCTCCTCCATCTCTTTCTTGGAGGCTTCCGGGATGACCAAAGGTTGAGCCCTCATCCTGACGAGCTCATCTTGGGTTCCTTTACCTTTATCAGCAGAAGTAGGAGGGACAATAACAGGAACAACAACATCTTCAATCAGCGGGGTTCTAGCGGAAAGTTTTATCGGTGCAGGAATAACTTTGGCAGCAGATGAGGGTCCAAAGATTGCCTTTGGGGGGGCAATCTCTGGAGAAAATATTCTCCCACTTCAGGTGATCTTGCTTGTGCCAGCAATGTTTCCAATGCTGGCATCCTCTTCATCGGAGCTTCCTTCGGTTACTTCAACTTGTTTAATACCATGGTAGTAGATTTCTCCACCGTAATTCCATGGTATTGATTTTTCAGAAATGTAGGGGACAGGCCCTGGCATCGTTATCTTCAGAGGAACAGACTTTGTAGCTGATGTAATCTTAACAGGCTTTTTGACGGCCTTGGAAAGATTGGCGTGAATGGTGATAATTGAAACATCTTCAGTAGGGGTTGGAATAGCAGAAACTTTTTCAAACAGAATTTGTTGACTGTCCATTAGGCCTTGGATGCCTTTCTTCAGTAACAGACAGTCAAATGGCAGAGAGTAACAACAGTAGCAATCTTCTTTGCATCCCGGGAAAATCCCGGCCTTTAACAGATTTAACTTGATGGTTAACAGCGGAGTCATCAGATCATTGACATCAGAAACATACAAATCTTCTTCAATAGCATGGACATTTCGACTGTGCTTCGGCATCGGAGCGGATATTACGTTTGGCTTCTCTGGAGCGTCGAACTCCACCTCTTTCGCCTCTATCAAGTCTTGAATTTTATGCTTGAGTGCCCAACAATCGTTGGTGTCATGCCCGACACTGTCAGAATGGTAGGCGCATTTAGCATTGGGATGGTAATGCGGAGAGGATGTATTCACATTTTTTGGTGCCTCTTTGATAGTGGCGAGATTCAACTTTAACAGATGGGGAAGCACCTGCGCTGGCATCATATTAATGCGGGTGAACTGCCGTTGTGGCCGTTCCACCTGTTGTTGATTTGGTCTGGACTGGTTATAGCGAGGCTGATCACTTGATGGATTTTGGATCATCACGGCCCCCATAGTCGGCCGACGCTCAGTCTTCCCCGCTCTTCTCTGAGAGTACACAACAGCCGTTTCCTTCTTCGCTGGAAATGATTTCTTAACAGTTGTAGATGCAGAGGCATCCTTCTGAATCTTCCCATTCTTGATACCTCTTCTACCCGCTCGCCAGTCAGAATTAACTCAGTAAACCCCGCGGAAGAGCTACCGATCAGATGGTTAAAGAATGGACCAGACAGGGTCCCCATGAACATATCAACAAGTTCTCTATCAGAAAGAGGTGGATGCACTCTTCCGGCCAGATTGCGCCACTTTTGGGCATATTCCTTGAATCCTTCACCTGAGGCCATCCCCATACTCTGTAGCTGAGTACGGGTTGGTGCCAGGTCAGAGTTATACTGATATTGGCGATAAAAAGCAGCTGCCAAATCCTCCCAGCTGTGTACCTCTGATCTCTCAAGATTGTAGAACCAATCCAGCTGAGTACCAGATAGGCTATCTTGAAAGAAGTGTACCCAAAGGTTTCTGTCAGAAGTGTGAGGTTGGATTCTTCGGACGTACGACCTTAGATGCATCTTCGGGCAAGACAACCCGTCATATCTTGCAAAAATGGGCACTTTAAACTTCGGGGGGATCACAATTCCAGCAATTAATCCCAAATCTTCGAAATCTAAGCCGGGAACTCTCTGCAGCTCCATGGCTGCCAACCTGTCTTCCAAGTTTTTGTATTTATCATCGGCGGGCGGGTATTGTTGCTCTGAGTAGTCTTCGTCTTCTTCAGCCTCTTCTTCTTCAGCTTCGGATTCGGAAGGTACCGCAACCCCTTTTCCTTTACTGGTTCCCTCCTCAGATGTAGGGGGAAATTCAAGAACTCTTCTGGCCTCACCCTCAAACCTTCTTCCTAGGGTAGCCACCCCGACTCTTTTCTTCTTCTTTCTCACTTGCTCTTTGTTCCCCAGCAGGACTTTTAGATCCTCGTGACCCTTTGCCAAGGTCATCAGGAGGTGCTGAAACTGTGAGTTTTGAGACTGCAAATCCTTGACCGTCTGTTCGAGATCCATCTTACTGAAATAAACAGCAGAAAGATAAGGAAACCTGGTGCGGAGACCTGCTTATGCGCATGATGAATGATATGTTTATTTATGCAATGCATTCAAGGATTTAGGAAATTCAAAATTGTTGCAAACAAAAAGAACACACGTCATATTAATAAGAAGAAATTTTGTCAGTACATAAATGCCCCATGGGCCAAATATTACAAAAAACTTCTCAAGGTAAAAAGACGTTGCGCATCCTCTTTGGTGCGATGTAGGTGTTGAGGGTCTCTTCCTCATGGAGTCGGCGGGTAAGCTCCAAAACCTTCTTCTCACTGGCGTAGAAGTTGGCTTCAAAAGTGTTCTGTTCCTCCTTGAGTTGGATCCAATTCTTCTGCATCTCCTCCCATGATGTTGGCATGTCAGGATACAGGATGGTGTAGGGAACCTCTCCTTCCTTAACGGGCTCTTTAATCACAGGGAGAACATGAGGGTAAGGCATCATTAGACTCTGGGCTCGGGTTCGTACCCACTTGAGATAAGGCTCAAGAGGGATGGAGTTCTTGTGCCCCAGTGTCTTGCTGTCTACCTTATTAGGCATCCCCCAAGCTCTGATGAATCTTTGGCGAAGTCCATGCGCATCGTTGTCGAAGTCAAAAACTAGGTCAGGAATCAACATGTTGTGAGGGCCATCCCTTCGTGCATATCAAATTGTCTCAAAGCTAGACAATGGTTGTAGGTAATGCCTCCCCTAATGCCAAGCAATGGAATATTAGGGAACTCTCCACAACGATCAACGATGATGACATTTTCTCTGGACCGAGAACACCAATGTACATCAGAGTGAGTAAGAGTCATCAACCGTTGTGACCACCTTAAGCCTTGGTCATTCTTCAAAATAGATTGTGGAAGGTGCGAAATAAACCACCTTGCAAGGAGAGGAGTACAACACATGAGAACACCCCTCTTTCTCACTGTTCGTGTGTAAAATGAGTGAAGAATGTCCCCAAGCAATGTTGGTATTGGATTTCTGGATAAGAAGATCTTGACGGCGTTGACATCTACAAGTTGGTCAGGATTTGGGAACAGGACCAACCCATAAATGAGGAGTGCCACAATTTCTTCAAAGGCTTGTAGATCCAATGAATTCCAACACTCTTGTGCCTTCTCAAACAGGAATTTTGCTAAGAAGCCTTTGACACCGCTTCTAGTTTCCCAATGCCCCTTGATGTCAGATGGTTGCAAGTGTAGTGCTTGAGCAACATCTTCAGGCCTTGGTTCTTTTTCCGTACCGTTGTAGGGTAGTTGATTAAGAATAGGAATTCTCAGGAGTTGATAAAATTCCTCCAAAGTGGGCACTAATTGGTAGTCGGGGAATGTGAAACAATGGTGAAGGGGGTCAAAGAACTAGAATAACACCTTTACCATGTCCTCTTCAATGCTGGTGTTGACTAGGCTGAGCAGTCTACCATGTCTTTCGCTGAAGGGAGAGCTTTCCGGAATTCTGGATGTGAGCTCCTTGAGTTGAGGAGGGATTCTCACAAGGTTGACTTGGATAGTTTTCCTGCGAAGAATTTCCATGACCTACAACACAAGAACAAAGATGAAGATCCAACCCTTGAAATGGTTAGTGAATGCATATGATGCTTTATGATGTTCATGATGTATGCACAAAACACATGTACAAGCAATTCACACAAAACCCTAGTTTCAGGCTTGCATGGGGTTTCATAGGTAAGTACCCTCTTGAGTGTAGTTTGCTTAAAAACATGTCCTATAAATAGTAACCGGGTTCTAAGGAGCTCAATATCATTGGATTGTTTTCCATGTTCATTGTTTTGGTTTAGCCACTTAACTAGCGACCAAAATATTCCAAGAAAACAACCCTCAATGAGTGTAGTATCGAGTATCTACCAACTTCGGACTGCACCAAAGCCGGTCATCTCACTACCCCTAATAAAAGGCCAAGATGGTCAAGTAAGGTTCTAGGTCATTAGTGCTTAGTGACATCACTCAGCGGCCCCGTACTCTCCTTGATTGAACTCAAGGGTTACCGGTACTCACAAATATGTCGCACTAATATAGCTATTGCTTCAACCGTGTCGGTATACCCCGCACAATTTCCACAACATATTTGCTATCTAAGAATGTTTCCCCAAATCCGGGTGTAGGATTTCAAGCCCAAACAAGAGAACCAAGATATAAAGCAGTCAAAGCAAACAATTAGTCATGCAAGAGGGTGATCTAAGCCCTAAGGTTACTCCACTTTTAAAAATATCCCCAGCAGAGTCGCCAATTCTGTGATACGGTGGGAGAACTGACTTGAGGTTTTGTGTTTGTTTTCGCAAATGTTTCGGTTGAGCAAGAGTCGCCACCGACTTTTTATTTTATCCTAAGGAAAGGTTAAAAAGCACAGCAAAAACCTTTGAGATGTTTTCTTGGGTTTGGGGAGTAGATTATAGAAAGGTAAGGTATTAGCACCCTTTCTATCCATGGGCTCTTAGTTACTTGCTTAGATCACTTGCCTTGCATTTTCAATTGTTTGAAATGGTGCTTTCAATTGTTTGAAATGGTGCTTTGTGTGTGGGTTTGAAAATGTTTTAAAAAAGATGCCTTGTCTAGGCAACCCTTGTAACAATTCTTTACTCGAATGTTTTACAGAAGGTGTTTGTCTTTTTGAAAATATGCTTCAAGGTTTTGAAAGTTGTTTTTGAAAGTTTGTGTTTGTGATGTGTGGTTTTGAAAAGTAGGCAAGTGTTCTTGTTTTGCAAGTTGGAAAGTAACCAAGAGCTATCTACCCTAAATTTCTCAAAGATCTTTGCTATGTTTTAACCCTTTTAACAATTTTGTTCCACCATTGTATTTGGTGGACAATCTTGTGTTAGGATGTGAACGGGACGGGCGCGGGTCATCGTTTAGACCATGATTGCAATGGTGCCAAGTGTCTTTTTCTTTTAAGGGACTTGATCATTTTTTAGGCAACTTTCGAAAGCGTCATCGAGGGACTATGATCATTTGATTTTGTTTTGTTTTGCCAAAGACACCTAACATGCAACATGGCCCATTATTGAAGGCAACAAGTGGAGTAACCCTAAGGGGTGCAAGTGTGATTGATGTTGTCCATTCTCATGCTTGTTTATCTTGAATTAGGTCAAACTATTTTTGGTTGATTTTTTGCATACAAAACCCTAAGTCTATCATGGTATAATTAGAAAACTTTAAAGTGCGAAATTTAAAAGTCCTAAACTATTACAACACAATTTATGGGATGGGGGGTACAAATGTCCAAATGGGGATATTTTAGCAAGAAATTAAAACCTAAACTATTACATCCAAATTGAAATTTTACAAGGTATTTAATTGTACAATAATTAAATAAAATAAAATAAATATGCAAGATGCAAAAAATGATTTTTATATGTATGTAAAAAGTATTTTTTATGTGTCAAATAAACAAAAATAAAATGAATTAATTTTTGGTATTTTTATGTTTTTAGGGCAAAACCCTAATTTTATAAATAAAAAGGTATTTATTATATAATATATGCAATATTTATTAATTATGTACAAAAAATAAATAAAAAGGAAGTATATCGTAAAAAAAGTGATTTTTTAAGTTAAATTTTAATAAAAATAAAAATGTATTATTTTTGTATTTTTATCCTAAATATTATAATAAGTATATAAGTATTTATATTATTTACTAAATATATTAAATATGTACAAAAATAAAATATTTAATATTTAAAAAAAAAGTACATTTTTTTATAAAATGTTTTCAAAAGGTAAAATAAAATAAAAATCAGAAAATAAAAGTGTTTGTATTATTTTTGTATTTTTAAATAAAAGGTATTATGTATTTATTTACATATAAAACTTAAATGAAACCAAATAAATATCAATAAAAATGCAAAAAAATGTGAGAAAAAATATTTTTAATATTTTTTATGCTTTAATAAAAAATAACAAATCAGAATAAAAAAGAAAAAGTTAAAAATGACAAATAAAACTCAAAATGGGCCAGGGGGGTGCATGTGAAATACAGTGGTGCAAAAAGGAAAAAATATCTCAGGCCCAGCCCATAGAGGTTGTCTTCAACCTCCAGACAGTTCAAACAACCAAAAACGCGCATTTTGCCTTGTCCCTGCTATCTCCTGATTCCTTGATTTTCAGCACAAACTCATAACATGAAAAATGTCAAGCATCAAACCACGAATCCATACATACCAAGAACTTGATCTAACTCTCAGAAATGAGAGAGAATTTCTTCTCCCCCAATTCCTGACCTAGTTTTTTTCTAATATTCAGGTCTTAAATTCTCTCAGCATATGCAATATAAATGGAAAGTGAGGATATGAGTGGCTTCAGGGACATGAGTATGACACTTTTCATTCATAAACCTAGACCTAACTCTTCCTAGATTGAGAGATAGAAGTCCATGAACTTACCTGTTCAGCTTGGATCGTGTCTGGCAATGGAGGTACTTTCAGTGCAATGTGAGGACTTGTACAGCTTGCTTGAAGGTCAGGGATGCTTCTCCAACCTTTAACTTGCTTTGAAACCAAATGAATCAAGCTATGGAAGTCAACCTGCAAAACAGAAAAAGTGAAAATGGTGAAGTTGGTTAGAGGTGTTACAGGTCGTGTCCAATGCTTGGGATAATTTGTATAGGGGGGTATGGAGTGTGTATGAACTGGTTTTGGCCAAGGCGCACGAGGGGATTGAGTTATGCCACTCAAACTGCAGGGATTCCCTGTTTTGTGCAGTACAATGGTGTTTTGAGGTTTAGGGAGGTATGGAAGGTAGTTAGCTCATGCCTTAGCTCAGGTTTGATGTTTGGAATATGTTCAACAAGTTTGTCTAAGCTTGTGTTGGCAGAAATGTGTGTTGGATATCAATATGCCAAGTTTCTTCTAATGTAAGTCAAAAATGCCAAGTGCTGTTACAGGCTCCTCTAGGCCCCTCAAATGTGCTGCAAAACTTTGTCTTGATCAGTGGGATATGTTCAATAACTTGTGCCAAAAGGATTTGCATTGTACTTCTTGGATTTGCAAACTTGACATAAAGTGTAACTTTTCAAAAATGGATAAATTGCTTTTTCCAATTAAGGCTTAATTCTTTATACAATGACCAAATGCATAAAATAATGCCTTGGCACAATGGATTGGCATTTAATTATTGAGTAAGAAAAGGATTAGAGGCCTGTAACTAGCTTGCTCATGCTGATTTGAAAAATTGCACAAGTTATGAACATGGAAATGGCTCATGAAAAAGTGACTTTTGCCCATATTGCCAAATTCGATTCTCCCTAACCACAAGGGTGTTTGAGAAGTTCTTTGACATTTTGGAAAGCTTGGAATGTGTACTACAATCCATATTTGTAATGCAAGTTGAGATTCCAAGTGGAAGCATGTGAAAAGTGGCCATGAAGTTAGGCAAAAATCCTGCCTAGAATAGGTCAAAATTTTTCTAAGTTAAGAATGTTTTGCACCCTTGTTCCAAAAATCATAACTTGAGCTACAAGCTTCTTTTGAGGAAACTTTGTGAATCAAAGTTGTAGATTTTGCAATGGACTACAACTTTCATGTTTTGATTTTTCCTTGAATACAAATGTATCTTGATGAAAAAGTGGGACAAAGTTAGGAAAAAATTAGGGATTTTCATAACTTAGAAAAATTCTAAGTTATGAAAATTCTTCATTTCAAACCCTAATTTGTGATTTTTGATTTCTTGATGAACAAGTTTCATAATTTGACATGTTTTGATGAAAAATGAATCTTGGCATTTGATTTTGACCAAAAAGTCAAAGTTTGACTTTCCAGTATACAGTCAAATTTGGCTCAGTTGACTGGAAAATTCATCTGTCAATCTTGTGCATTTGGGATCTTTTGAACTTGTTGAACATGTCAAGACAATGCCATTGAGTCCTTGAGTCCATATATGAGCTTGATTTGCCATTGGCTAGGTCAAACAGTCAAAAATTGCCTTTGTGCAGTCAAAAACCTAAAATGACCATTTTGCCCTTTTGGTGATCTGATCAAATTTCTTGTGGAATTGTGATCCAAACTTGATCAAATGGTCCATATGAGTTCATAATGTTGATGTGGGTCAAAAATCATGAGGTTTGACTGTCAATTGACCACAATTGACTTTTTCCCCAATACAACTGATTTCTATGTCAACTGTCCAATTGACTGGGCAAAGATTGGAATCAAGGCTTGAAACTTGGTATGGATAAACTTGTGAGTCCAACATGAAGCATGAAAGTCACTTTGGGCCTTTTAGGTCAAAAAATCTCTGTGCAAACTCAAACCCTAATTTGGGTCAACAGTGCAAGGAGGAGTCTTGAGCAGAGCAAACCCTAACTTGATCTTGAGCTCCAAGGGTTTTGTGATGAGAAAATGTTGATGAAATGAGAGGGCAAATTTTGGGGTACAACAATGCTTTTGTTGATCAGACATTGCTTTCCTGTCAATCTTCTGACCACTTCCATTCACTGGATGCGTGTATCCATTAGTCACCATATCCTACAGATCAGTATCATGGGCTAGAAAGAAGCTTTCAATTCTGTCTTTCCAGTAATAAAAGTTCTCTCCATCAAAGACTGGAGGTTTGCCACTGAATTTGTCTCTTTCTTCATTGTTGTCATTGCTGATGTTTTGATGTGGTCCTTCCATTGTGTTTTTCTAACGCTGGATCTTGTACTGACACGGTTAAGTGTTATAAGCTCAGAACCAGGCGCTCTGATACCAATTGAAGATGTGAAAAACACAAGAAGGGGGGTTGAATTGTAAAACTTGAAATCAAATACAGACAACACGTTATTTTTATCCTGGTTCGTTTGATCTCAAACTACTCCAGTCTACCCGTCAAGGTGATTTCGCCTCTCTCCAACGAGGTCTTAATCCACTATATTCAACTGAATACAACAACTACTTTAACAACTGTTAAAGCCTTCTTGAGTCTAACCACATACAGGTTTATCTCAAGGAAATTCTCTTACAGATAAATGAATCAAAAGTGTGTTTGATGTTTTCTAGTAAAACTATATATCACAACTGTGATAATACACAATATGAAGCTTAGAATGAAAACTGAATTGCTAGAGCTATAGAGTAAGCGTGGTATGAAGGCTTTAGAAAAATGTATGAGTGCTTGAGTGAGGATTAGCTTTTTGCGCGTATATGCGTGAAGAGTATTAGCCTTTTCTTTTCTCACATAGTCTTGTTTAAATAGCCACATAAGAGATATGTTGGTTGTCCATAAATCCGTTTCAATGCTATTAACGTTCTTTCCTTTTTGAGAAGATCTTTGTCTTGGAATAAAGCCGTTGGTAATTAATCTGTCTTGAATGCATAGTAACTGTGATCGGTGGATCTGGAACTGACTGTTTAACGCTGGTTCGCGAAATGTCGCGGAAGCAAGAGTCGCCACCGTCTTTTATTTTCTCCAATTGGAAAGGACAAAAGCACAGAAAAATTCCTTTAAAGAGATCGCTCTCGGTTCGGGAGGTAGGTTATAGAAAGGGAAGGTGTTAGCACCCTTTCTATCCATGGTTATCCATGGGCTCTTAGGTACTTGCTCAATGTGTTTTCAAAATTGTTTGTTTGCTTTTCAATGTGGGTTTAAAAAGTTTCTTTGAAAAAAATTCAGATCGACTCATACGTCAGAGTGTTTGAAAAATTTGCTTTGAAAGCTTTTGAAAAGTGTCGGTGGAAAGTCTTTTTGAGTTTGTCTGAAATTAGAGCAAGTATCCTTGAGAACCTACCTACCCTAAGGAATTCGTCTGTGTAAGAGTCCTTAAAAGTAATGCCATCCCACCATTGAGAGGTAGGTAGCACCACCGTTGGAGGTGTTCGGGTCAATTCGAGTTTTAGGGACGTGGTGATCACCGGAGCAATGGGAAGACACCTTAGAAGCTACCCTCATGCCAGGTTCCCGGATCATGAGGACTTACTAAGACGTCCTCTACTCGACGACCACCTTTCGAAAGGCAACTGTGAGGCGTATCCTAGGGGTGGTGTGTGCGAATTGTGTGTCATGTTTCAGTTATTTGTCTTGCCATGTTTGTAGTGTTCTACGCTTGATTTTAATTTGTCCATTCATTCTTGCATGCGTATTTAAGAGTTATAAAGTTGCGGAAAAATAAATCTAAGGCTATTACAAAGGCGCGGGTCCACATCGCCAAAATTAAACCGGACCCGATTTGGCTGAAAAATAAATAATGCGAAGTAAATAAAAGTGCGAAAAATAAATGTACATGGCCTTGGGAGAGATACAAAATTATTTAAACGATTATAAAATGAATGCGCGAAATAAGGAAATTAAAACAAAACTAGGGCGTTGGACCCTTTTACAAACAATTAAAATTAATAAGGAAATTAAAATTAAAATGTTTTTGTTATTTTGTGTTTTTTAGGTTTTATGAGAAAAAAGAGTTAATGGAAATTAAATTAAACGGCAAACCCCAATTCTAATATTTTTTATTTATTATGAAAGAATTAAAATATAATCTAAATTAAACCCTAATTTATTTATGTGCAATTTTTAATTTATGAAAATAAATAGATAATATTATTATTCTAAAAAAGGGAAAAATATTAAAAGGAATAAAAAAATATCAATTAACCTAATTCTATTTTGTTGGATTTTTGTTATGGAAAAAATATAAATTAGACCTAATTTGAAATTAGTTTATTTACATGCTAATAAAATAATTATAATAAAATAAATATTATTTTTTTGGTCTTTTTCTGATTTTTATATTTTTGTAGAAAAAAATAATTACTGAATTAAAACAATAAATAAATAAAATAAGAAAAAAAAGATATAAGGGAAATAAATGAAATTTCAAACCAGGGTGGGGTGTTGTCCCAAAATTGGAGGTATAGGCCTGGGAATTCTGGCCCAATAAGCATGGCCCTCGTTGACTTTGCCAATTGTATGCTAACGTGTTGACTTGGCCCTAGCATGTTCTTTGCATCGTGGGCGTTGATCTGGTTGTGTAGGACGCGTGGATGGCCATGCTTTGAGAGAACATGATGTACCTGGATGTCAGCGCTGCATAGGATCAATTATTGAAAAATAGCATTGGAATTTTGCCAGACCTGGGACTTGAACCCAGGTCTTGAGAGTCACATGCATAGCGTGTTACCAACTGAACCAAACGCTTTTAGTTAACATATAATATCAAATAAGTATAATAAATAAAGCATGGTGTTAGTGGACAATCTGGCGCGAATTTTCAAACTAGCCAATCATGTAGTGACAACGAGGTTGTCTTCTTCGTTCTTTCTGAAACACAAGCGTATGGCCACGGTTTTTATAGCGTTGTTTTAGAGGGTCTATGAGAAAATAGCGACTAGCCCCTCGTTGCTCATAAATTGAGCGCGAGGGTGCCATATTCTTCGTCTCAACCTGTTTAAGCTAATGGCACTGGTCTGGAAGCATGATTTTTCCTTGGGCAAAAACCCCCAAATTTGAAACCTGCAAACCCTAGTATGTGACAATGGCGAAAACGCATATGTGGCTCAAAAACACAATCAAACGTATCAGTTAGTTTAGAAACATCATTTTGATCATGAATATGTAAATAAAAATGCACAAATATGCTTAAATCATGTTATGCGATTTCAAAATTTTTGAGGTTCAGTCCGGGTTCTTGATACCAATTCAAGGTCTTTTGGTGGATGTTCTTGGTTGGAGTTTGATCAAGAGTGCCTGAGGATGCTAATGGAACAAAGATTGAAGCTTGAATCGAACTCTAAGGCACTTTTCAGATTTGAGTTTTTTATGAAAAATTTCAATATGCCAATGTTTGTTTGGGCGCAGCTTGCAGTCTCATTTGATTAGGTTTGTGATCAGGTACTTGTATGGAAGCTATTAGGTCAACAATTTCAACAAAAATCTCTTGCAATTATGAATTGAAGATTTGATTTTTTTTCCATTATTTTTTCAATCTCTTTCACATGGTTTTTGTGCAAATCATATCCAATTCAATCCAATTCTCCCTAATCAGCATGTGCACGAAATATTGACCTTATAATGTGCATAAAAAGATTTTTTTAGGTTAGGTTTATATTTTTCATATATTAAAATGATTTAAATGAATATAAATTAATATAAATTCAAATAAATAATTAAAAAATATGAAAATACTTCCTTTTGGGCCTAGTGGTCGTGCATAGGCTTGGCATGAAGAAACTTGGAAGAAAAATGGGCCCATTTGCATTTTTAGGCCTTTTGCATCAATGTTGACTTTTCAAAATTCCTAAAAATTTCCCAACTTACACAAGGCATAACTTGGTCAATTTTTAGGATTTTCACATATTCTTGGACATTTTGGAAAGGTCTTTGAGTCCTTTAACCAATGCCTTTTGTCCCATGTCATTTTGATTTACCAATCTCAAGTTATGGCCTTTGACTTAAAGTCACTTTTTGTTGACTTTTGAAAATGACCTATAATGTTGAAATTGATAACTTTTTGTGAGAGCATTTCTTGGACTTGAAGTATGAAGATGAATTGTAGGAAATGTCTTTCTCTTCAAAATGAGCTTTGGATGGAATTTTTCTGATAATCCATGTGAAAGTTATGCCCTGGTCAATTTCAGTTGACTTTTTCAGCTGTCCAAATATAGCAACTTTTGCATCTTTGATGATTTCTGAGCCAAATTTTGAGAATCATGATCAAGCATTGATCAAATGATGTTTGTGGCTTCAAAATGATATGTTGACCAAAAATTTGAACTTTTGACTGTCAAATGACCATTTTGCCCCTACAGTTGACTGTAGTGCAATCTAGGGTTTTAACTGTGCAATTTTGAGCTGAATGCCTTGAAACTTGATATGAAGATTCTTGGCCATCTTTGTAGGCATATGAGACTTGATTGGGCCTTTGAAAAGTTCATTTGCTTGACCAGAACTCAAACCCTAGTTTTGACTGCATAGGAGACAGTTGAGCTGCACAACCCTTGGGGAATTTTGTGACCTTGACTTGGTAATTTCTTGATGAATATGGGAGGGCAAATTTTGGGGTACAACAGTTGCCCCTGTTCAATCTTCTTAGACCTGAGGATGCAGATTGGCTGACGTGCCTTTCGTAATCCGAGGGTAGAAGATGATTGGACACTAGAGTGCCCAGAAATTTGCGCTCACATAGTAGCAATGATGATGAGGGAATGGGCTTATAGATGCCATTTGGAGATCGATGGATAGGACGATGGGCTTATAGATGCCATCTGGACGTTGATCGCGTAGGAGATTCCTTAGCGAGAACCTGCATACCTGCAAAACAGAAAAATGAGTACCTGACACGTCGCAGGAGCTGATTTTAGATGCTTGATATAGATACGTCCTGACTGGTTACAGGAGCTGGGTCTGGAGCTTCAAACGCTGATGAATGAACCAGGGATGGTTACTGCCTTAGCATGAATGGTAAGAGGATCCTGAACGATTTCAACCTCAACAACGCTCGTTGAGAAAATCTTAGTGAGGATTACCATCTTCGTAGTGTCAGGAAGAGAACCAAAGGACATTATAATCTCAAAGGGAGTCACCTCACTCACCGTTGGAGGGGGAACTATTATAATCTGAAAGGAAATATCACCTCACTCGCCGTTGGAGAGGGAAACATCTTGAAAGGGAATTACCACCTCACTCGCCGTTGGAGAGGGGACCATAAGAGAATATCACCTCACGCTCATGCCGGAGAGGGGAACATCTGAAGAAGGAATTACCACCTCACACGCCGTTGGAGAGGGGACCATAAGAGAATATCACCTCACGCTCATGCCGGAGAGGGGAACATCTGAAGAAGGAATTACCACCTCACACGCCGTTGGAGAGGGGACCATAAGAGAATATCACCTCACGCTCATGCCGGAGAGGGGAACATCTGAAGAAGGAATTACCACCTCACACGCCGTTGGAGAGGGGACCATAAGAGAATATCACCTCACGCTCATGCCGGAGAGGGGAACATCTGAAGAAGGAATTACCACCTCACACGCCGTTGGAGAGGGGACCATCTGAAGAAGGAATTACCACCTCACACGCCGTTGGAGAGGGGACCATAAGAGAATATCACCTCACGCTCATGCCGGAGAGGGGAACATCTGAAGAAGGAATTACCACCTCACACGCCGTTGGAGAGGGGACCATAAGAGAATATCACCTCACGCTCATGCCGGAGAGGGGAACATCTGAAGAAGGAATTACCACCTCACACGCCGTTGGAGAGGGGACCATAAGAGAATATCACCTCACGCTCATGCCGGAGAGGGGAACATCTGAAGAAGGAATTACCACCTCACACGCCGTTGGAGAGGGGACCATAAGAGAACTTCTACTGAGTCTTTATCAGAAAAATCTGTTTGGAGTCGATTTAACTGGACTAGAGAAGTCTTTGAAATATGTTTGAGAATTTCAACTGCACCCTTCCTGAAAGGTAGAGGTCAGTTATATGCGATGCATGATATGGATCAAGCAAACATGGATACGATTTATATGATATGATGTGTACATGCATGCTATAATGATGTATGTGATGATTCATGTATGTTTTTGTCTAGGAAAATAAATCCTTGACGGGTGCTGGGAAGTCATATCCTGGGCTGATGTTGAGGAAGAGATTTTGCTTCCGCTGTGGATGATCGTTGCAAGAATACCGGTAGGAGAAGATAACTCCGTTGAGGAATAAACTTGGCAAATGAAATAATTCTGCGGGAGAAAAGATACTCTAGCGATCATGCTGGGGAGTGCTACTCTGTGGGGATAGCGATGCTTTGCTGAGTTGATGAAGATAACTCCGCTGGGGATACCGTTGATGAGTTATGCTGGGGGTAGGAAGATACTTTGCCGAGGACGCTCTTTCCGTGGCTTTTGGCTGAGGATAACCCAGTTATATCCTGTTACGGAAATAACTCTTTAAATCAAGCCGGGACGACGCGTTCGTGCTCTGAGGATAAGCTTCCAGAATCTACTGGGGATAAGCTTACTGCTTGGGGGTATGAACTCCAAATTTCTTGGGGAACTGGATTGGACTCTCATGGGGAGTTTTGATATGCTGGAGGATGATCCCTTAGAATGTTGATACACCGCCGGGGAACAATCTTTAGACCAAGACTGCCGGGGATGCTTTATGTATACTGCTGGGGAAGTATTTGAGATCGACTGGAGGATACTCAATTTCCTTGATATTTGATGTATTGTTTTGTTGAACCACTCTCTGGGGAATTAAGATACATTTGGCCGTGTTCTTTAGCTGAACCTACCTTGGTACCTTGGAGGATAAAACAATTAGACTGCTCAGACAACTCTTTATTGCCCCTGTTTCTAGTGTCACCTGCAATTAATTCCTTTGTTTCGTAGGCAAATATTTATGAGTTAGCAAATTACTGTCAATGCATACATCACAAATTGAACCTTGGACGTTCTTCGCAAAGCAAAACAGAAAAAGAAAAACATTGGGCACGTTTAACTGAAAATATATTTTTATTGATTTTTGAATGGCCTGAATAGGCGTTTTGTATACAAGAGGCTAACGTCCTAGTAAGAGGTACGTCGCCGATAAAAAGAGTTTATACAAGTTTTGTACAAAAGAAAGTAAAACAGCTGTGTGAAAGATAAATGATCCACTGGGTTTCAACTCTTCTATTGTCTTTATAACTCCGAGCGTCTCATCACTTGATGACCTTGGTTGAAGGTGAAGCTGACTGATCGATGCCGTTTGAGCTTGATGCAGATACCGGATTCTGGATGCAAAGTGATCAATGAGACATAGTTTTACGCTTTATCCCTAATTTTTGCCTGGACCGCCCTTTCGGGTTTTCAGTCCACCGGGATACCCATTTTTGCCCAAGCCGCCTTTTCAGGTTTTCGACTTGCCGGGTGTACAGATTTTTTCATTTTCATCCCTTCATTTTGCCCGAACCCTTTTGGTTCGACGGGAAGCCCTAATTTTTGCCTAGGCATGTCAGCCTAGCGGGTCTTTTTTCATGCGTAGTATTTTTTAACTATGTCTGCATTGGCGGGGTGAGGAAGGTCGTCACCATCCATGTTGGTTAATATCATTGCTCCTCCTGAGAACACATGCTTAACCACAAATGGCCCTTCGTATGTAGGGGTCCATTTGCCCCTTGGATCACTCTGAGGAAGGATGATTCTCTTGATTACCAGATCCCCAACTTGATATTCTTGTGGTCTGACCTTTTTGTTAAATGCCCTGATCATTCGTTTCTGGTACGTTTGACCATGACAGATAGCAGCAAGTCTCTTTTCGTCAATGAGATTGAGTTGATCAAGTCGTGTCTGGATCCAATCATCCTCGTTCAGATTTGCATCCTTCATTATCCGGAGAGAAGGAATTTGCACTTCGATTGGCAAGACTGCCTCCATGCCATAAACCAGAGAGAAAGGAGTTGCCCCGGTTGACGTCCTAGCTGAGGTACGGTACCCATGCAGAGCGAACGGTAACATCTCGTGCCAATCTTTGTAAGTTACTGTCATTTTCTGCACGATCTTCTTAATGTTCTTGTTAGCTGCTTCTACAGCCCCATTCATCTTCGGTCTGTAAGGAGAAGAATTGTGGTGCTGTATCTTGAACTGTTCGCAGAGCTCAGCAATCATCTTATTGTTCAGGTTGGTACCGTTGTCCGTAATAATCCGCTCAGGGACGCCGTATCGACAGATCAGGTTGTGCCGAATGAACCGTGCCACAACAGTCTTGGTTACTGTAGCATAGGATGCTGCCTCAACCCACTTTGTAAAATAGTCAATCGCCACTAGGATGAAGCGATGTCCATTAGATGCCGTAGGTTTGATCTCGCCGATCATGTCTATGCCCCACATTGCAAACGGCCAAGGCGCAGTCAGAACATTCAGGGGAACCGGAGGAACATGCACCTTGTCTGCATATATCTGGCACTTGTGGCATGTCCTGGAGTGTTGGTAGCAGTCAGCTTCCATTGTGGACCAATAATATCCTGCCCGTAGGATCTTTTTAGCCATAGTGTGCCCACTGGAATGCGTACCAAAGGTCCCTTCATGTAGCTCTTCCATGATTCTTTCCGCTTCAGTCTTATCCACACAACGCAGTAAGGTTGAATCATGGTTTCGCTTGTACAAGATGCCGTTGCTTAGGAAGAATTTTGCTGCGAACCTCCTCAGGAATTTCTTATCGTTGATAGAGGCACCTTCAGGGTATTCCTGAGCTTCCAGATATCTCTTCACTTCG
The DNA here is from genome assembly GCA_948472305.1 of Vicia faba. Classification (NCBI taxonomy): domain Eukaryota; kingdom Viridiplantae; phylum Streptophyta; class Magnoliopsida; order Fabales; family Fabaceae; genus Vicia; species Vicia faba. The sequence continues at coordinate 974,367,052 of OX451735.1, read as the reverse complement.
TGGTACCAAGGCTTCTCAGTTACCAATTCAGTTTCGAGATCACAACAGTATGCCGGTTCGTCCAGTTTCCAGATGATGATCCGGGGAGCTTCATTATCCCATTTAACTTTGAACATTGAAGACATTGTAGCTAACGCGTCCGCTAACTGATTCTCTTCCCTTGGAAAGTGCTCAAAGGTTATCTCTGTAAAATGGGGGATCAGGGTCAACACACATTCTCTGTAAGGGATCAAGTTTGGATGTTTCGTATCCCACTCTCCTTTGATCTGATTGATCACAAGAGCGGAATCTCCGAAGACACTTAGAAGTTTGATCCTTAGGTCGATCGCAGCTTGAAGACCCATGATACACGCCTCATACTCCGCCATGTTGTTGGTACAGTTGAAGCACAGCCGGGCAGTGAGTGGAGTATGAGTACCTTGTGGAGATATGATAATGGCGCCGATACCATTTCCCAAAGCATTGGAAGCTCCGTCAAAGTGCATAGACCATCGGGATCCTGGTTCAGGTCCTTCATCCGGTCCAGGTACTTCACAATCAGTTACAATCATAATGCTTTCATCCGGAAACTCGAAGTTCATTGATTGGTAGTCATCTACAGCTTGATGAGCTAAGTGGTCTGCCAATACACTCCCTTTGATGGCTTTCTGGGTTGTGTACTGAATGTCGTATTCCGTCAAGATCATTTGCCATCTTGCAATTCTCCCAGACAGAGCAGGCTTTTCGAATATGTATTTTATAGGATCCATTTTTGAGATCAACAAAGTAGTGTGAGTCAGCATATACTGTCTCAGCCGGCGAGCAGCCCATACCAAAGCGCAACAAGTTTTCTCAAGCAGTGAGTATCGGGTCTCACAGTCGGTAAACTTTTTGCTAAGGTAATAAATGGCGTGCTCTTTTCGGCCAGACTCGTCATGCTGCCCCAGCACACACCCCATTGAGTTGTCAAGCACTGTCAGATATAGGATCAGAGGTCTCCCTTCAACCGGTGGCATAAGGATAGGTGGTTCTTGGAGGTACTCTTTGATTCTGTCGAAGGCAGCCTGACATTCATCGTTCCAACGCACTACCTGATCTTTCTTCAGCAGCTTGAAGATTGGCTCACAGGTAGCAGTCAAATGAGAGATGAATCGAGCGATGTAATTTAGGCGTCCTAAAAAGCCTCTGACTTCCTTCTCTGTTTTAGGAACTGGCATCTCTTGAATAGCTTTGACCTTAGCAGGGTCCACTTGAATGCCTTTATCACTGACCACGAAGCCTAGCAACTTCCCAGATCTTACCCCGAAGGTGCACTTGTTCGGGTTCAATCTCAGCTTGTACAGTTTCAACCGGTCAAACAACTTCTGTAGATGATCTAGATGCTCTTCCTCAGTCTGGGACCTAGCGATCATGTCGTCCACATACACTTCGATCTCATGATGGATCATATCATGAAATAAGGCAACCATGGCGCGTTGGTAGGTTGCCCCAGCATTCTTTAATCCAAACGGCATGACCTTGTAACAGAAGGTGCCCCACTGAGTAACAAATGTAGTCTTTTCCATGTCTTCAGGTGCCATCTTGATCTGATTGTAACCTGAAAAGCCATCCATGAAAGAGAATAACTTGTGTTGAGCTGTATTATCCACAAGGACATCAATGTGAGGTAAGGGGAAGTCATCCTTGGGGCTGGCCCTGTTCAGATCCCTGTAATCGACACACATTCTGACCTTACCGTCCTTCTTAGGTACCGGCACCACATTAGCAACCCACTGAGGGTAAGAAGTCACTGCAAGGAAACCGGCATCAAACTGTTTCATGACCTCGGCTTTAATCTTCTCGGACATCTCTGGACGCATCCGACGGACCTTTTGTTTAACTGGAGGGCAGTCTTCCCTAGTCGGCAAATGATGGACAACAATATCGGTATCCAACCCTGGCATGTCTTCGTAGGACCAGGAAAAGATCTCCATATAGTCATGTAACATCTTGGTTAACCGTTGCTTCACGCTGAGCTCTAGGTTGGCACCAATCTTTACCTCTTTTCTGTCTGCCTCAGTACCCAGGTTTATAGTTTCCACTGGCTCTTCATGGGGTTGAATTGCCCTCTCTTCCTGAAGTAACAGTCTTGCAAGCTCGCCAGGCACTTCGCAATCATCTTCACCTTCGTCTTCGGCTAAGTTGATCGGATTTTCGAAGTCATAATTGGCATTAGCAGAGTTGTTATCAGTGAGATCCAGAGTGGATTGGAACCTGTATGAGTGAGTGTGTGTGTAAATACAGCTGTTTTTGAAAATTATGTAAAGGAAATGAAAGATAGAAAAGGAACACAATATTTGCAATGCGAAAAACGTCCAAGATTTTCATTCATGATGTATAAAATGACAGTTCGTATGCCCTCACAAATAGAACCACGGTGCCTCGGGTAAGACATCGGGCCATGGAGTTTATCATTGTTTATTACAAAATAACAAAACATGGGAATTCATTACTGTGTCACAAAGGTAACAGGGGTATGATCCTTTGCACTCCAATTGTTCAATCCTTCTTCGGCCGTCGGATAAATCCAGCTGTTGAATTCGGCTTCGTCCACTTCAAGGTCTTCCCCGACAGCATTCGCTTCTGAACCTTTAATAAATACCGGAGGCCTTCCGATCTTCTCTTTCCTCATAGCTCTCTGCCCTTCTGAGGTGAAACCCAGCCCAAGTTTATCAGTCTTCTGGGTGAAGTCTGGAAGTTTGCCCCAGTTGGCACCTTCACCTTTCTGCACCACAGCCCTGGCATCCTTTAGGGAAGCCATCTTCAGAGGACCACCTGCTTCTGCTGTTTCTGCTGCGATTGGAAACACCTCCTCGAAATGCTGAAAGGGGGTCTCAATGAACTCCCCATCCATCTCAATGTATCTGAACGAGTTTAGGTGGCTCACCATGTATTCTTCCTCACCTTGCACGGTGACGATCTTCCCTCTGACGGGGTACTTCAGTTTTTGATGCAAGGTAGAGGTCACTGCCCCAGCCTTATGTATCCAGGGTCGACCCAGCAGACAGGAGTAAGATGGACGGATGTCCATCACATAAAAAGTGGAGTCGAACACCTGAGAGCCTACACGAATCGGAATGTCCACCTCCCCATGGACCATCCTCTTTGAACCATCAAAGGCCCTGACAATGATGTTGCTGGGCTTCAAATCCAGGCCTTCACAATCTAGACAATCCAGAGCCTTCTTGGGTAGCACATTCAAAGATGACCCAGTATCAACCAACACATGTGCCAAGGTGGTGCCCCTGCATTCGATTGAGACATGCAGAGCATCATTATGATCTTTCCCCTTCGTGGTCAGATCAGCGTCTGAAAAACCCAAGCCATTGTCTGCCGTTAGACTTGCCACGCAATCGGTGAACTGGACTGCAGAGGTTTCATGTGGCACATGGGCCGTCTTGAGGAATGAGATGAGGGCCTTTGTGTGGGCCTCAGAGCACAACAGTAAAGAGAGCATGGAGATCTTGGAGGGCGTATGCCCCAACTGTTCCACAACGTTAAAATCGCTCTTCTTTATAATCTTCAAAATCTCCTCCATCTCTTGTGGGGAGGCCTCAGCAGCTATGGGTACGGGTGCCTCCATCTGGGCAGGCTCAGTTTCAATTCCCTTGCCCCGAGCATTGGATGACTCGGCAGCAGGAGAAACAATCGGATCAACAGCAGGAACAACAACTTGATCAGCAACGGGAGTAGGTGTACTTGCAGGAATTATCAAGAGTGGTCTTCGGACAGCAGGTGGCGCAATGTCAGGCGAGAAGAGCCTGCCACTGCGGGTAACTTTGGCTGGGCCAGTAATGTCACAGATGCTGGCGCCAGCGTTGAGCTCTTGTTTAACTCCATTTATATATACATCTGCCCCATAGTGCCAAGGGACAGCTTTGTTGGATACATAGGGCAGGGGCCCAGGAACAGTGATAGTAACAGGTGCGACGGTCAGAATTTGAACGGGCTTCTTCTGGAGAGCCGGGATCGGATTGTTGAAGATAGTCACCACAGAGACTTCTTCCATTGGAACCATACGAACAGCAGACTTCTTGAATAGAATCTCCTTACTATCCATTAAGCTTTGGATGCCTAACTTTAGCAAGGGACAACCGGATGGGGACACAACACAGAACAGGCAATCCTCACTACAACCCGGAAATAAACCGGCCTGCAGTAGGTTCTTCTTAATGATCTTTAAAGGAGTGGCTAGATCATCCACAGAAACAGCATAAACATCTTCGTCAATAGCATTTACCCCGTGCTGAGGCATAGGGGCAGTAACTACATTCGGTTTTGCGGGCGCTTCGAATTGTATCTCTTTAGCATCGATAAGGTCTTGCACCTTATTCTTTAACGCCCAACAGTCATCAGTGGCATGCCCCGGGCTGTCTGAATGGTAAGCACAACGGGCATTTGGGTTGTACTTAGGAGAGGTAGTGTTTGAGAACTTTGGCGCCTCCTTGGCAGTCACCAAATTGGTGGATAGCAACTGTGGCAGGATTTGCGATAGGGTCATGCTTAACCGGGTAAACTCTCTTCGGGGTCTATCAGCCCTTTGAGGATTGTTTGGCCGGGGAGCGGCAGCAGGCTTAGCAATCATGACCGCATTGACAGACTGGCGGTGCTCACGTCTTTCTGATTTCCTGGAGCCATACACGGCACTAGACTCCTTTTTAAACGGCTTCTTTTCTGAACTAGAGGATGATGCCCCCTTTGCAATCTTCCCAGATTTCAGCCCAGCTTCAATCCTTTCTCCAGTCAAGATTAAATCAGTGAAACCAGCAGAAGAATTCCCAATGAGATGGTTAAAAAACGGCCCAGATAGGGTCCCCAAGAACATGTCCACTAACTCTCGATCAGTCAAAGGTGGCTGCACCCTGCCAGCCAGATCTCTCCACTTCTGCGCGTATTCTTTAAAACCTTCACTTGCACCTAACGACATACCCTGGAGCTGAGTACGTGTAGGGGCAAGGTCGGCATTATACTGATACTGCTTGTAGAAAGCAGTAGCCAGCTCCTCCCAGTTACGAACTTTGGTCCCATCCAGCTGATAGAACCATTCGAGATGAGTCCCTGAAAGACTCTCCTGGAAGAAGTGGATCCATAGATTCTTGTCCGCAGAGTACGACTGAATCTTTCGAACATAGGACCTCAAATGCAGCTTGGGACAGGATGCCCCGTCATACTTGGAAAAGGTTGGAGCTTTGAACTTGTGCGGGATAATTACACCAGTTGACAAACCCAGATCTCCGAAATCCAGCCCAGGTGCCTGTTGCACCTCCATAGCCTTCAACCTGTCCTCCAGTTGTTTGTACCTGTCATCTGCAGGAGGGTACTGCTCTTCATCAAAGTCTGTCTCGTTGTCGGAGACCACTGGAGTAGGAACCTTTACTTCTGCCTGAGAAGGAGTCCTGCCAACAGAAGAACCAACCTCTTCATGGTGCAGAGTATTACCCAACCTTCGGCCCGAGCTGAACAGAACAGTTCTTCTCTTCTTCTTCTTTTTCAGGAGCATAGTCTTTAATTCCTCTTGGCCCTTAGCTAGACCCATGATTAGTTCTTGAAACTGCGCATTCTGCGCCTGGAGAGCCTTGATTGAAGTCTCAGTTGATTCAGATCCGGGATTCATGATGCTGAAATAAACAGCGAAGAACTGTAAGCAACCTGAAAAGGGGAAAAACCTGTTATGCACATGATGTATGAAATGCGTATGCGATGCCTTCAAGGGTTCGAAAGTTCAAATTCGTTGTAGACAAGAAAAGAACACACGTTATCATTAAAGAAAATCATTGTTTAATACATCAAGGCCTCATGGGCAAAAAGTACAAAAATCAAGTCAATCCCAAAATACACTGCGCATCCTCTTCGGAGCTATGTAGGTGTTGAGATTCCTCTCCTCATGCAACAGACGAGTGAGCTCCAGGACCTTCTTTTCACTGGCATGCAGACTAGTCTCAAGAGAATTCCGCTCCTCCTTAAGCTGGATCCAGCTCTTCTGCATCTCTTCCCAGGATGTGGGCATATCAGGGTGCTGGATAACATGAGACACTTCCCCTTCCAAGACAGGCTCTTTGATTACTGGAAGCATGTGAGGATAAGGCATCACTAACTTCTGAGAGCGGGCGCGTACCCATTTGAGATAAGGCTCCAAAGGGATGGAGTTCCTGTGCCCCAGTGTCTTGCTGTCTATCCTACTGGGCATCCTCCAGGCTCTGATAAATCTCTGACGAAGTCCTTGAGTATCACTGTCGAAGTCAAAAACTATGTCGGGAATTAACATGTCATGAGGACCATCCCTCCGAGCATAACCAAACTGTCTCCAAGCCAGGCATGGGCTATAAGTAATACCTCCTCTGATTCCAAGTAAAGGAACATTAGGGTACTCCCCACAACGATCAATGATAATGACATCGCCTCTGGATCTAGGGCACCAATGTATATCTGCATGTGTAAGAGTCATCAACCGTTGTGACCATCTCAAACCCCGCTCATTCTTCAGGACTGATTGTGGAAGGTGCGAAATAAACCACCTTCCCAGGAGAGGAGTGCAACACATAAGGACACCTCTTTTTCTCATGGTTCGAGTGTAACATGAGTGAAGGATGTCCCCCAGCAACGTAGGTATAGGATTCCTGGACATAAAGATCTGAACGGCACTGATATCAATGAGCTGATCTGGGTTAGGGAACAACACCAAACCATAAACAAGGAGGGCCACGACCTCTTCAAAAGCTTGCAAGTCAAGGGAGTTCCAACATTCATGAGCTTTTTCAAACAGAAACCTGGCTAAGAACCCTTTGATACCACTTCTGACTTCCCAATGTCCCTTGAGGTCAGATGACTGTAGGTGCAAGGCTTTAGCAATCTCCTCAAGCTTAGGTTCCTTTTCTGTACCGCTGAAGGGTAGCTGATCAAGGATAGGGCTCTTCAGGAGCCGGGAGAACTCCTCCAATGTAGGTACCAACTGATAGTCCAAGAAGGTAAAGCAGTGATGCAGAGGATCAAAGAACTGGAACAAGACCTTAATCATATCTTCCTCAATGTTGGTGTTGACCAAGCTGATGAGGCTTCCATGCCTTTCACTGAATGAAGAGTTCTCGGGAATCCTGGATATAAGCTCCTTAAGCTGAGGAGGGATCCTTACAAGATTGACCTGAATTGTCCTTCTACGAGCAGTTTCCATATCCTACAAAACAAGAACAAAGATGAAAATCCGAACCCCTGAAATGGTTAGTCAATGCATATGATGCTGGATGATGTCATGATGCTATGATTAAACACACCACAGATATTTACAAAGACAAACATGTAAGGCACACAAGGCACACAAGACAAGCCCTTAAGGTTTAAGGCCAGCATGGGGTCTGGGTAGTACCCTCTTGAAGTTGGTGGGTTCAACCTGTCTTAATCAAAGTAACCGGGTTCTAAGGTTCCCAATATCACGGGATTGCTTTCATTGTTCATCGTTTCGATTTAGCCACTGAACTGGCGACCGAAATATTCCAGGAAAGCAACCCTCAATTGAGCGTAGTATCGAGTATCAACCAACCTCGGACTGCACCAAAGTCAGTTATCTCACTACCCTAAAGAGGCCAAGATAGTTCAATTAAGGTTCCTAAGGTCTGTTGATGCTTCACGACACCACGCGGAGGCCCCGTACTCTCCTTGACTGAACTCAAGGGTTACCGGTACACACCAAAGTGCCACATCAACGTAGCAGACTGTTTCAACCATGTCGGTATACCCCGCACAGTTCCCTCACAGCCTTGTTGCTACTTTCTAAGAAAGGTATCCCCCAGATCCGGGTGTAGGATCTATAGAACTCCCAAGCAACCCATAATTTAAAGCACACAAGGAAAACAATTGAAAACATAGTTATAAGCTAGCCCTAAGGTACACCTCACTTTAAGTTTAAGGGTCCCCAGCAGAGTCGCCAGTTCTGTGATCGGTGGATCTGGAACTGACTGTTTAACGCTGGTTCGCGAAATGTCGCGGAAGCAAGAGTCGCCACCGTCTTTTATTTTCTCCAATTGGAAAGGACAAAAGCACAGAAAAATTCCTTTAAAGAGATCGCTCTCGGTTCGGGAGGTAGGTTATAGAAAGGGAAGGTGTTAGCACCCTTTCTATCCATGGTTATCCATGGGCTCTTAGGTACTTGCTCAATGTGTTTTCAAAATTGTTTGTTTGCTTTTCAATGTGGGTTTAAAAAGTTTCTTTGAAAAAAATTCAGATCGACTCATACGTCAGAGTGTTTGAAAAATTTGCTTTGAAAGCTTTTGAAAAGTGTCGGTGGAAAGTCTTTTTGAGTTTGTCTGAAATTAGAGCAAGTATCCTTGAGAACCTACCTACCCTAAGGAATTCGTCTGTGTAAGAGTCCTTAAAAGTAATGCCATCCCACCATTGAGAGGTAGGTAGCACCACCGTTGGAGGTGTTCGGGTCAATTCGAGTTTTAGGGACGTGGTGATCACCGGAGCAATGGGAAGACACCTTAGAAGCTACCCTCATGCCAGGTTCCCGGATCATGAGGACTTACTAAGACGTCCTCTACTCGACGACCACCTTTCGAAAGGCAACTGTGAGGCGTATCCTAGGGGTGGTGTGTGCGAATTGTGTGTCATGTTTCAGTTATTTGTCTTGCCATGTTTGTAGTGTTCTACGCTTGATTTTAATTTGTCCATTCATTCTTGCATGCGTATTTAAGAGTTATAAAGTTGCGGAAAAATAAATCTAAGGCTATTACAAAGGCGCGGGTCCACATCGCCAAAATTAAACCGGACCCGATTTGGCTGAAAAATAAATAATGCGAAGTAAATAAAAGTGCGAAAAATAAATGTACATGGCCTTGGGAGAGATACAAAATTATTTAAACGATTATAAAATGAATGCGCGAAATAAGGAAATTAAAACAAAACTAGGGCGTTGGACCCTTTTACAAACAATTAAAATTAATAAGGAAATTAAAATTAAAATGTTTTTGTTATTTTGTGTTTTTTAGGTTTTATGAGAAAAAAGAGTTAATGGAAATTAAATTAAACGGCAAACCCCAATTCTAATATTTTTTATTTATTATGAAAGAATTAAAATATAATCTAAATTAAACCCTAATTTATTTATGTGCAATTTTTAATTTATGAAAATAAATAGATAATATTATTATTCTAAAAAAGGGAAAAATATTAAAAGGAATAAAAAAATATCAATTAACCTAATTCTATTTTGTTGGATTTTTGTTATGGAAAAAATATAAATTAGACCTAATTTGAAATTAGTTTATTTACATGCTAATAAAATAATTATAATAAAATAAATATTATTTTTTTGGTCTTTTTCTGATTTTTATATTTTTGTAGAAAAAAATAATTACTGAATTAAAACAATAAATAAATAAAATAAGAAAAAAAAGATATAAGGGAAATAAATGAAATTTCAAACCAGGGTGGGGTGTTGTCCCAAAATTGGAGGTATAGGCCTGGGAATTCTGGCCCAATAAGCATGGCCCTCGTTGACTTTGCCAATTGTATGCTAACGTGTTGACTTGGCCCTAGCATGTTCTTTGCATCGTGGGCGTTGATCTGGTTGTGTAGGACGCGTGGATGGCCATGCTTTGAGAGAACATGATGTACCTGGATGTCAGCGCTGCATAGGATCAATTATTGAAAAATAGCATTGGAATTTTGCCAGACCTGGGACTTGAACCCAGGTCTTGAGAGTCACATGCATAGCGTGTTACCAACTGAACCAAACGCTTTTAGTTAACATATAATATCAAATAAGTATAATAAATAAAGCATGGTGTTAGTGGACAATCTGGCGCGAATTTTCAAACTAGCCAATCATGTAGTGACAACGAGGTTGTCTTCTTCGTTCTTTCTGAAACACAAGCGTATGGCCACGGTTTTTATAGCGTTGTTTTAGAGGGTCTATGAGAAAATAGCGACTAGCCCCTCGTTGCTCATAAATTGAGCGCGAGGGTGCCATATTCTTCGTCTCAACCTGTTTAAGCTAATGGCACTGGTCTGGAAGCATGATTTTTCCTTGGGCAAAAACCCCCAAATTTGAAACCTGCAAACCCTAGTATGTGACAATGGCGAAAACGCATATGTGGCTCAAAAACACAATCAAACGTATCAGTTAGTTTAGAAACATCATTGTGATCATGAATATGTAAATAAAAATGCACAAATATGCTTAAATCATGTTATGCGATTTCAAAATTTTTGAGGTTCAGTCCGGGTTCTTGATACCAATTCAAGGTCTTTTGGTGGATGTTCTTGGTTGGAGTTTGATCAAGAGTGCCTGAGGATGCTAATGGAACAAAGATTGAAGCTTGAATCGAACTCTAAGGCACTTTTCAGATTTGAGTTTTTTATGAAAAATTTCAATATGCCAATGTTTGTTTGGGCGCAGCTTGCAGTCTCATTTGATTAGGTTTGTGATCAGGTACTTGTATGGAAGCTATTAGGTCAACAATTTCAACAAAAATCTCTTGCAATTATGAATTGAAGATTTGATTTTTTTTCCATTATTTTTTCAATCTCTTTCACATGGTTTTTGTGCAAATCATATCCAATTCAATCCAATTCTCCCTAATCAGCATGTGCACGAAATATTGACCTTATAATGTGCATAAAAAGATTTTTTTAGGTTAGGTTTATATTTTTCATATATTAAAATGATTTAAATGAATATAAATTAATATAAATTCAAATAAATAATTAAAAAATATGAAAATACTTCCTTTTGGGCCTAGTGGTCGTGCATAGGCTTGGCATGAAGAAACTTGGAAGAAAAATGGGCCCATTTGCATTTTTAGGCCTTTTGCATCAATGTTGACTTTTCAAAATTCCTAAAAATTTCCCAACTTACACAAGGCATAACTTGGTCAATTTTTAAGATTTTCACATATTCTTGGACATTTTGGAAAGGTCTTTGAGTCCTTTAACCAATGCCTTTTGTCCCATGTCATTTTGATTTACCAATCTCAAGTTATGGCCTTTGACTTAAAGTCACTTTTTGTTGACTTTTGAAAATGACCTATAATGTTGAAATTGATAACTTTTTGTGAGAGCATTTCTTGGACTTGAAGTATGAAGATGAATTGTAGGAAATGTCTTTCTCTTCAAAATGAGCTTTGGATGGAATTTTTCTGATAATCCATGTGAAAGTTATGCCCTGGTCAATTTCAGTTGACTTTTTCAGCTGTCCAAATATAGCAACTTTTGCATCTTTGATGATTTCTGAGCCAAATTTTGAGAATCATGATCAAGCATTGATCAAATGATGTTTGTGGCTTCAAAATGATATGTTGACCAAAAATTTGAACTTTTGACTGTCAAATGACCATTTTGCCCCTACAGTTGACTGTAGTGCAATCTAGGGTTTTGACTGTGCAATTTTGAGCTGAATGCCTTGAAACTTGATATGAAGATTCTTGGCCATCTTTGTAGGCATATGAGACTTGATTGGGCCTTTGAAAAGTTCATTTGCTTGACCAGAACTCAAACCCTAGTTTTGACTGCATAGGAGACAGTTGAGCTGCACAACCCTTGGGGAATTTTGTGACCTTGACTTGGTAATTTCTTGATGAATATGGGAGGGCAAATTTTGGGGTACAACAGTAACGTTGACACTTCAGAGTGTTCTGCTAATGATAATCAGAGTGTTCTTGGCTTTAGATTATTTTGACGCTTGAGTGCTGATGACATGGTTAGGATCTTGATCAGAGTCAGAGTATTTTATGCGTAGATTCTGTTTATTAGGCTTCAGCGTAGCACATGTTATTTGATCTTCTGATGCTGACATATCTTCTGATGCTGATGTTAATATTGATCTTCTGATGCTGATTCCATCAGAGTTTCTGTAAATACACAACATAATTTTAGGTAGCATATATGTCTTATATAAATCTTACAATTTATTTAATCTTGTATTTTGTTATCATCAAAACTCTAACTGAGGGTTGTAGAATCAAACTATGTTCTAATAATGTCAGCTCAACCACTTGTCTTAGCGGTCCTTTGAACCTCCTTCCCAAATTTACCACACCAGCTGTCCTCCTTGGCTTCTTGGTCTTGTCTTTAACAATTAGGGCTTTCAGTTCCTCTTTCCCCTTGTCCAAAGCCATAATCATCTATTGGAATTGTGCGTTCTAAGTCTGTAAGTCCTTCACATTTTTTTCTAGAGCCATTGCTGAAATAAACTGCGAAGAGGATGAGAAACCTGCTTTAAAACCTGTTTATGCAATGATATGTATGATATATGTATGCAATGTTTTCAAGGATTTCTAAGACTCAATTTTGCTTAAACAAAAAGAGAACAAGCGTTAATTGTATTTAAAATGTTTTATTGATCACAATAATTCCTTCTGGGCTCACAAGGGAATAAAGAAAAATAAAATCATCCAAGCTAAAGAAAACTCAAGCTTCCCACAGACGCATCCTTTTCGGTGCAATGTAGGCATTTATACTCCTTTCCTCGTGAAGTAACTGGGTGAGCTCTAGAACCTTCTTCTCGCTGGCGTAGAATTGGGTTTCGAAAGTGTCTCGTTATCCTTTGAGTTGGATCCAGGACCTCTGTAACTCTTCAAGATCAGTTGGCATGTCAGGATGAAGAACGACGTAAGGAGTGTCTCCATCTGCAACTGGCTCCATAATCATAGGTAAGATGGCGGGGTAAGGCATCATAAGACATTGAGCACGAGCTCACACCCATTTTAGGTAAGGCTCAAGAGGGATGGAATTCTTGTGCCCCAGTGTCTTGCTATCAACTCGGTTTATCATGCCCCAAGCTCGAATGAACCTCTTGCGATAACCCTGAACATCATTCTCATTGTCAAATGTGATTTCTTAGACAAGTGTGTCGTGAGGACCATCCCTTATAGCGTAACCAAACTGTCGTAACACCAAACAAGGGTTATAAGTGATTCCTCCCATGATGCCTAAGAGAGGGACATTAGGGAATTCCCCACAGCGATCAATGATGGTAAGATTCTCTGAGGATCACGAACACCAATGAATATCTGAATGTGTAAGGGACATCAGCCTACAGGACCATCTCATACCCTGCTCATTCTTCAAGACAGACCGAGGTAGGTGCGAAATAAACCACCTAACCAATAGAGGAGTGAAACACAGAAGGGTCTCTCTTCTCTTTAGAGTGCGAGTATGCAGAGAGTGTAGAATATCCCCAAGTATGGTAGGTACCGGATTGTGAGACAAAAAAATCTTGACTGCATTCACATCTATGAGTTGGTCTGTGTTAGGGAATAGTACCATCCCATAGATGAGAAGGGCCAACACTTCTTCAAAATCTTGTAAATCTAGATTATCCCAAAAATAGTGAGCTTTCTCAAATAGGAACTTAGCTAGAAATCCTTGGACGCCTCCTTTGGTTTCTCAATTTTCCACTATATCAGACCGTTGTAAATATAGAGCTTGAGCAATCTCTTCGGGCTTTGGGTCTCTTTCCGTACCATTGAATGGAAGCTGATTAAGGATAGGTACCCCCAATAACTGAGAAAACTCCTCCATAGTAGGCACTAACTGGTAATCAGGAAAAGTGAAGCAGTGGTGCAACGGATCAAAGAACTAAAAGAGCACCTTTAACATTTCTTCATCAGGGGTTGAAGTGACCAAGTTGTGAAGTCGACCATGTTTTTCAGTGAAGGGAGAAATTTCAGGAATCCTTAATGCTAAGTCCTTGAGTTGAGGAGGTACTTTCACAAGGTTGATTTGGATAGTGTTCCTGCGAGCGGATGTCATGTCCTATAAAATAAGACAAAGATAAGCCCTAGAAAATCCTTGAAATGGTTAGTATGATATGACATGTTATGATGTCATGATTATGCTAAGAAATTACATATATAGCAAACACAAGCAAATCACACAAAGACCTTAGGTTTAAGGCTTGTATGGGTTTTAAAGTCATACCCTATTGAAGTTGGATTAGATCAACCTGTCCTATAAATAGTAACCGGGTTCTAAAGGATCTCAATATCACTGACCTTTCCCACAAGCTTCATTCGATAGGCGACTGACTCGCAACCAAACAAAACTCAGGAGTCGAGTCTCAATGAGTGTAGCATCGAGTATTTGTCGAATTTGGGAATACACCAAAGACGGCCATATCGCTACGTCCTAATGGCCAAGTTGTTCATTTAAAGGTTCTAAGTTTAGTTGACGCTTTATGACACCACGCAGCGGCCCCGTATTCTCCTTGATTAACTCAAGGGCTACCGGTACCAACAAAAGTTTCGAATCAACGTAGCCATCGCATCAACCGTGTAGGTATACCCCGCACAGTTTCCACGATCTATTGCTACTTACCTAAAAGGTTTCCCCAGATCCGGGTGTAGGATCCATAATACCCAAACAGATACCCTTAAAGTAAAGCAATCAAACAGTCAAAGAAGCAAGTTTAAAAATGATATAGACCCTAAGGTAAACCCCACTTTTATTTTTCCCTAGCAGAGTCGCCAGTTCTGTGATACGGTGGTAGAACCGACTGTTAATACTGGTTTGCATTTTTTGTTTGCAAATGTTGCAGTAAGAAAGAGTCGCCACCGAATTTTCTTTTATCCACCAAAGGAAAGGGTGAAAAGAACAAAAAAATACATTTTTCGAGATTTTCTGAGTAAGGGGGTAGATTATGGAAAGGGAAGGTATTAGCACCCTTTTCATATGTGGTTTTCCACGGGCTCTTAGGTACTTGCTCATTTTTTAAAACCGTTTGTGTCTGTGTGTTTTGAAAGATTTTTGTTTGCTTTATGGTAACTCTTGTATCAGTCCTCAAGAGTGTGATAAAGCATTTTTGAAAACTTTGTTTGAAAAATGTTTGAAAGTATGGTGTAAAAATGAATTGTTTTGAGCAATTACCTAACAGTTATCTACCTACTCGAAGAAGTTTGTTCTTTTCCTCCTATCCTTTAGACATTGCTATCCTACTATTAGTGAGTAGGTAGCCCTAGTCGTTGGATGTTTGAGGGACTATCGAAAGGGACATACGGTCACTAAGGCAACTGGGCAAGAACTCTTAGTAACTGTCCTAAATCCCTAAGATCACTTTTTAACCGAGGCAACAGTCGAGAGGATCATCGAGGGACTAGTGATCTCTTTAGACTTAAGGACAGTCACTAAGAATTCTCACATTTCGAGAATTGTGACCGTTATTTTCCGAGGCAACAAAAGTGGGAGATACCCTAGGGGTGAGCATGTGCAAGTGTGCTTGATTTTGTTCATTTATCTTGCACATTTAGGGTTATCAATGTTCAAGTAATCATTATCTTTCCATGCAATCCTATTAACCATTCATCTAAGCAGTTTATTGTGCGAGAAAATAAATTACGGGAAAAATAAAGTTCCTAACTATTACAGGGCTTTGGTGCAATTACATAATTAATGACTGAAAAGTAAAGTGCAGAAATTATAAACCCTAATTAAACTATTATAAATTGGGCGCGATTACATCAATAATAAATAAAAAAAGTAATTGAATGACAAAATATTAACGCGCAAGAATCAAAACTTGAAAAAAGTTCAAAAATCTAATTTGCTCATTGAAAATATTTTTGGGATTTTTTATGAAAAAGATTTGAAATTTAACCTAATCTTCTAATTAATTTTAATTAATGAAAATAAATAGAAATTAATTAAATTAATTAATTGGAGAAATTATTAATAATAAAAAAAAATTAATTCTGAATAAAAACTAATATTTTTGATATTTTGGAAGAAAAAGATTTTTGTAATTAAACCTAGGTTCTAATTGATTTTATTTTAAAGAAATAAATCAAAATAATTACATTAAATTAACTTACAAAATTATTTTTTAATAAAAAAACCTAAATCCTATTTTTTTGTGATTTTACTGATTTTTATGATTAAATAAAAAAATGATTTTTTCTGAAATAATTAAAAAAATAAAAAATAAAATAAATAATAACAAAAGGAGAAAGAGAATGGGCCGGATATGGAAGCATTTTGGGGGTGCAAGGTTGAATTTGCAAGGCCCGGGTTCACAAGCCCATAACTAGCGTGTGGATCTGGTGGTGCTGCCTCTTGGAGGTCCTTGGTGGGGACTGCTTGTTGGGAGCGTTGGATCTGGCTCCATGCAGATTTGATGGCCTGAGTTGATGGTGCAAGGTGTACACATGGGAAAGCAGGCGTACTTGATCTAGAAGAAACGTTAGGAAAAATAATATGTAGGAGGCAGGGGTCAAACCCTTGACCTCCCACATACGCGCGCCTTAAGACCTTCGCCTTTTCCATCTGAGCCAACTTCACATTCGTCATATAAAACAAATGTAATATAATATATGTAACAAAGGGTCAGTATGTAAGACAAAACGCGCACAATTCAAATGGCCCAATCCTGAGACGCCACGCCATCGTCTTCCCTAGTGGGCTGTCATTTTAGCCAAAGGACTTTTACCTACAGACATGTCTGTTGCTAAAACCCTGCATATTTCCAAAATCTCAACCAAGCAATATAAATTTAATGTAAATACATGGATCAACTAGGTTTAATCTCGTGAGTGCAATGATACTCTTCCTTTGGCCTAATTTCACCTGTAATGGAAAACCCCAAAATGGACCTTGAAACCCTAACAATGGCAGTTGGTCAAACACGTATCAAAACAAGCAAATAATCACTCAAACATGTTCTAAATGATCATATAAACATGAATGCATACTCAAAATTCATTTATAATGCATATATTGGCAAAATTGAATTCAAGAACATGTGTGCAAACTGTGAGGTCGTATGGGATGATTTTGGACGTCTTGATGCATGCAAATGATCTAGTTAGCTTCCAAGTGTGCCCATGAATTGATTACCACCTTCAGAATGCTTTGAATCTCCCTGTAAATCAAAATCTGATTGCCACTTTTTTCCAAAAATTTGGAGTTTCTTGTGTCAATTTCGTGTGACCAATCCTTCTTTTTTGGTCTGGGAATGTTATGAGTATATAATGGAATGAGTTAGGTCAATAAAACTGGATGCAATATTGGAGAATTATGGAGAAAAAGATTTGATTTGCCATAGATATTTTAAGTTTCTAAAATAGGCCAAATCATGCTCTTTTTGTTTCAATCATCCCTTGCACGAAATATTTGATTTTCCAGTTGATTATAGACTCATTATGTGGTCATAAAAACAAATCTTGGATTTTATTTTATTATTTAATTATTTTATTTGATTTATTTTGAGTTTAATGAATAAAAAATCAAAACAAATAATAAAAATAATGAAATAATGTTTGAGTGAGCTCAGGGGTTGTGGGCCATGTTAGGAACATGTTTCAAGCATGAAAACATGGACCCATTTGGAGAAACAAATTCAAGTTTGGTCATTATTTGCTTCATGCACATTTCCAAAAATTGGTCAACTTTAGCAATGCATATCTCTCTCATTTTTAAACCTAAGAGGGTGTTATTGAACTTTTTAGAGAGCTTAGGATGTCCTCTAAACAAACCATTTAGTTTCATCTCAATTAGATCTTCCATGTTCATGTAAAGAGCTTTGACCCAAAAGTTGTTTTTGTTGACTTTTTGAAAGGACCTATAATGTCTGACCTTGTATCTTTTGATTAAGGAATTTCTTGGACTTGAGGGCTGAATAGGAGTTTTAGGGAATTGGATTCCCTTCAAAATGAGCCTTGGTTGGAAAGTTTTTGATAAAGTATGAGAAAGTTATGCTTGGTCAAAGTTTGGTTGACTTTTCCTATACAAACCCTAATTTGCCATTTTTGACTTTTGATGAGTTAGGAGCATTTCTTGAGGAATCATGATCAAACCTTGATCAAATAATGTATAATAATTTAAAATATTGATGTTGACCAAAAATCTTGAAGTTTGACTGTATTTGGGCCACATTTGACTTTTGACCTAGTATAGTTGATTTCCAAGCATTTTGAGCAATTGATTGAGTAAACTTATTGAGAAAGGCATGAAACTTGGCATGGGTGATCTTAAATACACATTAGGACCATGGAAATCATTTGAGACCATTAGAGTTCATCCATCTTGATGAAAATGGAAACCCTAGTTGGGGGTTCATTGCATTAGGAGGAGAGCTTGTTTGGTCAATTCTTGGTCATCCTTGAGTAATTGAAGACCTCTAGAGGCCTGTCCTGAGTGAAAATGGGAGGGCAAATTTTGAGGTACAACAGTGAGAATCCAAGTTGAAGGTAGCACTCAACAACCCTTCAGTTGAACGTTTCTGCTTTAGACTCTCATTTTCAAGTGTTTCACGGTATTTCTGAATCTGTTGATCTTTGAATTCAAGCTCGCGGTGCATCTTTCTTTTCTCCTTATCTAAGTTATGAAGGCTAAGCTCAAATTCTTCTTTCTCCTTTTGAGCTTTATTCAAAGCTTTCTTCAAGTTGTCTATTTCCTCTAAGGACATAGGCAGAGAATTCTGTACATCTGGCTTATACTCAGGATCAATGTCAAATGGTAACTTAACAACTTGCACCCTATCCAAAACCCATCTAGTGTAAGGTTCTTTTTCCACTGAATTCTTCCTTTTAGATTTTCTCTTGTTAACCCTATTTTAAGCTTGGATGATCTTATTGAGCAATTCTCGATCATTTTTGCCCATGTCGTGAATGATTAATTGTTGAAGTTATTCATCAGAGGGTTTATCCACCAAAGGGTGCCCAAGTTGTCACAAAGACAAAGTAAGGTTGTAATTGATGCAACCACATGACCCAATCAACAGAACATTCGGAAAATCTTCGCAAACATAAATGATATCTCCAATGTCTAGCTTTCTTGCATACCACAACATAGAATCAGCAAAAAGAGACCTTAATTTTTGAGGCCACTCGTATCTTGTCAGATTTTTAATCATATGGTCCTCCTTATAGAGGTGAGACATAAACCAAGAATATAGAAGCGAGATACAACAGTTTAGTGTACCCTCCCCTTTTTGTAACGAGTGTGAAGAGCATAGTAAATATCAGCAAGCAATGCAGGAGTTGGGTCTGCATTCAAAGCATTTGCGCCCCAAAATACACTAATAAATGTAGGGTCAATATAGTCCAAAGTCTATGGAAACAAAATTACACCAAAGATAAGTAGCCCTAAACAATCAACACAAGACTCCCATTCTTTGTTATTGGCAAAAGAAAAGGCTTTAGCTTCCAAATAGTGTCTTTTAACCACTTGCGCATCACCTTCTTTCTTGCAGTTTAGTGAAAATTCAGGATAAGGGATTCCTAAACCATTTGCTAAGTACTTAATGTCAATAGTTTGTCCAATTTCCACATACGCTTTTCCCTTAGAAAAATTCAAAAGTCTATCAAATTCTTCCAAAGTCGGCGCTAGCTGAAAGTCTTGGAAGGTAAAACACCTCAATGGAAGATCGTAGTACTGAACCAAGGCAGAAATAGCATTCAATTATACATCCATTTTTGTCAACTCAAGGGTATCCCCATAATGACGAGTAAACCTCTTCAATGCTTTTTTAGACAGTGTCCATTTGATGGTCTTGATCTTCGTCATATATGGTTTGATGGCGTTAACACAGATAAGTTGTTTCCCTCTGACATTCATTTTTTAAGACACTTCACCAAAACCTTTGATTATTTTTTTTATCCTGGGAATAAGACAGACAAAATAGAATGGAGAATAATGAATTTGTGAAATGCAAGATGTATAAAATGCATGATTGTGTGGCATATAACGGGATTTTATGAAAGGTATCCTTAGTTGGTAGACTCCTACTTTTGGCCTTTAGATATTCTACCCTCCTCAAAAGGTAGTTTCCTTAAGGGTATCATGGATAACACTAGAGGGAAAGGCATAAGGGCATCCCTTAAGTCGAGCCTCTTTGCATACCGAAACTTTCGTCTCCAAGGTTGTGAAAGGTCTCACCATGAGTTTTTGGTTTAGGGTTTATACAAAAATTCATAGGTTTTATTCCAAAGTCCTACCCCCAAAGAGGATATCCCTTGAGACATATTTCTTTTTTGGAATTCCACCGACTCTAGGCGATGTCGTCACAAAAACTTATAGGGATGATGTATCCCCTTGGCCAATAGACGAACCTTCTTTCTAAGGTTTGTTGAAAATAATATTTTTGAAATAAAATCCCACCACAAATAAATCTAATATGACAATAAAGATATAAATACAAAATAAATAAATATAAAGAAATAATAAAAAATAAAGAACCCCAAAAAATCGTAAATCCTAAAGAGAGGTTTCTAAACCGTAGGGTTGAGTCCCCAACAGAGTCGTCAGTTGTTGTAACCGATTTTAAAATAAGAGTCGCCACCATTAATTTTTATCCTAGGGAAGGGAATATAACAGATAACCCTAATTTTATCAAAGATTCTAAGTTGTTGACTCGTTTTAAACAAAGGAAAGGTGTTAGGCACCCCTCATCTACCTTGTTCACAAGGATAATAGGGTTTAGATTTACAATTCAGGAAATAGGGTTTTAATTTTGATTAGGGGAACTCACAACGATTTTTAAGTCGTGTGCCTACGTATCCTCTTATGAGGAATCAGAGTTCCAATTTGTAGTTCACAATTTTTGGTTGGTGTTTTTTATGGATTATAGAAACATCTTGAATTCTCCATGAACCAAGTATCGGTTTATGAATAGTGGAGTTGTTAGATGAAGTTCGCAGTCGATAAGAAATATTTCCATAATCCTTTTTGAAAATATATATGTTTGAATTAAGTTAGTATAAAGTTGTTAGTAATTTTATTGGTTAGATATTTTCGAATATATTATACAAAATGAGAAGAATTTTTTTTTTAATACAATTAAAATATTTGAATGAGTTAGTATTTAAAATAAATTGAGTTAATAAATAAACAAATTTTGAATTTATTGTAAATATATTAAATATTTAAATATATTAATTATAATAAAGAAAATGAAATAGAAAATATAAATAAATAAAATTAGTTTTAATTAAAAACGTAGGGGGTGTGAATATGAACTGGGTAGAAAAATTAGGGGGTGCAGGAAATAAGGGCTCAAGTCCAGATGTTGGACTTGGCCCTATAGCATATTAGGGGTGTTTTTTTACGTTGGGGAAGAAATTTGAGGGGTGTTAGTATAAGGGGCTTGGCCCAAAACAATTTTGTTTGATTCGTTGGACAAAGTGTGGGCGAGATCAGGGAGTTATAGTGGGCGTGTGGTTTATGAATGTTTGATTAAAATCAAAAGGTGTGGTTTAAGGGTGTATGATAGAAGTAATGTACATGATACAAGGAGTGTTTATAAAAGTGAATTTCTGAGCTCAGGGCTCATTTTTTTGTTCTCGTTCTCTCTCTCTCTCTCTCTCTCTCTCTCTCTCTCTCTCTCTCTCTCTCTCTCTCTCTCTCTCTCTCTCTCTCTCTCTCTCTCTCTCTCTCTCTCTCTCTCTCTCTCTCTCTCTCTTCTCACAAAATCAAACAAACGTTTGTTGGAGGTTAAAGAGAGAAGCTCCAACTTCTCTCAAGATTTTCGTTACCGCAAATCGCCTCCGCCTTGAGCGCCACCGGCCAGAAATCATTTCCGCCAGCGGCTGCTCTAAGGCACCACCATATTCAAACCAAACCATCATCTGGGTTCATATGAAACCCAAAAATTCATGAACATTCAAACATCCTTCATGCAGAACCCAGAAACACAGAGCAGTCCAACCCAGAAGCCTACGAATCCTAGGTGTGATACGGTGGCAGAACCGGGCTGTTTAATACTAGTTTGCATTTTGCGTTTGTGTTTGCAAAATGTCGCGGTAAGCAAGAGTCGCCACCGACTTTTATTTTATCCAACTGGAAAGGAAAAAAGCATAGAAAAATTCCTTTTTTCGAGATTTTGAGTACGGGGGGTAGATTATAGAAAGGGAAGGTATTAGCACCCTTTCTATCCATGGTTTTCCATGGGCTCTTAGGTACTTGCTCATCATTTTCAAAATTACTTGTATGTGTTTGATTTGAAAAAAGTTTTTTTTTTACTTCGATTTAACCCTTGCTTCTGTCTTTAAGAGTGTTACGAAGTCGTTTTGAAAACTTTGTTTGAAAAGTGTTTAGTGTGAAAAAGTTTGATTTGAGCAAGTACCTACTAGCATCTACCTACTCGAAAAAAGAGAATGTTTTTGTTCTTGTTTCCTTTAGACAGTGCTATCCTACTATTAAGGAGTAAGTAGCACCGTCGTTGGAGTTGTAAGGGGTCAATTCGAAAGGGACGTATGATCACTAAAGCAATGTTAGGACGTCTTAGTAATAACCCTAATGTCTTAAGATCAATATTCGAGGCAACACTTCCGAGGCAACCTTTCTGAGGCAACATTTCCGAACGGGACATTTGATATTTGTTTAGACAAGAGAGCGACCATTAAAACAACCTATACTTAATGATCGTTTACCAAAGGCAACCGAAGTGAGAGTATACCCTAGGAGTGCGCATGTGCGAGTGATTCAATTTCAAGTTATTATCTTTGCACATTTAGGGTTTGCTAACCATTTTAAATTTAACATACATTCTTGTCATGCAACCCTAATATCATACATCTAACATTTAATATTTGGGAGAATTAAAGTGCGGAAAATAAAGCTACGCTATTACAAGGCTTCGGGTATTAATTACATAGCCAAAAAACCTGCAAAAACGACAAATAAACGAAAAAGTCCTGATTAATCTATTACATCCCATGAGCAATTACATCAATATTGTAAAATAAAATAAAGCGGGCGCGATGAATCGAGGACGAGAGAAAATTAGGGTTTTGACCCCGTCTAACCTAATTAAAAAAAAAGATATTTTTGGTTGTTTTTGATTATTTTAAGGAAATAAGGTCTTAAATTAAATATGTATAAACCTAATTATTAATTAAATTAAATCAAGAAAAATATTTACATTTGACCTAATTTTGTATTTTGGTTATTTTTAAGAAAAAGAAAATAAGAATTAAATTAAACTAAAATCCTAATTTTCTAATTGATTTTAATTTATTTACAAAGAAAATTAAAGTTACCTAAAAAATTAAATTAACTAATTGAATTAATTCTTGATAAAAATAAACCTAAATCTAATTTGGGTGAAAATTGATTTTATGATTTTTGATAAAAAGAATTAATTTTTGTGTTAGTAAAACAATTAAATTTAAAGAAAATATAAAGGGAAAAAGAAAAGGAAAATTGGGCCTATAATCAGCAAATTGGAGGGGTGTCATTAGTAACTTTTGGGCCCAAGAACCCTGGTCCACGTTGACTTCCTGGATCCAGCGCTGCACTTTGACTGGGATGCATGATGGACCATCACATGATGACCTTTGGATTAAATCTGCTTCAGATCTAGTGGCTGCAAGCTGATGGCACATGGTGGGGTCTTGGCCTGTACAAGCGCATGATTACACAAGAAAAAATAATATTGAAGAATATGGGGGACCTGGGATTCGAACCCAGGTCCTATGGCCTTTCCATTCACCTTCACACCAACTGAGTTGGACTCGTTTGTTGTACATAGGGAAACAAATAATCAATATATTAAAAACAAACAAAAAATAAAAATTATCCTCGCGTAAAATTCAAACGAAGCAATCAGGGGTTGCCACGCCATCGTCCCCAACCTCTCTTTGTTGCTAAAAGGTCAGTGACTTTTACCTACGGACCAGAAGCGTAGGTACAAGCCAACGATTTTCCAAAATCATCCACAGGCACGATAAATGGATTTTAATGCTATAGATCAAATCGCCTTGGCCTGCTGAGCATCATGGTGCCCTTCTTGTGGAGCAATTTTGCCTGTATAAAAAGATCCTAAAACACAATAAGAAACCCTAACAATGGTGGATTCCTATACAGTTAGCAAAAATGCAATTAATGGTTATGAATAGCTTGCAAACACTTCCAGGATTCATAATATATATATACATGATTCATGCTACAAATGCTTAAACAATGGTATTCGATTTCAAAAATATATCCAATCCGTAAACCACTTACAGTGAGTTCTAGCGCGCGAGAAGGCTTGCTTATGATTGCTATGGCTTCCTTGAGTGCCCAGGAAACGAAAGAGATGGCTTTGGAGTCTTGAAACTGCCTGGAAATATGAAATTAAGTCACCACTTTTCTTGAGTTTTTTTTCAAGTTTTGTTCTCCCTCTACACACCCCAAAACCTTGTGTTTTTGGTCTGCACTTGTCCACTATATACCACTGATTGAATTAGGGTTACAATTGTGCTTTTAATCTTTGTCAATTAGGATCTTTGATCATGATTTGATTTTCATGAAAATCTTTCCAAAATAAGCCAAAACCAATATTTTTATGCACAACCATGCCTTACACGATTTGATCCTCTTGCTAGCTGTATAAGATACCTGAAATATGCATAAAATCTTAAGGTTTGAATGATTTGGATATTTTCATGATTTATTTTGATTTAAATTGATTTAATTGAAATAAAAAATCAAAATAAATGGTAAAAATAAAATAAAGGCAAGTGGGAAGAGCTAGGGCTCGTGGACCATGTTACAAACTCAAAACAAGTGCAAAAAGTTGGGCCCATTTGACAAAAATTGCAATTTGAGGCACTTTTGACTTTTGGCAATTTTGCAAAAAAGGTCAACTTCACCAATGCATAACGTCTTCAATTTTTACTCTTTGAAGGTGTTCTTGGACTTTTTAGAAATCTTGAGATGTACTCTAAGCAACCCTTTTGGTCTCATCTCAATTGAGTCTTCCATGTTCATGTATGAAGCTTTGACAAAAAAGGTATTTTTGTTGACTTTTCAAAATGACCTATAATATCCAAATTCATAACTTCTTATGAGTGCATATTTTGAACTTGGGAGATGAAGATGAATTGTATGTAATTGAATAATATTCAAAATGAGATTTGGATGGTTCATTTCTCATAAAGTATGAGAAATTTATGCTTGGTCAAAGTTGAGTTGACTTTTCCTACAAAACCCTAATTTAGCAACTTTTGGGTTTTGATGAATTGTGAGCAATCCTTGATGAATCATGATCAGCCCTTGATCAAATGATGAATAATACTTCAAAATGAGGATGTTGACCAAAAATCTTGAAGTTTGACTATATGTAGGCCATAGTTGACTTTTGCCCTAGCATAGTCGATTTTCAGGCCTTTGAGCAATTGACTGAGCAAACTTTCTCTGCAAGGCTTGAAACTTGACATGGATGATCTTGAGAACATATTAGGACAATGGTGAGCATTTGGGATCCCTTGGAATCAAGTATATTGATGTAACATGAAACCCTAATTTGAGGTAGACTTCCTTAGGAGATAGTTTGTCTGGTCAACCCTTGGACTTCCTTGAGCAACTTGAGGATCTTTCTTGAAATGTTTTGAGAAATATGGGAGGGAAATTTTTTGGGTACAACACTAGGGTTCATGTATGAACCCTAAGAACCCTAACCTAACCCACAACCCAGAAACCAAAAATCCTTAGAACCCTAACCTAACGATGATGAACCCTAACCATAAACGAGAACCCTAACCCTTAGAAATCCAGAACTTCATAATCAAACACAAATTGTAGATTCAACAATTACAACCCTAAGCTAAGTGAATCAGCTTACCTCCTCTGCGATGATTCTTCTTGTATTAGTCCTTTTCTGGTTTTTTGATTCTCCCTTTTAATCTCTTCTTCTTTTTTTGGTTCATAGGTACACGGTGCAGCGGAGATGATGCAGCAACGAGGGATTGAAACACAGATCTAGGGTTTCAAAAATCGAAACCCAGATCTCAAGCAAGAAGGTTAACTTGCGTCTTCTACTTCTTCTCCTTTTTTTTCTGTTATAATTTCTTCCTCCTCTAATTAGTTTTAGAATTAGGTATTTATAGACTTATGTTAGAGATTGAATTAGGAAAATATGTTGTCATTACCGTTACAAATTTTTGTTGATTAGGAAATTAAGGATTAGATTGGAGATTAGGTCTGAATTTGATTGAGATTGTAATTAGAAATAGATTTAGGATTTTAGGGATTTAATTTGATTTGATTCCGATCTTGTATAATTGATACACTTATGTACGATTTTGGGCAATTATTGTAATGAAATTGGATTGTAAATTGATTCTGTTCTTGATTCTTGTAATTTGATTTCTTTTTGAATCTCTACAGTAGTTGTTTTGGGCTTGGGTTACTTAGTGTAGAGAGAATAGGCGAACAAGGGCGTAAATTAGGGTTTCGTCCCTACTTGGTTGACTTGGTCAACGATTCGATAAATAATAACAAAAAATAATAATTTTATAATAATAATGTTAATAATGATAATAATAATAATAATAATAATAATGTTGATAAAATTTTACACATAACATCAATTATTTTATTAATAACAATAATTAATATAATTTGAATAATCAGAAGTCAAAAATTGACTTTTAGTTACATAAACAAATAGTGAGCCACAAAACCCTTTTTTATGGGCCAAAAATGCACCAACTTAAAAATGGTTCTGACAAACCCGCACCCCCTCTAGTTTATCATGAATGGATTAAAAAATTTAAATGGGCCTTTCTGATTTAGAAAGCCCACAAACCCTTAATTGAATCACACCCCCTTCTCATTATTTAAAACAAATAATAAACCTTAATGGACCGTCCCAAAAAAAACACGCACCCCTTTATTAACATCATACCCCTATTTTTATTGGACAGCGTAAGATGAAATAGATTGGGCTTAGTTATTTTGGCAAGCTAAACGAATCAATATATACACTCCCTTTACTATCTAAAATGGGCTTTTGAACCTACACTTCAATGGGCCGACCTACTTAAAAAATGAAGCAATAAACCCTCATGACAAAAATACACCCCCTTTATTATTTGGACCCCGATGTATCTAGAAGCAACAAATAAAGCTAATTAGTATTTTTAAAACCAAAGAATATAATAATACTAAGATTAAAAGAATGAATTAGTTAGTAATATCAGTAGGACAATTTTGGGGTATGACACAAACACCACTGCAGCTAGTTCTAGATCATGAGTAGGGTAATTCCTTTCATAAATTCTCAATTGTCTCGACGCATAAGCTACTACTTTATAATTTTGCATAAGCACACCACCTAAACTCAATTTAGAAGCATCGCAGTATACCACAAATGTTTCTTCAATATTAGGTAATATTAAAATCGGAGTCATCGTCAATTTCTTCTTTAGCTCAACAAAACTTTCTTCGCATTGGATGTCTAACACAAATGTTCTGCCTTTACAAGTCAGCTGAGTTAGCGGAAGTGATAACTTAGAAAAACCTTCAATAAACCTTATGTAATAACTAGCCAAGCCTAAAAAGCTTTTGATCTCCATGACTGACTTCAGAGCTTCCCATTACAGCACTGCATCTACTTTGGATGGATCCACAACAATTCCTTCACCTGAAATAATATGACCAAGAAAACTAACCTTCTTTATCTAGAATTCACACTTTGACAACTTTGCATACAACTGCTTCTATTTCAACACTTGTAATATAATTCACAAATGCTCAACATGTTCTTCTTCCGATTTGGAATATATCAGGATATCATCAATGAATACTACCATAAATTGATCCAAGTAAGTGCGAAAGATACGATTCATATACTCCATAAACACTCATGGTGCGTTAGTAACATCAAAAGGCATCACTGAATACTCATAATGTCCATATCGAGTTCTGAAAGTTATCTTCTGAATATCATCATCCTTGACTCGAATCTGGTGATAACCCGATCTCAAGTCAATCTTACTAAACATGCATGCACCCATCAATTTATCCATCAGGTTATCTATTCTTGGAAGTGGATACTTGTTTTTTATTATCACTTTATTCAGTTGTCGATAATCAACAAAAGCCTCATACTACCATATTTATTTTTCACCAATAATACTGAAGCTCCCCAAGGCGATACGCTTGGTCTTACAAACTTATTTTCAAGTAAGTCTTCTAACTGATTCTTTAACTCTACGAATTCGGACGCTGACATCCTGTACGTCGCCATAGAAATAGATCTGGTGCCAGGAACAAGATCGATAGTGAATTCCACTTCTCTTTCTAGAGGTACGTCGGGAATATCATCAGGGAAAACTTCATGAAAATCACTTACTACTTATAACTCATCAATCACAGCCTGGTTCTCAATATACAGAGACGCCATCAACAAAAACACCTGAGCTTCATCCTACATCAACTTATTTAACTGCCTAACAGACAAGAATCCAGCTTCCTCCTCCTTGTCGGGAGCAGAAAACCGAACGGATTTGTTGTAGAAATTAATACGAACATAATTATATTCTATCTAATTCATATCCCAAATCACATCCAGACCTATAATACGGTGGGAGAACTGACTTGGTTGTTTTGCGTTTGATTGTAATTGTTGTGGATAGCAAAAGTCGTCACCGACTTTTCTTTTATCCAATAAGGAAAGGGTGAAAAGAATAGGAAAGACCTTTAAGATGTTTTCTTTAGTTCCGGGGGTACATTATGAAAAGTGAAGGTGTTAGAACCCTTTTCATCTATAGTTATATATGGGCTCTTAATTGTTTGCTAGATCACTTTTGAAATTGCTTTGTTTAAAATGTGTTTTGGTGGATTTTGAAAGTATTTTCGAAAAGTGCATTTGTTTAGGAAAACTTTGTAATAATTCTCGTCTCTATAAGAATGCATACAAAGTGTTTGACTCTTTTGAAAATATTTCATGTTTTGAAAGTGTTTGATGTGTTTGAAAAGATGTTTTCTTTTTGAAGGTGGGTTGTGAGCAAGCAACTAAGAACGTCCTACCTACTCAAAAGTCTTTTGTTTATTTATTCCTTCCTTTGATATTGCTATCTTACCATTTATTGGTAAGAAGCCTTATCTTTGGATGTAAAAGGAAGGGCGTGGGTCATCATATAGTCATGAATATCAACATTGTGAGATATCTTAGCATTTCTCTTGAGGGACTAAGATCATTTATAAGGCAACATTCGTAGCATCATCGAGGAACTATGATCTTGTATTTTTGATTATTTTTGCTAAGATGTCTCACATGCATATTATGACTATTTTCTCAAGATGATAAGTGGAGTTAACCCTAGAGGTGCAAGTTTGCAAGTGTTTGTATTTCACCCTTGATTTTGTCTTGAATTATTGTTTTCTAAGCATTGAGTTTATCTTTCCATACAAACCCTAAGTTACTAGCATTTATATGAAAGCGATAAATTGCGGAAAATAAATTTACTATGCTATTACATTATTTGGGGATGGGGTGTATAAATTTACAAACGGAGATTGAAAGAAATTAAACCTAATTATCTATTACAACCATATTGAATAAATGTACAAGAAATGACATGAATATAATGTACAAGGAATATAAAAAGAAATGGATTTTGCTTTGGGTTTTTGTTAGGAAAATTGTTTTGACCTAATTAACCTAAAGGGATGTGATTAATAAAAAAATAGGAAAATTGATCCTAAGTTAAAAGGAAATCAAATTAATCAAGAAATCATTTTTTAGGGTTTTTTATAGAAGGCTTTTGGTTAATTAAAATAAATATGAAAATAAAATATTTTTTATGATATTTTTATATATTCATAAAATTGACATTGTAAATAAATAGTATGCAAAAAATCAACTCAAAAGGAGTTGTTTTGATTGTTTGGAAAAATGTTGAAGTTTGTTAAAAAAATGAAAACAAACAAGTGATAAAAAATTGTTTTGGTCCTGCCAAAGTTTGAACCCAGGTTCTCCACACCTTCCATTCAGAACAGCCAACACTCAATATGATAAACCAACATGTTAGTTTGGAAAAAATGACAAAATAAATACAAAAGTTCTCGCTAGGGCTCAAACCCAGGACCTTTCTACATGGCAAGGCTTTAGCGCGCGCTGTTTGTACCACTGGGGTGGTCTGTTTCATCCGTTAGTTATACAACTTGCACTAAATATAAAATGAACTCATTTCTGAAAATTTGAACATGGCTTCATCTTCCTCCTTCGCGCGTGCAGGGATGCATAACTCCATTGTTAAGCTTCAAAAAGCTTTATTTCTCAGCCAAATGAAAGGTGTAAACATCAAACCTGCCTAGAATTTGAATACGAATCCAACCACATAATTTTCAAAAGTTATGGGTCGAAGGTTAGCATGAATTTTATTCAATACTAAAACTAAAACCTAACGATCAGAGAAGAAATTCTCAATGTAAATGCAAAGATAATCAAAACCATTGACATGGTTAGCTTCCTAGACATGATATCTACATCTTTTCATCATAATGTATATACAAATGATGCTTGAATAAAGAGTTCCAAGTTTGAAAAAAAACTTACCTCTTGGAGTGAAATTCGAAGGACTTCTACACGAATTCCAGAAATGGTTTGATGATGGATTAAGCTTGTCTGGACTTCCCTGAAGCTAGTGTGAACACTACTTTGCTTTGAAACCCAGAAGGATTTTGGAGTTGGCTCTTCAAAGTCAGAAATGGCAAATAATGTGGCCTTCAATGCAGATTCTGAGTTCAAGGAGTTTTGAAAAGTTTTTGGAGCTGGTGTATGGAAGTTTAGTGAATCGAAAGGCCAAAAAATGCACAAAGGGATTTGAGATTTTGTGTGTGAAGTTAGAATGTGCCAAGTTTTGTTCTTATGTGCAAGTTATGAGTTTTTGAGAGATTGGCAGTGTTTGAGGATTTTTCAACACACAAGAATCTGGCCTCTTTAGCTTGCAAGTGGCCTCTCTATTTATAGAGAAAAGGTTTGGGAAGTTGGAGTAACCAGATTTGTAAGATAACAAATTATGGTTTGGTTCAAAACGAAAAAAATCAAGTTGAATGGATTTTTATGGTTCCAAAGTTTAAGTACAAGCATGGCTTGATGTTTGTTGGGTGCAGGAGACTTGATTCATGCTTTTGATATTGCTTGCAATCAGAGATAAAGGTCACAAGGCTCAATGCATTGACAATTTTCATAAAACTTGCTTTTCTAAAATGGCAATGGTAACTTTGTGCCATTAAGGGAAAATTGGTTTGGACAATACTTTAAACACTTGGGTAAAAGCTTAATTAATTGTGTAAACAATTAATTATGGAGTGAAACACAAGTTTGAGGCCTGCAAAGCAAGATCATGTAGCATGGCTTATGGATTTGATCTTTTTCTTTACTCTGGTCGAATACTCCATCCTTTCGCTTTGATCACATAGATCCACCACTTTCGACCAAACTCATCAACAGACAAAACAATATTTGTTTCCACCAATTGTATGTTCTTCGAATGGACCACATTCATCTGAATATACTACTTTGTGGATCAAAGAAAGCATGAAGATAAACTTTTAATTCATAGTGTCGAAACTATATGTGTGGAAGGGTTTAGTATGTATGTTGAAGCAAGTTGCTCGAAGGAAGCCATTTCCCAGTCGAAGCTTGTGG
This sequence comes from Vicia faba, assembly GCA_948472305.1. Taxonomy (NCBI): domain Eukaryota; kingdom Viridiplantae; phylum Streptophyta; class Magnoliopsida; order Fabales; family Fabaceae; genus Vicia; species Vicia faba. Next base: position 974,335,686 of record OX451735.1, on the reverse strand, counting down.
ATCAAAGCAAGCATGAAGATAGACCTATAATTCATATTGTCGAAACCATGTGTGTCGAAGGGTTTAGTATGTGTATCGAAGAAGGTTGATCGAAGGAAGCCATTGCCCAGTCGAAGCTTGTGGATCGAAGCAAGCATGAAGATAGACTTTTAATTCGTAGTTTCAAAACTATGTGTGTCGAAGGGTTTAGTATGTGGATCGAAGCAGGTTTAGAGGTGGATCGAAGCAGGTTTCTCGAAGGAAACCAATGCCCAATCGAAGGTTGTGGATCGAAGTAAGTTTGCTCTTCTTTGACTTGTCAAAATATTCCCACTACTAC